>JARIHS010000054.1:0-521516 GCA_029320655.1 Mycena floridula
AGAGACTAGGTCAGATGGTGACCGAAGTCCAGTCGATTCCGCTCACTGTCATCGCCGGTCTCGAAGCTAGCATTCCTGATATCACCTCGCGTAAATCGCTCGAAATCCACTTTGTGGCGGCCGCAGATCGCGAGATCTCCACGAGAGGAATGCTCGAAGAGATTCTGCATCAATTTCCTTCTCTTAAACGGTTCCACATACGCTATATTGGTCCAGAATCAGTCGGTGACCAGAACCTGAACCCGAATACCAACCATGCCTGTGCCGATTGCAAAGGGCGAGGCTGTACCCGAACCTGGTCGCTTCACCCCATGGAATATCATCGATTTCTCGAGGAGAATCCCACGAAAAGACCAGATTTCATCGTTGGAATCAACACAGGCTGGTCGGAGATCGCAGTGGATTCTTGGTCGGTGACGCTAGACAAGATCCTTGCCCTGAAGGTCCCCACCCTGTTCACGGCATACTCGGAGCTCGAGGGCCGGTTGGAAGCTGCCCAGTTACGGTACAAGCGCGTCAACTTTATCGTTGATGCGGAGGAGAACAGATGGAAAGGCGTCATACCCATTATCAATAAGGGAATTCTAGCATCCCAAGGTGTATTGGCTGTGTACAGCAGGCGATTATTGGTATATATTCAAAGGTCGTTAATAATACTCAGTTGGTACGAGCTGTTGCGTCTAATCCTCTCTTGTAAATTTGTAGAAATAAAATATTCTTGCGGTTCCCACTGGTATCTGTGGCGCAACACGCGTCCTCGGGTCTCTATGGCGTCTTGATGGTATCTGGAATGGGATCTACACTCTCTACCAGTCCACATTTCTCTCAATGGAATGCGAAGCACAAAGTCTCACATAGTCCGAAGAGACTTGCGACTGTGATTGAAGAGTCAAGACCGGAGCGAATTAATATTGCCCTGTCGCCAGGCTAAGTCGCGATAGCAACAGATAATAGCCAGCGAGCCAAACTGTTCCGTTGATATTTGCTCGTCACCTTTCCAAATCGTTTTGGCCTGGTGGCGTAGATAGCCTGCAGAGGCTTGTAGGCGATAAGTATAAGTTGAGTCAAGTAATAATCATGACATTATTGCGACTCCTGCCCTGACAGATCTTTGATTCACGACAGAACTCGACGTTTTACAAGTGTTTCCATTATATGTATGTATGTATGTAGTCTGGTCTCTCTAATCTCAATAGACTGCATCTCCCGATCGTAGTTCGTCTCCCTTAGTATTCCAGAGAATACGAATGCTTGCGATGACAGTGCGAGATATGCTCGTAACCAGCCTCTCTACGGGAGAAAGATTTGAGGGGCGGAGATCTTTCTGGGCTGTAGAGGGCCGGTAACGGGACTAAGCGCGAGAGAAAACAGTGCCGCCGATTCGACGGAAAAAAGTGAGCTTCTGGTTGTGACGCGTCCAGTATCGGAAAAAACAGCCAGGCGCTAGATATAGAAGCATTGTGTTGGTCGGTAGTATTTCGCAGTGGTCCAAACGGGTAGAAACGAGTGGCACTGGCACCAGTTCCATCAAAATTTCATTTGCTTCTATGGTGGGCAAACCACGAGAGCCAATGCATTTAGATAGAATTTGCTTCCTGCCGTCATTTTTTCCCTTTCCGCCATCGCGAATCCAGCAGAGAGTATCGGAACCCAACTGGTTTAAATTCGACATGGCTTCGAGCAAGTGCTGTAAGTATGACCAAATGGGGCCATGTCAGCAATGGCACTTGTCTCAAGCGCTCATGGCCGCACAAAGCTCCCCAAATTTACCCCACTACGTCCTGGCCTATTAATCTGACAGAACCTTCGCGAAATGAAGTCATCCTGCTCTCACTATGCGGGCAGGATGTCTCGTCGTCGCTGGGCTGGTATTTTCTGCTCAAGCATTGCTCAACGTTACAGTCGACGACAGTGATTCCTCTATCCAATATTCTGACACTTGGACCGTCTCTGTTGACAGCAATCTACTGGATTACCTTGGATTTCACCATCTCTCTGATCAGCCTATAGCGACAGCGACCTTCAACTTTACCGGTGAGACCATATTTTGCACTGAAAGAGGATGCTGACGACATTTAGGTATCGCGATTTACTATCTAGCACCACTGTGGCCGTATCCTGTCGCTGCTCTCGTCACATTGGATTCATCTGCTCCTCAAATTGTGGATATGCAAGATTACAGTCTGAGCTCGGAAGGAGGACCAGAAACTGTGGGTTCCGGTATCGTTTGGGGAGCTGAAGGGCTAGAGAATGGTCAGCATAGTCTGCTGGTCTCCTTCGTACCGGGAAAGGAACTTATTGTCCTTGATGGTTTAATGTGAGTACGTTTTCGTTCTGGACGACCTGTAGGCCTATCGTTAGCAGATACACTGTTTCCAATGAGACAGTGCTTTCAAGCTCATCCATATCCACGACTTCATCCACAAGCTCGAGCAGCTTTACGTCTAGCACGGTCCAGGCTAGCCCAACTCTCCCTTCTACGTCTCCTTCAACGTCTCCTTCAGCGTCTCCTTCAGCGTCTCCCTCAGCGTCTCCCTCAGCGTCTAAGCATTCCATCGTCGCTCCATTAGCAATTGGGGTGACATTAGGATCCATATCCCTCATTGTCTGTCTCTTGGCCTTGCTGCTATTCTGTCGAGGCCGAAGACGTCCCCAGTCGATCACCGAATCATACCGAAGCGCACCTCCAACCTCTTTCATCGAATCATCCCTTCCTTCACCAATTTCACCACAATATCATTACGGATTTCCAGTTTTACACGAGAATGAGGATTTGCCGATACCTCATCCGACATCAGAGTCGTGGTACAGGGCTGCAGACCACCCTTCTATGGCACCGAGCACTGCACGACGATATGAGGTGAACTAGACCGACAAGACTTTTATTTGTTCCTCATTGTTTTCGCAGACGGTGCTCGAATATGTTCCAAATGACGCTCGTCGACAGAGGGTCCGCTCTAGACCGAGGTCGAGTGAAACTGGAGCTGGTCTCTCTCGTCACAGTTACCCGGCTTCTTCAAACGCGGGAGCACGAATTAGCAGGTGGACGTATCAGGGACCGAGTTGACTCGTCCGTATGAACAGCTCTTTCTGTTATTATTGCCAAGTCTTATTTCTCGTCTGGACAGACAATCAATCAGCTTCTAGGCCTTCATATATATTCGCCCTGCCGAGGCCGTCGTGAAAAGCTGAGCTAGAGAGCTCGATACACATTTCAGCTCAGCTGTGGCTCTGAAGGCAAGGGTTATGGATCGTATAGCAGACAGACTTCATACAGTATTCGCTCAAATGATACAATTTCTTTGATATCTACATCGTGTTCTCCTTGCTTGCCGCCGAAGATTTCCTCAAACGTCGTGGTCTGGTGCCTAAATCAAGGTCAGCGCTGTCGGTGCCAAAGAAGCTTGACCACTCGCCCGAGATAAGCTCGACCTGGATCAATGAAGGTTCTGCACAAATGTCAGCAGTGCTACTATCTTGAACTAGAAACTGACATATAGCCGCGGTTGCTTGGAATGCCAAGTCTCTTTTGGAAAAAGTCGAACCAGGCCTGACCAGCAAGGACCAGCATGTCAGACAGAGCGAACCGTCATGTCGATGTACATACCTTGTTATATATCTTGTGCTGCTCAGGGCTGAGGTTGTCCAAGCTGACCTACGGAAACATGTGGACCCAAAATGAACCGACGACTGGCAAGGTCGACTTACGACTTGCATGGTAAAGCAGGATCAAAGGTTCCACCGAAAGTCGTTTAGATAGAATCTCGGCACAGAGCTGTAAAAATCCGAAGAGGTGGTGAGGTTGCCAGTCCTTTGCCTACCTTCGAGAATTCTAGCGCGAAAGCTTTTGGATCATCAATCTAGACGGACATTGAAGCAGCGACAGAGACATCGAAGGGGACTTACAACGACGTTGGTTTTGAGCTCACAGGTGAGAAGCAAGCCGAAGCAGTGGACCGAGCGTTAAATAGAAACTAAGATTCTCACCGGCCGCATGGACCGGTCAGATACTTTCTTCCGGATGCTTTCCATTGGATCTAATGAATACATTGACACACTTTCTTATCACCGTAGCGTAACGAGCTCTGGGGTTCCTGTCAGATATCGGAGAGAGTCAAAGCGATTTACATACCTTCAGCAGAGGTTGGATGAATCGCCACCGTATCGTCCAAGTCTTGCTTGGTAGCTAAAACGGTATTCAGTTACCAGCTGATCCAATCCTATGACTCTTACCTTTCATCTTGACCGCGACGGCAAATCCTTGCATCACCTCGTCGCTGCCTTGACCAATAATGTGAACTCCGACGACACGCTCCTCTGGACCGACACAGACAATCTTGTACAGCGTCGGCTCCTTATGTGGCTCTTCAATCATCGAGAAATAGAGCGCACGGAAAGATGACTTGTCTAACCAAAATTGAGAAAAAGATGGCTTGGAAAAGGGATAGAACGTACAGATCTTGACCGCGGCGTCACCGTATTTCTGTCGCGCTTCAGGTTCTGTAAGTCCAACTGTACCAATCGTTGGATGCCTTGAATTCAAAGGTGATCAAGGTCGATAGAAACGAAGAGAAAGAGACGCACGAGAAGACCACTGTCGGAATGTTCTCGTAGCTCAACTTGTCATTCTTGAACTTCTCTGGGCCGAACAATCTGTTCGAGAGTCTTCTTCCCGCCGCTATTGCCACTGGGGTCAAGAGGGCTTTGCCTTGGACGTCTCCAATGGCATAAATACCGTCGACCGAGGTGTTCTGGTACTCGTCGACGACAATATCTCCCTTCTCGTTCAGCTTGACACCAAGTTCCTCCAAACCCATGCCTTTGGTCGCCGATTTGCGGCCAATAGCCCACAGAACAACGTCGACCTCAACCTTTTCTCCTTGATCCGTTACTACAGTCAAAGGCTGACCATTCGTTCCCTCGACCTTGATGACATTGCTCTTCTTGTGCAACTTGACGCCAGAATGTTCCATCCATGGTGTGAGGACTTCCTGGATGGCGGGATCAAAGGTCCTGAGGACATTTTCTCCTCGAATGATCAAGTGGGTTTCCGAACCAAGAGCATTGAAGACTCCTGCAAGCTCGACAGCAATGTAACCGGCACCGACAACAGCGACCCGCTTTGGCTGCTCTTCGAGATCAAAAAATCCGTCGGAAGAGATACCGAGGGAAGCTCCAGGGACGTCATCGTCGGAAGGAAGAGTAGGATGACCTCCAGAGGCGACACAAATCTTGTCGGTATTCAAGATGTATGTTCCCTTGCCATCCGGAAGCGTCACCTCGACAGTCGTAGGGGAGGTGAGACGAGCAAAGCCTTGATGGAATTCCACATGCTCCTTTTCGAAGTTTGACGCGTAAATGCCGTTCAGCTTACGGATGTAAGCATCTCGCTGCGGTTTAAAGGTGGCCCAGTCGAATTTGGGAGCATCGGGGAGCCCTTTGAACTGATATCCTTTGGCATGACCAATCTTTTCCATGAGATCTGCTGCATGCCACATAATCTAGTCTGGATTGAGAAAAAAAGCCAGCAATACCATCGGCGACCAGACGTACCTTTTTTGGCACGCAACCGACATTGACGCAAGTTCCACCGAGGTAAGGCGTCATCTCGACTACAGCCACCTTTTTCCCATACGAAGCGGCTCGCCTCTGTAAAATTCGATAAATGTCAGCTTTTTGAGGGAAATCAGACGCACAGAGCAAGCTGATCCGCCGCTGCCACCGCCAATGAGCACCATATCATACTTGTCGGTCGTTGGTTTGTCGAATATCGGAGGCATTTTTATATCAGAGGAGCTGGTGAAGCGTTCGCGATATCTGTGGTCGCTCAGCCTTGGTCAAAGATCCGGGATTGATTTCATACCTGGAATAAGCGTTGAGCTGGAGAACTGAAGGCCAGGCTTCTGGAGGGTCGTGGAGCCCTGAGGACAAATGATGGAGCACAACGAAACGCCAGAACTGCGTTTATAAGGAGGCGTCAGGAAGCGTGAATTTTGATATAATTTGACGAGCTTTAGTACACGTGATCACCATCGGTAAGCGTCAGCTGATGTCGTCGCGTCAATTTCCTCTCACAATCCGCGTCGAGCCCGAGTCGTAAACCGGGGATTTAACCACCGATAGCGATATCCGTTCGTATCCGCTTAATTGATCTGATAATTCTGCCGTATGTACGGCTCTATACGGCTGAGCCAGGAAATGCTAACACGATGATCTTTGTTCTGACTAATATAGGCTGGAGGTTCGACGCCATTGGTGGGCACAGAGTAAGGTGTTTATGAATGCAGTGTTTTGCGGCGATGGTCAGTGATTTGGAGTCATTTAGGTCGCTGATTCTGAAAAGAAAGTCGTGCTAAATCCGCCACTTGCGCAATAAAGCAATCCAATGCCGAGTAATCTCGTTTGGTGAACGTGAATAAGCGGCTATCCAGCAGCGCGAATGGATAGGGTATTGATTTCAATGACGTCACTGCGAGGAATTTCTCCATCTCTGCGGAATAAGATCAAGTTGGAGCGGTATAATCAAACTGTGGCGCACATCAACGACTGATAACTCAACGAGACTAAAACTGGATAAAATGGAAGAACGGAGGCTAATCAATTGCCTGGTACTGGGATTGCAATGCTACTAGAATGAACAAGGTATTGATACGAGGAAAAACAGAAGAGTAACTATATGCGCCACGGTTACTCCACTTTCCACGGTGACCAACAAATACAGGATGAAGACCAAAAGAAACCTACGAAAAGGACCTTCTCGTCTCAAATTTCTTGCGACAGCCCGTAACGCATCAAATGATACCCTAGGAAAGCTGGCTCAAGAAAAGAGAGAATGATCCCCCGACGACACAAGCCGGTACTGCAATAGCAAGGTCATCATGTCCCCATGTTGCAAGCAGAGCACGAGGAACAAGGGCGGCAAAAATTAAATAACCAGAAATGGAGGCGGTGCCTCCATAATAGTGGTTAAACTAAAAGGCTGAGGATGCGAGAATGTCTTGGTTGACGCCAAGAGACGAGGAAAAGGGCTAAATAATCACGTGCATTGGTTGTCCTTTTAGGAATGAGCTCGTCGCGTCGTAAAAAAATATTTCACTGCGGAAACCGCAGCGAAATCAATCAAAATTTAGGGGGTACAATAATATTTCGACTATGGCCTAGAGTCAAGATGAGCCCCTTTTGACCTCGAGCGCCTTGATGCGCCCCTTACTGCCCGGAGGTCGCCGCAGACGGAGATATCCATTGAATCTATCTACAGCGCAGTCAGCTCGCAGGCTCGCAAAACAGCACCAAACATTCCCAAACAAAACCGGCCTCCGGCCGGTTTTTAGAGGCTCGGAGCTGCGCTCCTCGAAATAAGGGCGAAATAATTTTATTGAATCTATCTACAGCGCAGTCGGCTCGCAGGCTCGCAAAATTGCCCCGCCGGCTCCGCCGGTTTCATCTACAGCGCAGTCGGCTCGCAGGCTCGCAAAACAGTACCAGTCAGCTCGCAGGCTCGCAAAACAGTACCAGGCAGCTCGCAGGCTCGCAAAATTGCCCCGCCGGCTCCGCCGGTTTCGTTCGGAATACTACACTTGATCTAAGCCTCGAAGAAGATCAGTAAAATTGCGCCATAAACAAGCTAGAGGACTAACCAAAAGGCCAGAGTGGTAAAGAATCAGTGATACTCTGGTTAAACGCGCACGGACCACCACATTAGGGCCGGCTGATCTAGCATCAACGTGACATCTGTGGCGGTCGAATGTATCCATCTTGACCAGGGATAACCTGGGATATCCGTCGTCAAGGGTGTTATTCGTCCGATCAGCACGCATTCCAAATTGGGACAATATCCGAGTCTCAATTTGGATTATCCATATGTAGTGTCATTGAAAAAGTAATCTACGAAATCTACAAGGATATAAGGGTAGAGTTCTCCTATCAAGCTTTGAAGCCTTTTGAAGGAGCTCTCTCTAATAAATCGCGGACGAACTTTGCTCGTTAAATAATGATCATGATCAGACTTGAACAGCAAAGGAGAACACTCATGGCAGCCAAAGGCCAATGGCGCCACTGCCACTGTTGACCATCTTCGTACCTGTGGCGCGATAGGCTGTGACGGAAGCAATTTCAAAGTAGGCATTGCCATAATTCGACCCGGCGCCAATGACACAGTCATTGTAGCAGGTCCCGGTGCAGGTCTCTGAGGACACACTTGTAGAGCCAGCAAAATGCGAATCCATTCAACAGCTGCCCAAAGATCATTTAGCGACCAGAATCCTGAAATTTGAGGTATCGAAGAGCTACCCGAAATCCACAGTAGGGATGTTTTCGCGAGTATAAACCAATTCTAAGCCGAAACGTCAAAGAATTGACAACGAAAAAAAGAGTAAAGGCTCACGAGATACCGCTCTCAGGGAACTCCGTGATGAATACTCCGCCTTGAGCTGCTGCGAACGCGGCACCCTAAAACGCTGGGCTAGAGTTCGTGAAGGCCGATTTGGATTAGTCTCATAATCACAATCCGTCGAGTTGATTAGAATCGAAGTTTAGACTGGTAAGACCCATGTATGGAAACCCATCTGGTTCATTGTAAGCTATGTCCGTCTTGAAGAACCATGAGGATAGAGCTGACCTGATTCGTGCCTTCCCAAACTTCGGAAGTATCAAGCTCGCTGTAAAATGAATAGGTCTGGGTGGATCTGAATAGATATATCGCTTGGCTCACGCTCCTGTGCGCCAATCCGACGCTTGCGACCACCTGAAGAAGTCGTAAGAATCAAGGACAGTGTCGAGAAATTGGCTTACCATGCAGGCCATACCGAACACTAATGTACACACGTCAGTACATCATTTCGAAGAGAGACGATGGAACTTAATCGTAAGCTACATGATACATATCGGCCACCCATTCACTTCGAATGCTGAAGCTGTCCTTTGAAGATATCCGGACTTCGGAATTAAAATGAGATTGTTGAAGGAGTCGAAATGACAAGGACCTACCGGTGTTGTGCTTCTCATTATATGGTACGGTGCCTGTGTTATCGACTTTGATTATCGCGCAGGTTTGTTGTTGACTCAACCTAGGCAAGCTGAGAAGAGGCGGCCACTTCTGACGTGAAAAATCTGTAAAAGGAGTCGAAATGCCGATACGAATATTATCCGACCGACTTACATTGTGTTGCCATTAGTTAATTATCATCTCGGGAAACGCTTCCCAGCGTATGCCATAGGTAGTAGCAGGTAGTCGTTTACGGAATACCAAACACTAGGCCAAGAAGCAGAGACACGGAGATCGTCGAAGTGACCATTTCAGAAGAAGAGGAAGAACGAAGAACGAAGAATCCAAGCTTGGAATTAACAGGGTCCATTTGCTCCGCCTCCTCGGAAAGACTGGCAAAACATTTAAGCAACCATTATTTTTGGCTGCCGAGATCGCACTGCTGATTGTGGAGCAATGTCTGGTAATATAACAACGCCGCAGTTGGAGCCAAGGTGCGAGCGCTGGAATTTGAATCTTCGGACATTGAACCTGGGAAACTCGCCAAATTCGAGTTGGGTTCCGGTGCAATCAGGAGGCTGAAAGTCAGAGAGTCTGCATCGAGATGAATAAGTCTTGGTGACCATAAAATACCAGATTGTGGCTAACCGACTGGATGGGAAAGATGAAAACGAGTTACGAAAGCTTTTTTACGAGGAAGCCCGGCCATTACGTCATCAGTGCCGACGCTTGACGCAATCCCGGCAACGCTGTCTCCACCCCACCTTGTCTCTTGCGTCTATCTTCTTCAGTTCAAACACAACCCTGGTGATGCAGCTAGCATCTCAGGGAACCCGGGCAGCAGCCCGAAATGCTGCCAACATCATTTCTCGAAATACAGGCCGATCCTTCCATAGTGCTCGACCAGTTCCAACAAATGGAGCTGTTCAAAAGCTCTTCTCCCAATCCCGACTCATCTTCAGCCGATTCTTTGCTCATCTAACTGCTCCTGGGCTCGGCTCAGTACCCATAGCCAGGTCCATCTCCAATGCAGCCCCAGGACGATTTGCGACCATCGGTCAGCGAATGTCGCTCCAGTGAGGACAAAGCTTGCTACTCCTTTGCAGCCCCGTTTCTTCCCGAGAAGCCCATCTGCTCCTCAGCCTTGTTCGGTCACTAACATCGGACTGGGCTCGGCCAGGAAATTTTCTACGGGTCGTTCTGTCTTTCAGAATATCGTAGAGAACGCGCCAATTGCGGGCAGAGCTTTCTATGAAGCGGACTGGGAGATTCATGGCTTCAAGCACAAGGAAGCGATGAAGAAGGCCTTGAAGGAGAACAAGGCGGCTCCAAGCGGAAAGCAGACGATGAAGGCAAAGAGTTCCAACAAGATCGTCCTTCAGCCAATGGCAGAAGAGACCTCTTCCACTGAATCCGAGCTCGAGAGATATTTCCGTCTCTCCGCTGTTCCACAAGTCAGCACCCAACTTCTTGTTCCTCTTGCACCGACTCCCACCAGCCGAGTCCCTCTGTCGGTTGATCCAGGAGAACATCAGTCATTCCTTCCTTTACCAGAGCTGGCTCACATCCACAATTCTCACCAGATGCATTCTCTGCGGGTTCATTCACTTTTCGCCCGCTTGGATGCGTCAAACGTTTGGGATCGTGGTGTCATTTGCTCTGCTTATGCTCACAGCAGCAATGCTCAGGGTGAATGTACGATACTCAAAGTCGAGTTCGTAGGTTGGACAAAGGACCAAGTAAGAAGCGTCATCGGAGAAAGCGGCTCCGGCTGGTGTGTCTTGGAAGAAACCAGCACCATAGCTGAACCTGACAGTGATACGATGTCCGATACTTCATCTGTGATGTCTGATTTTTCAGGGAGATAGCTCGGAAACGCGATTTATTCCAGACGCCGCAGTCACAGATTCCTTCGTCCTTCCGACTCTCGACTTTTCGTCCACATTCATCAGCAATTCCTCCTCCTCGAGCCCTCCATCAGAGCCCGATATGTTCTCAGACACTTGCTCGGATACATGGTCTGATACCTTCTCCGATACAGGCTCTGGAGATGGCTGGATGACCCTCAGTTCGGACTTTGTCCGACGCTCGACGGTCGAGAGTAGGGCAACATTATTTTGAATTTTTCTGTACCATCATCGTTTTTATCTCATTCTCCTCTTTACGGCTTATATAAGAAATAGCTACACTATATATGTAAAATCGGAAATTACCCGAGTACAATTTTGCGCAAGGGGGACGTCTCAGCAATCGGGTCGAGCACCCGGGCCTTGATTGATACAGTCTGGTCTCGCCGAAGGCAAAAATAGTCAATTCTTATGCGAATCGACGTTCTTGCTATATTCTGTCTCTTTGAGCAAGTAAATGCATCAAGAAATGTGAGAGGGATTCAGAGTCGGCCTAGATGCAGTTGTAAATGAGATGATGTGACGATAGATTTGCCCTTGTTTATAGCTCTCACGGAAATTTTCCGCCAGTAGGACCTAGTTTATTCACTGCATAAATGGTGGTTGGATTGATTGAATTGACTCTCATTAGTATCATCTCGGTTGTATTGGGCTGCAAAAGCCGTCACGCAACTAGACTTGTCAAGTGCGAAGATCGAGAGTGCTAAATCTTATCTCTTATCTATTACCATATAAGTAGATAGGTCATGGCTTCAGGCATCTTGAAAAAAAAATCCTGTCTTCAACTTATCTCCGGACCCCCTTGATTTTGCGAAGTCCTTTCTTTTTACGGCACGTGGCTGACCTTGTCTTGCTTTCACAAATTTCAGACGCGTACTCAAATTCCGAGCTAGCTGCTGCGGCCACGGCTGACCTCCTTTTCGACTACCTTTCGGCCAATGGACGACTCTGAAATATCAGCTCACGCTTCTCTCTCATCCTCTTTGGGAATCAAAGGGTCTTTTCGCTTCAGATCCCATGAAACCACCACAAAGCCTCACGTTGTCCTGAGACGCGACGAGCCTTCCGACGATTCAGATTCCGAAGAGGACAGACCTCGCGTCGCTCGTTTCAGGCTTTTTGCACACAAACGAATCGAATTGAAGGCGGGAAAGGAGGTTTTGCTCACTTTTGAAGATGGGAAAGGTCACATCGGTGAACATGCCATTCTTCTTGAAGCCGACATTTCCGACAGTGACACAGCCTCGGATGCTACAAAGGTTGCAGAAGAAGAAGAGAAGGAAGAGGCCTTTTTACCACCGGTCGACAATGCTATGCCGCCAAAAATGCGTCGAGCTTGGACAAGAAGGATAGACGAGGTGAGCACGATCTCTAGTAAGTGGATTCCATGCATCTATTTTTTAAATCTTCATGGTTCGGTATGTCTAACAGCCGGGTTGCCCCAAATGCAACGAAATTCCGTAGGTGTACAAGCGGGGCCAAAATATGGATCACTCGCTATTCAGGCTCAAGAACCATTACCTTCTCCTGTCGTTCGCACCTCAATCGCCGTTCAAATGGATCTCCCACCACCATTGCACGTCGATATCCCAGTATTTGATCCTAAACAATCTTCCTCGGTTGAGGTGGGTATCTTCTGCCTTGTCTCATATATGCTGATATACTTTTGAAGATCTCCAGCATCTCGAGCTCGTCTCCCATGGAACTCGACTCACCTGAGCCCGAGACCGATTCACCAAAGCACATCGTCATTGCTTCCGTCTCAACCGATGGTACAGACGACATGGAAATATCTCCAATTGAATTGCCCGCATATTCTCCTGTATTCGTCCACCAGTGCCTAGGATATCCACAGCTGGTCGTCTCCAGAAGTATTCCACAGAACCATGTTCCTCGAGGAAACCCATTCCACTTCCAGAATACGACGAAATCATTATTCTTGACGATGATCCAAGCAAAGTTCCGCATGCCAGTGCTCCAGTGCCCAGGTCAAAATCATCAGTTGACGCGAAAACAAAGGCACCAATCGACCCGAGAAAAGCATCGACGACCACCGCAGTTGGGCAAGTCGCGTCTGAAAGTGGATCTAGCGTCTTGGTATGTTCTACATATTGTCATTCTAGTCACTCACTGTCTTTCTCCGAAGTGTCCGATAGTCATCGACTTTGATGACCAGGACGTCAAACGCGCGAAAAAAGCCCGTCAATTCATTTGTTTCTGGTGGATTTGTGAAGGATGTGATTGATCTTTCTGATCCACAACCGGTGAAATCCGATTCTGACCAGAGCCGGACAGTCATATCAACTTTGAAGGTGCTGTATTCTCATTTCGAAGATCATTATCTGAACTCTATTGTTTTTATCAGCCCCCAAACCCAGTCTCGGAAGCCAAGGAGAACTCTGAACAAGCTCCTGTTGCGGCACTCAAGCGCGACTCATTGGCATCACTGTTAGTCAAACCTGCAGTCCCGTTGACCAGCAGAACTATTCTTCCTGCCTCCAAACCGATTGCCGAAGAAGTTTCTACTCCTATTTCGAAACAGAGCTCCAAGGTCGGGCCACCGACAGCGTCAGGCTCTCTTGCTCCAATATCACGGATACCAGTCAACAACATTGCTGTCGAAATTGCACCTCCCGATCCGAAAGCCGTTGTACCAATTTCCTGTGGCCCCATATCAAACAGATTAGGCATTAAACCTTCCTCTATCCTTCCTCAAAAACATATTCCCACTGGCCCGAGAGCTCAGGCTGCGAAGAAACTTGGTATAGACAACACATGGCGCCCGGTCAAAACTGGGCAATCGTCGCAAAGTTCGGATCTGGCGATGAAGAGCAAGAACAAGGATGGTTTGCCCGAATCACAAGAGAAGAATGAAGATAAACCAGCGGTTGATGAACAGCTTGGTATAACCGACCTTCTGCGATGTTGGGTTTCGCGGGACTTTCTCGTCAAGCATTTTAGCCAGCTTTGGTTTGACGACCTTGTTACAGGCAAGTTTTTTGTCCCATTGGTCGTCGCTGTGAGCTCATCGCCGACATCCAGGTGCTTATGTTCGGTATCTGATTGGAAATGAAAAGGGCAAGCCTGTGTATCGCATTTGCAGGATAAAGAGCAAGTCTCATAGCTCCTTATCCTGGCTTCCTGTGACTGTATTAGATGTCGGACCCGATTTCGTGGAGCCATATCCCGTAGGCGACAAGAGCCTGGATCAACATCTTCTCCTGCAACATGGAAAATCGATAAGAGCTTTCCCTATTACCAACATCTCCAATAGCGCTTTCGAACAGGTAGGCTCAACGAGATACTTCATCTGCTACTACATTTACTCTTGTCTTTAGAACGAATTCGAGCAACTGATCCAGTCCTACGGAAGGGATGGTATTCCACTTCCTTCGAAAGAGAACTTGAAGATGAAAGAGGCGCAAATCGTCAAGCTTACTACCCAGCCCGTCAGCGAAGTTCGTGTAACTCTGTCGTTGATCCTCTTCCGACTTGATCTGTCTCTAGAGCGATATTGTCGAGATGCTTGCAAGAGCACGAGCGCCTCCTCCGACGACAGCACCGCCCCCACTACCGACGACTGTTCCACCACCACCTGAAGACGAACCAGAGGAAGGTGAAGTACCAGATTCAGAAGCGGCACATGAAAAGAAACCCCAGTCAGCGCGAAACCAAGCGCGAAGCCACCGACGTTATATAGCTCACAACAAAAAGAAGGAAGAGGAAAGACGCCGTCTGCAAGAATTCGACCCTTCAGTCTCTGTTTCTGTTCCGCCTTTATCGACAAGTCGAGTTTTTCAGGGAATCGACATCTACTAGTCTCGTACCAGCATATGAATTATCGTCGCCTGCCCCTGCTCCTCCCAGTCCTCGACCAGTGAGCAAATGGAAGCCAGTAGGCGAATTTGGACTAGTCAAGGTTGAAGATGTTACTCCGACTGCATCTACATCGCTCGGTAAGTCGTCGAGCGACCGAAAATGACTCTTTGACTTTCGGTTGCGCAAAAGTCCAGAAGCCAAGTCTTGTACCTGGTCCCTCAATTGGTGAGATCCCTTCAAGTTAACCAGTGGTTCATGCTAACGAGAGGGCCATTAGACAAACGAAACGATGCTTCCAGCAGCAAATCTGAACCTGTCAAACTTGGTATCATCTTTTGCTTCCAAGGTCGTCTGTCCTCTGAGATTTCTGTTCTAGAAGTCGCCTTACCTGCCATAACTGTAAAACCAGAACCAGTGGATCCAGTTCTGGATTGGCGGCCTCAGTCATTGCGAGCTAAAGCGAAACGTATTCAAGGTCTGCTTCATTTGCTTTAGGTTCAGTGTTTCGCTCTGACAGTAGGTTTCTAGCGCCTACAGCAGGAGAAGCTTCCATATCATTGAAGCAGGGTGTCAAACGAGAGCGCTCTCCCTCTCACGATTCACCTCGCTCCAAGCGACAGCGACTTTTCCATTGGACGATGCATTCCAGCCTAGACAATCGATGTCTCGAGCCAGATCGAAACATTGCCATCAAAGGTATCAGCATCAGTTCTACTGGGACGGAATTTGCAGTGATTTGTGAGCCTTGCTTTCACAGTCGAGGGATTTCTAACATCCTATTTCAGGTTGCGACCATACTATTCGAATTTGGAACGTGACAAAAGATAAACTTGGGGTAATGGCGGACATTGAAGCATCGCTCTGACATCATCAAAGTCTTTTGGATGGCAGGTGATTCTGGTATCATCTTGTTCAGCGTCGATGGTGTTGTGAGCAAATGGAGCCGAACTGGGAAAAACAGCTGGCAATGGAGCAAAGTCGTTGATGTTGAACTGGCAGGCTGCGATGAGGCCTTGTTCGAGTATACTCGAAACCGGATAGCGGTTGCCCTGCCTCGCTCAGGGGTTCATATCTGGCAATGGACTCAAGGTACAGTTTCATTTTAACGGCCGTCGAACCATGCCTAAAAAAAGATAGGTACATGGAAACCAGAACCGACGATATCATTGATGAATGTGAGTGCGATCAAGATGGACGAGAAGGGAGAATCCATTCTTGGAGGCACCAAAGAGGGACTTGTGTATGTGCACCACTATCCTTGTCATCCACAGTTTCTGAAGGAGATCACAGATGGTTGTCAAAGGTCCTCGGGCCAAAAGTTGTCCATCGCAAAGCCGCTTTAAATCGCGCAATGTAAGCAATCTCGTCTCGACTGCATGATTCAACTCATCCGTGCTAGCCGGTCCATTGACCTACATCTCCCAAAATCGATGGCGCTGGTGGGATTCGGAGACAGTGCGAGTCTAGTCAGTCTATCCAACTTCAAGGAAACCCCGCTTCGGGAGCCCAAAGCGAAATACCAATTTGCGCCCCTTTTTGCTTGTGGAGGCGAAGCGATGATCCTCGGGAATATCGAAGGTTGTGCAATGCTGTGGGATTCTGCTTCAAAGAAAATTTCTTTGGGATTGGAGCATAAGGAAGGTATGCCGCCTCGCGATATCTTGCAGGCACAATTTGATGAAAACCTCGTGTAGACGACGTGATCTTGGCTGCAGCAGTAAGTGCATCATTTTGGACCGGTCATTTCATTTCAGCGGCTTTTTTTTCTTAGAGCTTTGAGAACAAATCGGGTGGTTTTACATTGACTGGTACTGAACGTGGAGAGCTGTATTTGTGGCCGAGAACAATTGGTTCAAACTTGGATTTAAAATTTTAAATGCCATTTTTTTCGTTTCATCTTGACTGTTTGGCTGTATTTGTTGCACCCGATCAAATCACCACTTGACCTCTCTTCAAGACCGTCTGCGACAGTCCGCTCCTCTGAATCTTGCAAGGTCCAGCGTTTATACGATTCGGTACGTCTTGCAGTATGATTTCCGAGTCATCAAGGGTCTCATTTTGCTTTTAATTCTTGTTTAAATCAACCCTATCAGCCATCCACCAACGTCAACGAAATCCAGTCAAGGAGCATTTAACTATCGTCTCCTCTGACAGACCTGTAAATATTTCAAAGACGTGCGTCCTTTTCTCTTTCATTCTCCGGTGAACGGAGCTCGCCGTTGCACACAGCCCCGAAGCCGGTTGTCATACCAAATCCAGCTCCTTGTCTTCCCCTCTTTCATCCAGCCCGGTCTCATTCATTCTCTTCCTTCCAGGCCCCAGCTTCCAGATTTTTAGAATTTCTTGCACAAAATGCAGACAATTAAATGTGTCGTTGTAGGAGATGGTGCCGTCGGAAAGGTATGCCCAGTGCCACAATTGTTCAATCAGCAGCAGCTCATTTCCTCCTAGACATGTCTGCTGATTTCATACACAACCAACAAATTCCCCAGTGAATATGTGCCGACCGTATGTCGCCCTTCATTTATTCTCCAATCATTCATTTATTGAGCGCTCAATGTCAGGTTTTCGACAATTATGCGGTAACAGTGATGATTGGAGAGGACCCCTATACATTAGGTCTATTCGATACAGCTGGTGCGTCCTAGAGCCTTGGTTTCTCTTTCTTTACTGATGACTTTCCAGGTCAGGAGGATTACGACCGTCTTCGACCTTTATCCTATCCTCAGACGGATGTCTTCCTGGTCTGCTTCAGTGTCACCTCCCCGGCATCATTCGAAAACGTCAAGGAGAAATGGTTCCCCGAAGTCCACCATCATTGCCCTGGTGTCCCATGTCTTATCGTTGGGACACAAGTCGATTTGAGAGATGATGCTCAGGTGATAGAGAAGCTAGCAAGACAGAAGCAGAGGCCGGTTACAAACGAGCAGGGTGAGAGGTTGGCTAAGGAGCTGGGTGCCGTCAAGTTTGTCGAATGTTCAGCGCTAACCCAAAAGGGTCTGAAGAATGTGTTCGACGAAGTGCGTGTTCTCGCCAATCTTATTATTCTTTGATTGATTTTATTTTATTTTTCCGTTAGGCAATCGTCGCAGCACTTGAGCCTCCTGTCTTCAAGGGCCCCAGACGCAAATGTGTTATCGTCTAATTTGCAAGGCTTTTCACTCACGGCCCTCTTCACGATTTACTCTTTGCCAGCCATGACCGATGCTCATATATCCGCCACTGTCGCCTCTTTTTCTACTTCTTTTCATGTCCGCTTTCCCTATGATCATCGTCCATTACTAGTTACATTCTCATTTCTTGAAGGATAGTCAGGTCTCCCAATCTAGGGTGTTACAGTACGTCCTTCCGCTACAGGAGAATTGGGTACCGACGGATGAGCAATCTAATACCTTTATTTCATCACGGATAAATCTTCATACAAAAATGCTTGTGTCTACAAGGATCTTGCTCGCTGCACCATGTCGTCTAGCTTGATGGCCCTGTAATCTCCCAGCTCGCTGTTTCCCTCGATAGGTGCCCAAACAGCGTCGTCCAGTATGTAAACCAGTAGACCTCCTTTTGCTCCAGTTGAACCGACCCTGTATAAAGGTATTCCGGTTTTCTCGTGTACACGACCAGCATGCATTAGCAGCAAGTCATTATCGGCGACAAACTCTTCCACGATTGATTTGAACGTAATCTCGTTGGCTCTCGCCGAAGTCCTTGTCGGCTTCTGAGGATTCCGGGCAGCAGAAGATGCTCGAAGCTCTGCCTTCCAGTCTGGGCGCTTCAGCTTCGTAGCAGCTTGGTCTCCAAGTTTCACAGCTTCGTTCATCAAATCTAGTCCTCGTCTGAAGCCTCGGGTCACAGCGTCCATTTCGAGAACATGGGCCGGGAAGACGCTAGATTTCCAGTAGGTGTACCATTCTGCGATTTCGGAGAGCGAGACTCCTGCTGTAGTCTGTACTATCCAGAGGACATCGAGCCATTTGGGGAAGAATTCGGTCTCGAGGAGTTGGGAGAAGATGCTGGAACGGATCAAGGTCGACCATTGCAATACTCTTTCCATTGGCTCCATGTTCTGGGACCGGGGATTGAGTCGGAAATCATCCCGCAAGCATGCTGCAAGTTTTGGCAGGACATATTTAAGAATGAGAGCGTCCCATTCTCCGGAAGAGAATAATTGCTGAGGGAGATAGTTAGACGTGTACGGTTTGAAGGAAGAATGACAAACCTCTTTCCATTCTCGCAGTCCTTCTGTTCCACCCATTGGGATGTCGGATCCAACTGTCCATGCTCGGAAGGCGCTCTTGATCTTCCTCTTGGCGTCTCCCAGGACCTGGTCCATGCGAGGCCCAAGATGGAGTAGCCATGGAAAGATGATCGACTGCAGCCAAGTCCCCTGCTTGAGATTCCAATCTGCAACTGCTTTCTGTACTTTGGGAAGAATAAGCTGGTCGAGAAGATTGTCGCGAATGAAAGGTGGAAGGAAGCTTGACCAGGCTTCGTAGAACTGTACTGCAGGTTGAGGTGCAGCGGGAGACCAGCCGTATTCATTGTTGATGCAAGTCCGGACTTTTGGGAGCCAGACGGTCCAAAGGAGACTTTCGAATGGAGTCATCATTCGGTCCTCCTCGACTCTAGGCGTAGATTCGACACCGTAAAGATCCACCTCTGTCCTTGGTTTCTCGACAACCAGACCTAAAACGGCTCTCCAGCTCTGAAAAGTCGAAACGAATGCTGCTGGGTCTTCTAACGGATTCCAGGCAGCCACCATGCGACGAAACACGGGAGCTATGACAGCGACGACGATTTCATCAAGACGGTACTTGACAATATCCTCGGTGAACTGAGTTGAAAGAGTTATGAGCAAAGGAGACAATGGGTCGAGGGAAACCTCATTCTCCATCTCTCTCCCTTTGGCAGAGAGCTCGGTAACAACCAGCTGTACCCTCTGCAATCTCGCAATAAGTGCCGCTTCGTCTTCGACCTTTTTGCGAAGTCGAGCATCCTCTCGCTCGACAAATTTGCGACGCTCCGAAAGGTTTCGAGCTTCTCGAGCCAGACCAGCCAAGTCATGACCGCAGGAATCTGCAATAAGCCGGATATTGTGACGGACTTCTGGGATACGCGTAGGATCTGCCGATGGGGCCCACGAATTCAGGTTGACCTCGGAAACGGATGATACAGTTTTGGGGACAGCGCCAGTGGCGTCGATGATGATCTGGCTCTTGTCGGGTTCGACACCACCAGATTCCGCCATGATCTGCTCATAAGTCCTGTGCTCGACCTTTGTCTTGACTTTCTTCGGTTTCTTCCAAACGTCAGACCTCCGCTCCTTGGCTTCTCGCGCCTGCCTCTTCGCCTTGCGAACCTTTGGATCGTCTTCGTCGTCGCTGACCGCCAGACCCTTGCGTCTAGCTTCGGCCTTGGATTGCTCTGTCTTTTCCTTGAAGCCTTGGAAAGCGATACCAACCCTGCCAGGACGCAGTTTGCTCTCGACGGGCGTGACGATACCGTCTCCGCTGACACCGAGACCTGTACCAGCTTGCCAGCCCATGCTCGCGAGGAGCCTGGCACCATAGCTTCCAGATAAATTGTTAAAATGAGCTCGCTCGGCTGGGGTGAGCTTTGGAGCGGCTGGAGAAGCTACACGAGCAAAGGATGAGGGAGTTGAAGAGAACGAAGATGGGGTAGCTGCGCCGTCGGAAGAAGAGTTGGATGAACTGATTCCGCTTTTGAAAGACCCAATACCGCCATTTGAAGATCCAATTCCACCCTTGGACCCACCGATTCCAGCCTTCGAACCAATGCCAGCTCCAGAACCAATGCCACCTCTAGCTCCGAGCCCGCTATTCGAACCGATTCCGCCTCCAGAACCAATCCCACCATTGGAACCAATGCCGCCTCTTGCGCCGATTCCACCTTTTGAACCGATTCCACCCCCGGAGGAACCAAGTCCGACAGGTTTATCTGGCGGCTCGTCTTCCTCGTCGAGCGATATCTGCGGCGAGTCACCGGAGTCATTATCACTTTCGACGTGCTCTTCCCCTTCTTCCTCTTCAGCATCTTCGTCATTGTCGTCGCCTTCAGCGTCAGGCGTCAACGTCAACGTCCATATCCATATCTTCTTTCAAATCCACCTTTTTCGCTCCAGACACAAAAGCCGGCGCCTTTGCCCAGTCGCTCTTCCTCTTGGGCTTCCTATTATCCCTGCTCTCTTCAGCTCCATCCATATCTTCAGCGAAAATACCATATAGGGCTTCGTCTTTCCCATTTTTGCGACGTCGTTTCCGCTGGTAAGGGTCTTCGAACAACGCTCGCTCTTCACGAGCTTCGGGACTGTCATCGGCCATGTCGATCTCGTGGTCGGAGGAAGCAGACGAGTCGGAATCGCCATCGTCCAATACTCGTTTTCTGCGACCCATAGCGAAAGAGAGTCAAAGTCAAAGGTTAAATTATCGATTATGTAAGCTAATAATACGGATTTATTTTAAGTCGTCTCAGGTCGTCAACGATTCAATGAAGGTAGGTAGGTGGGCAGAGTTACATGGCTCTGTCCCACAACAGAGACGCCGGGTTACCAGAGAGAGCAGGGACCTGTCTATAGATGCAAGTCGTGAAACAAAGATAGTCCTGTCAGGTTGGTTGCTCAGAATTCCACCTGTTAGTTCGTGGTCCACCGCTTGAATTCGAACCTGGGACACTCTGGCGAGACAGGCCACCAGGTCCATTTGAATCAGCCGATCTCGGTCTGGAGCGAACCCTCTGCCGACGAGCGTCATTCGGGACATATTCGAGCACCGTCTGCAAAAACAATGAGTCATAAATAAAAGTCTTGTCAGGTCAATTCACCTCATATCGTCGAGCAGTGCTTGGTGTGCCAGAGTAAACCATAGAAGGGTGGTCTGCAGCCCTGTACCACGAGCGCGATGCCGGATGAGAGATCGGCAAATCCTCATTGTCGTGGAAAACTGGAAAATTAGATCCGTAATGGTCTCGTGGTGATATTGGCGAAGGAAGGGCTGATTCGAGGTAAGAGGTTGGAGCTGCGCTTCGGTACGATTCGGCGACCGACTGGGGCCGTCTTCGGCCTCGACAAAATAGCAGCAAGGCAAAGAGGACTATGATGAGGGCTATGGATCCTAATGTTGCCCCAATTGCGACCGGAGCGACGATGGAATGCTTGGACGCTGGTGGAGATGTTGAAGGGGATGTCGAAGGGAGAGTCGGACTGGCCTGGACCGCGTTGGATGTCGAGGTCGAACTCGGGAATGAGCTCGAGGATGAGCTCGAGGATGAGGATGAGGATGAGGACGAAGACGAAGTGGTGGATACAGATGAGCTTGGAAGGACTGGATCATTGGAAACAGTGTATCTGCCAACGATAAGCCTACAGGTCATCCAGAACGAAAGCCTACTCACATTAAACCATCAAGGGCAATAAATTCCTTTCGCGGTACGAAGGAGACCAGCAGACTGTGCTGACCATTCTCTAGCCCTTCGGCTCCCCACACGACACGGGAATTCATAGTTTCTGGTCCTCCTTCCGAGCTCAGACTGTAATCCTGCATATCTACAAATTGGGGAGCAGACGAATCTAAGGTGACAAGAGCAGCGACAGGATACGGCCACAGTGGTGCTAGATAGTAAATCGCGATACCTGAAGGTCGTCAGCATCATCTCTCAGCGCAAAATATGGTCTCACCGGTAAAGTTGAAGGTCGCTGTCGCTGTAGGCTGATCAGAAAGATGGTGAAATCCAAGGTAATCCAGTAGATTGCTATCAACCGAGACGTTCCAAGTGCCAGAATATTGGATAGAGGAATCACTGTCGTCGACTGTAACGTTGAGCAATGCTTGAGCAGAAAATACCAGTCCAGCTACGACTAGACATTCTGCCCGCATAGTTGGAGCAGGATGACTTCATTTCGTGAAGGTCCTGTCAGATTAATGCATTAAATTGGAACATGAGGCTAGGACGTGGTGGGGTAAATTTGGAGAGCTTTGTGCGGCCATGAGCGCTTGAGACAAGTGCCATTGCTGACATGGCCCCATTTGGTCATACAGCACTTGCTTGAAGCCATGTCGAATTAAACCAGTTGGGTCCCGATATTCCCTGTTGAATCCACAATGGCGGAAAGGGATGAAATGACCGTGGGAAGCACATTCATTCCAGGATGGCGGTGAATCAAGCGGCTCTCACATCACATCGTTTTTGTCAGAAATTAGAACCACTGGACAGCGGCCACCCTGTTTGGCCAAACACAATGCTCCTATATCTAGGGCCTGGATGTTTCTCTGATATTGGACGCGTCACAAGCAGAAGCTCACTCTGTCCCGTCGAATCTGTGGCGCTGTTTTCTCTCGCACTGTCATCTCAGGCATTCCAAGTATTCGCCCGAATGCAGAGGACGACGAATTACGATCAGGGATGCAGTCCGATATTGAGACGAGAGAACCAGACTGGACATTCGATGACTAGTATATCACCGTCAAATGGACTACAGCTTTTTCCTTTCCCCAAGTTCCCTTTTCCTTGTTCAATATCTCCCTTGTTTCATCTTGTTCTTTGTCCGTAGCCTGGATCGCCGTCCTCGTCTGCCTCTCTTCTCTCTCTGGCCTATCTCTGGTCATTGGTCCTTCTCCTTCTAAGTTTTATGCCTCAGTTTGAGTTTCTGGAGCTTTCGTTGTCTTGAGAAGTCAGATTCGGGATATTCCTCTTGTCTTCAAGCTTCTTCCTCTGCTCCTTGGTCATAATCAAGTCCTTTGCTTTCTTTTTTCTGCGTTTCTCGCGTTTTGCCACTGCCTCCGGCTCGACGAGGAGACTCGGAGTTGGACCTCCGAGTCTCGGCTGATGGATCTATAGAAACAGCGAGTGCATCTCGACAGGAAAGCATCATAACGACTTACATTGGCGTTGCAGATACTGAACACAAGATAATAAAGGCGACACCGACGGGAAGGATTAGCATTGGATTCGAAGAGGTACATATGTGCGACTATGTGCGGCCAGCGTTTTTCTACAATCAATCTACAATCCTGAGGGAGTGACGCAGCGTGTGAAGAAAGCTTTGGGCCTAGGCCTAGCTGTGCTCTTGTTGGTTCAGACGTCGGCCGCCGAAGGATAATTACGACAATCTGCATGCAACGATCGAAACATAGAAAATTGCAGGATCTAAAGAGAAACCGAGTACAGTTGAATGCCAACCTTTCTTTTATGTAGCTCCTAAATCAGCTTTCACCATTGACTGTTGCGTCTCCAACCCTCTCCGACCACTCCCGAATTTGGCGTCATCTGCAATCCGCGCGCCCGAGGCGGGGTGATTGATGTGACGAACCTTACCGCATTTGGTTATGCGCCTAACCATTTTGGCGTTTTAGGCGCTTTTAGGCGCTCTTGATGCCGAATTCTATGTTACAGCTTGACTCAATTTTAGGCCTCGTTATATGTTACACTTGCCTCGATACACTGAATCTGGACAGTGAGTATGTCTGGCCCAGATGTCTTTGTTGTCCCGATAAAATGCACGGCATTGCTTGGTCTCTCCCAGACAGACTCGTTACGATCAAGCAAGTTTGAGAGGTAAATACAAAGCGGAACGTGTTTGAATCATGATCCCATGATCCTCGTTCAGCTGTCTACCGAGTGACACTAGACTACCTGTCTGGTGTAACGATGTCGAGAACTTCCGTCTGCTAGTGAATTGAGAAGGCTTGATGCTTAAACTTGCCTCGAGGGTGTGGTGACGGTTTTGATTAGTCCAAGTGCGTCTGAATGAGGACTCTTGTCCAAATTTTCTCCTTGGCCTGACTCCTGGGTGTCATAAGCTAAAATGTAGCATTGCTCGTAAATGATAAAGGGATATTCATAGAATATAGAACATGATTGCACTAGAGGAGAGAAACATTATTGTGTGAGGTATCTAGCTACAGGACTTTGTTCACCAGGGACAACCCTGTTCTATCGTCAGTCGCACCCCATTCCCTTTCAGAAGCCTCATCCATGCTGCCGTATTCCTCTTCAACTCCTCAAAATCCCAATGGTCTGGGCGCGGGTCGAACATCCCAAAATGGTTGTTTACCAGCGCGAGCTTCCAGGCTAATATCTCGCTTCTGCTGCCCCTTGATAAGCCCGGCAGCATCCACTGCAGTACCGACGCCATTAACGACTAGCTCGACCTTTTTGAGAGTGTTCGAGGGTTTACCAGCCCGAGCTTCCAGGATGATGTCTCGCTTCTGCTGCCCTTTGATAAGCCCAGCAGCATCCACTGCAACACCGGCGCCATTAATGGCCAGCTCGACCTTTTTGAGAGTGTTCGAGGGTTTACCAGCGCGAGCTTGCAGGATGATATCTCGCTTCTGCTGCCCCTTGATGAGCCCGGCAGCATCCACTGCAGTACCGACGCCATTAACGACTAGCTCGACCTTTTTGAGAGTGTTCGAGGGTTTACCAGCCCGAGCTTCCAGGATGATGTCTCGCTTCTGCTGCCCTTTGATAAGCCCAGCAGCATCCACTGCAACACCGGCGCCATTAATGGCCAGCTCGACCTTTTTGAGAGTGTTCGAGGGTTTACCAGCGCGAGCTTGCCAGGATGATATCTCGCTTCTGCTGCCCTTTGATAAGCCCGGCAGCATCTACAGCAACCCCGGCGCCATTAATGGCCAGCTCGACCTTTTTGAGAGTGTTTGAGGGTTTACCAGCCCGGGCGACAAGCATATTGTCCTCCCTGAACATCCACAGGTTCAGTAGGAAATCAATACAGAGATTAATAACATTGGACTCACGGAACAGGAGCAGCCCAGGCTGTGGACGCACTCAAGGCCAAGACGGCGAAGATGAAGCCAGAGGATATGTTGATTTGAACCATGATGATGATAATCGAAGAAGATTCGTAAAAGTGTCGTGAAAAGAGCAAAAGGTTGGATATGATAGTGCAATTCAAGGGGTGAGACCAGCTGAAGAACTGGGATCTATCAGTGCGTCTTTTATACCTCACATTTGTGATGTCGCTTCGGTCCAGCTCCGATATTCTCGAGAAGTTGCCTCGAATCTCGATGTTCCAGAGAAGTGAAACGGCGACCGTCGGATTCTCCGACCATCGCATGACGCGTCGGCCCTCGGGGGTTGCTTCGAAACAGACTGCCAATTTCCACAGGATGTTGCTCCCGTTTTTGATGAGTTCGAGCACATCAAGACATTGCCCTAGGAGAGTCACCGGTGTGCCGAAAACAAGTGGACGAAAGAGGGCGGGAATTACCTTGAATCACCGCTAATCATTAATCACCGCCAAGGCCCGACCAAGTGAAAAGCAAATTCGCTACAGCCGCTGACAGCTGTCGACCAGAGATCTCTCGTTGTTCTCTTGAGCGCATCTCTTGCTGTGAAATGGCCTCGGTTTTTGTACATGACTTCAACTGATGGATACGAAGAGATTGAGGGAATTGCGTAGCAGCAGAGTCGAGTGATTCTTCGTAGCGGCGGACATGGGGTATGCCCCGATGTTTCTGTTCAGCAAAAAGATCGAGGTAATCTTGCACAGCAGAAGAGTTGGGTTATTCGCCAATAGAGCGGCGAACCGTTGACGCAAAAGGAGAAACCAAATCCATGTAGCTTGTCAATCCCGGTAATTCGACATTGAAGGTAGGCCGCGATGATTTTTGAAGAAAAAAAAAACATGCTATTCGGTGAGCGAAATACCAATCAAAGTATGGAGCATATAATTCCTTCAAGTAGCCCTTTGTCGAAACAAGACTTCACCCTTGGGATCCGGAAAAATGGTTCCAAGAAACCATTTCGGAGGCGGAGCAGAGGCTCCATTCTCGAAGGATACATCGTAGTTTAGGACAAGATGGGCCAGTATCGCAGTCAGAGACGAAATGGCCTGGAATCTGCCAGGACTAGGGCAATCATGAGCAAATCAAGATTAAAGCCGAGTTGACTGCAAGTACCAGGCGTTTTTTCCCTGTCGAAATGGTTAGAGAGATGTCTGGGATGTTTGAGAAGAAAAACTAACATGTCCGAACATCACATATGCGGAAGACGTTGAAACTGTTTGATGCTTCAAAGCATGTCCTTCCTGTTCTCTCATTCTGGCAAACCGGAGACCGTCAAAATCAGAAGCATTGGGATAGATGTCCTGTTGAAAGACTGTCAGCCAAAGGTTCCATCATGGGTAAACTCACTTCATCGAAATGTACAGACCAGCCAGCTACAGCGACAGTGTTCCCAGCTGGGACGGTAGTACCATCTGAGAATGTAAAGTCTTTCAAAACCTTTCGTTCCATCCAAACTGCGGATTTCATCAGACTGGATCAGAGAAACACAAAAAGAAAACGCACAAGCTCCGGCACCAGTGCTCCTTCCTGCTTCTTTGATCAAGCTATCGAGCTTCCTCATTTTTCCCACTGCACTCTTTGTCCAGCCGTCGGTGCTGATTACAGTCTCGATTTCTTCTCGCAAAGTAGCGACGAGTTCAGGATGTTCGGCCAGGGCGTAAACAGCAGAGGTAAATAGCTTTAGACATTGTTGGCGAGCGATGTCAGAAGGATACAGGAGCACTTACCATCGAAGTAGTATGGATTGCAGCGAAATTGACCGCCTTTGAAGACTGTGAGACAAAGTCGAGGCTGATATCCAGTCTCGTCTTACCAGTATTCTCCGAGTTATTTGCTCGATCGTCTTTCGCTCCTGAGGCCGCTCATTTGCATCATGGATGAGCCAAGTCAGCATATCATTCTGAAGATGATTCATCAGGTAAGATCGGAGCATGTTTCACGGACAGCCCACCGGTTTACCAGGCCAATCTTCGCCATACTGCTCTTCCATATCGAGACGATGCTGGATAATCGGTTCAAGATGGTTGACTGCCCGTCGGATGGCTGGAGCCATGTTGGTTAACAATTTGGCAGCAGCACTGCGGAAGATTAAGAAAGGGAAGGGAGAACAGAGCCGAAGAGATTGCTACTTACGGCTGGAGGAACTTGGGAAATAGATTGATGGTCATAGACGATTTCATAACATCGATGGTGTAGGTGATGTTCAGATCAACAAAGTCAAGATTTCTACCTGTAAAAAGTGTCAATCAAGACCACCTGCCAGCTTTCTCGACCTACACAATGGGAGCCCAACAAAAAGGCGATTGCTTGTCCTGCAGATAATCTGCATAGTTGTTGCAAGTGCAGTATATTTCGTCCAATCTATGATATGGCATCGGTAAAAATAAAATTCAGACATCAAAATGGAAAATACCTTTACTCGGCGGAATCTGTGATGCAAATGCCGTCACCATCTCGTCTCTAATATCAGGAAAACATGCTGCGATATTCCTTGTCAATGGGCCCCGAACAGTTTCAGCGTGATAAGGATCGGCGGTTATCTCGAGACCCATGGTATACTTGGTTTGTAGGCTCTGAAGAAACCGGTATCAGCACCAGTTTCGCGGCAAATAAGGGGGAAATACCTCTTCAGCAGCTTTATGGAAGGATAAGTAATCATCTTTAGCCAGACGGTACTCTTCAATGAGCTTTGGAGTGCCGACAACGATTTTCCAGCCAGTGAGAGTCGGTATCCTGAAGACCCTGCCATAGTATTTCCGATAACCTTCTTCCACCATCTTGTGACCGTCTTTCAGAGCGCGAAAAGCCGCAAACCATGAGGATATGATTCCTGAAGATTCTGGTACGGATGGAATTGCGGCCAACTGAACGGGCAAGTCAGTAGATATCGGTGCAGCCAACGGGTGACATACTTGTCGACTGGCCAGATGCGCTTTGACGACCTTCACAGTGATGAGCCAGAGCACCCCGGCTAAGAGATATGAAAGAGCTGGGGAGGACAGCATGAGTGCTGAGAAAAGAAGGGCAACAGGATCCCATGCCCACCTGAAAATAGCTTGGACAGCCAGCCCGTCACGCCCCAACCGCCGCTTGGGCGCCGGGGAGAGACTTGCTGAAAAAGGACAATGCCTCTGATCCACTGCAGGTCAATTTTTCTGGAACTAGCGGATTGAGCAGCTACATCGAGATGAACCTAGGATATGACAAGCTGAAACCCGGTGGAATCTGGATTCTGCGTCCCGTGGTTGATGATATAGTCATGAGAGTGCCGAAAACTTAAGAAAACAGAAAATAAGCCAGATTTACGGGCTTTGCAACATCCTTTCTGCTAACCTTGGCGACTAAGAATATCGTCTGAAGCACTGTGGTCGGAAACCGATTTGTGGAAAGGTCCAAAAATGATTGGAGTCGTTATAGCACCATTTTACGAGTGTGCCAGCCGAATTTTGTGCTCAGGTATAGAACAAATCGAGAATCATTGAGACCCCTCTGAAGCCGGGTGATAAAAGTTGAAAAGAAAATAAAATGAACGGTCACGACTGTCACAAGATATTCATTCTGCCTATTTTGCGACTATTTTGCCTCTATTTCTGAATTGTATTGCACGAGAACATAAGTGCCTAATATCCCGTCATGCAGTCCTTGCCCTGAACAAGACTTCACCTTTGGGATCCGGGAAAATGTTGCCAAGAAGCCATTTCGGAGGAGGAGCATGAGCCCCATTCTCGAACGAGACATCGTAATTGAGGACGAGATGAGCCAGCATCGCAGTGAGAGACGAAATGGCGTGGAATCTACCAGGGCTAGGGAAATCATGAGCAAATCAAGATCAAAGACGAGTTAGCTGCAAGTACCAGGCGTTTTTTCCCTGTCGAAATGGTTAGAGAGATGTCAAGGATGTTTGACTCGGAAAACTAACATGACCGAACATGACATATCCCAACGAGGTCGACACAGTTTGATGCTTCGAAGCCTGTCCTTCTTGTTCTCTCATTCTGGCAAACCGGAGACCATCAAACTCAGCAGCATTGAGGGTAAATGTCCTGTCAAGAAACTATCAGTCAAAGTTTCTGCAGAATGGGTGCCAAACTCGCCTCATCGAAATGGACAGACCAGCCAGCTACAACGACAGTGTTTCCGGCTGGGACGGTGGTACCGTCTGAGAATGTAAAGTCTTTCAAAACCTTGCGTCCCATCCAAACTGTGGATATCGTCAGGCTTGAGCGCCGAAAGACAAGAAGCATATCATACAAGCTCCAGCACCGGTGGTCCTTCCTGCTTCTTTGATCAAGCTATCGAGCTTCCTCATTTTCCCCAGCGCATTCTTTGTCCAGCCGTCCGTGCTGGTTACAGCCTCAACTTCTTCTCGCAGTGAAACCACAAGTTCTGGATGTTCGGCCAGGGCATAGAGAGCAGATGTAAATAGCTTTGGGTATTATTGATGAGCAATACGAGACGACGGAAAAGCACTCACCATGGAAGTAGTATGAATTGCAGCGAAATTGACCGCCTTCGAAGACTGTGAGACAAAGTCGAAGCTGATATCTAGTCTCGTCTCACCAGTATTCTCCGAGTTAATTGCTCGATAGTCTTTCGCTCAGGTCGCTCATTTGCATCATGGATGAGCCAAGTCAGCATATCATTCTGATTGAAGATGATTCATCAGGCAAGATCGGAGCATATTTCACGGACAGCCCACCGGTTTACCGGGCCAATCTTCGCCATACTGCTCTTCCATGTCGAGACGATGCTGGATGATCGGTTCAAGATGCTTCACTGCCCGTCGGATGGCTGGAGCCATGTTGGTTAACAATTTGGCAGCAGCACTGCGGAAGATTAAGAAAGGGAGAACAGAGTCGAAGAGATTGCTACTTACGGCTGGAGGAACTTGGGAAAGAGATTGATCGTCATGGCCGCTTTCACGACATCGATGGTGTAGCTGATGTTGAGATCAACAAAGTCGGCATTTCTACCTGTTGAAATCGTCAATCGTGATCAACTGCCAGCTCTCTCGACTTACACAATGGAAGCCCCACGAAAAGCCTATTGCTGGTTCTGCAGGTGATCTGCATGACAGTTGGAAGAGCTGTGTATTTGGTCCAGCCTATGATAGCGCGTCAATGGGGTCTGGCAGAAATGCATCCATCAAGACGATAATTACCTTTACTCGGCGGGATCTGCGACGCAAATGCGGTCATCATCTCGTCCCTTGTATCAGGAAAACAAGCTGCGATATTCCGCGTCAAAGGCCCTCGAACAGTCTCAGCGTGATAAGGATCGCTGGTGATCTCGAGACCCAATGTGTATTCGGTTGACAGGCCCTGAAGAAACGGTATCAGGTTCAACTCTGCGAAGAAAAGCGAAAGAAATACCTCTTCAGCAGCTTTGTGAAACGAGAGGTGGTCGTCTTTGGCAAGACGGAGCTCTTGAATGAGCTTCGGACTGCCGATAACAATCTTCCATCCCGTGAAAGTAGGAATCCTGAAAACCCTGCCATGATACTTTCGATAACCTTCCTCCACCATCTTGTGACCGTCTTTCAGGGAGCGGAAAGCCCCAAGCCACGAGGATACGAATCTCGAGGACTCTGGTATTGACGGAATTGCAGCCAACTGCCACAAAAGTCAGCGGTTACCAGCCGAGGTAATAAGCGACATACTTCTCGACTAGCGAGATGCGCCTTGGCGATTTTCACAGTAATGACCCATAGTACCGCGGCGAGGACATACGAGAGCACTGGGGAAGAAAACATGAGTGCTGAAAGGAAGCAGGGGTCTGTCTTACGCTCACCCTATAGTTCATATAGCAGGCGAGCGACAGGGCACGATCTAGCCTCGGACAGCTCGGAGGACGGCCGCCCTGATCGACGCTGTTTGAACCAGCGGTTTGCATCATCGACGAACCTTTTGCTGAAGCAAATACGGTACGTGAGTGTATGGATGAAACCGGGGAACGTCGCGTTACGGTGACGTAAAGAAAAAACTCGGAAACCGGCCCCGCCGTGATGCGTCACGGTTTCCAAAATAAGAAACTTTTTGACTTTTTTTCGCCGTTTTTGGGCCCAAAATGTCGGGCGTAACGCAATTTTTTTTAGCGTTATGTCACGCAAATTAAGAAACCCAACCGGGGCAGCGTTATACGTTACGGTTTCCTCCGTACACTCACGTACAGTAAGTTTTGATTCTGCAACACCGACCGTTTGGCGCTCGACGTAGAGCCGCGCTGGAATCTAAAAGAACAAATAGTCAGCAGATTATGAAGGCCTTGCGTCACTTCATACGGACCTAGGTGAAAAACTATCCTCAGAAATAGTCTCCGTCAGACCGTCTGTCTATCCGTCACGGTTGGAAAGGAATACAGTAATTACTTATTCTGAAGAATTAATTTCGGCCTCGGCAGTAAGCTCGAAGGAAATGACGTCCTTCTAATGTATTGGGACCGTTCTGAACCGAACATTTGTGACAAGCTCTTGATACTATTATAGCGACAAAGGTTTTCAACTGAATAATTCTATGTAGCTCTTGCCCTGAATAACACCTCTGTTCCGGGATCTGGAAAAGTATTTCCGAAGAACCATTTCGGAGGTGGAGCATGAGCCTCATTCGCGAAGCAGACGTCGTAATTGAGCAATATATGGGCCAACATGGAGCTGACGGACGATATGGCATGAAATCTGCCAGGGCTAATCAGATAGTTAGCAGAGCAAGATGGTAAAATCAGTTTATGGGCGATACCATGCGTGTTTTCCCTGTTGAATCCGGTCAGAAAGATATAACGACGTCTGAGAAACAAGCCGACATGGCCGAACATCACGTAGGTCGAAGAGGTTGACACCGTTTGATGCTTGAGAGCCTCTCCTTCCTGTTCTCTCATTCTCGCAAACCTGAGACCGTCGAAATCAACAGCGTTGGGATAAATGTCCTGTCGAGGCGCTGAGTTATAGCTTCCCTAAGTAGAATGGGTGAGCTCACCTCGTCGAAGTGCATAGGCGATCCAGCGACAGATATATTGTTTCCAGCGGGAATGTGAGTTCCATCTGAAAACGTAAAGTCTCTCAGAACCTTACGCTCCATCGCAACTGGATAGATATCGTCAGACTCAACCAATACAAGGAGAAAAAGGCGACGGTACAAGATCCGGTTCCAGTAAGCCTCCCTGACTCCTTGATGAAGCTATCGAGCTTTTTCATTTTTCCCATAGCGGTCTTCGTCCATCCTTCAGTACTGATGACTTCTTCGACTTCTTCTCGTAGTGAAGGCACAAGTTCTGGATGGTCGGCCAGGAAGTAAAGAGCGAATGTAAACGTCTTTGAAGGTCAACGGTAAGAAGTATCTGAGCCGAATACCAGAGCACTTACCATGGAAGTAGTATGGATTGCAGCAAAGTTGATTGTCTTTAAAGACTGTAAAACAAAGTCGAAGACGATATATTGACTCGTCTTACCAGTATTCTCCGAGACAAATTCTCGATTGTCCTTCGCTCAGGCCGCTCATTTGCGTCTTGGATAAGCCAAGTCAAAAGATCATTCTGAGCAGCTTCGTCAGCCAATGAAGAGAACATTATGTTTTCGCGTACCGGTTTCCCAGGCCAATCCGGGCCATATTGCTCCTCCATGTCGAATCTTTCTTGTATAATCGGTCCGAGATGTTTCACTGCCCGTCGCGTCGATGAGGGCACGTTGGTCAAGAATTTCGCAGCAACACTGTCAGACACTCAGAAAGGAAATGTAGCAAAGAGATTGACGCTCACGGCTGGAGAAACCCGGGAAATAAGTTGATAATGGTGGAAGCTTTCACAACATCCATGGTAAAGCCAATGTTAAGAGCCAGAAAATCGGGGTTTCGACCTTGAATGACAAACGGGTCAATTGGTGAGAATAGGATTGCAAAATAATATAGCTCACACAAAGGGACTCCAACGAAAAGCCGATTGCTCGTCCTGGAGATGATTTGCATTGATGTAGTAAGAGCCGGATACTTGGTCCATTCTATGGAGGCAATGAGCACGGGAAGTATGAGTAAGGAGAGCAAGATTCACCTTTGCTGGGCGGGATCTGGGATTCGAATGCCATTACCATCTCTTCTCTCGTGTCGGGAAAACATGCTGCAATGTTACGAGTCAGAGGCCCGCGAATGGTCTCAACATGGTAAGGATCCGTGGTGATCTCGTTGCCCAAGGTATACGGGACTTGCAGCAACTAAAAATCATCTCAGTCAGACGAAATAGTGCTGTATTTAACGAAAAATACCTCTGCAACAGCTTCTTGAAATGATAGCTGGTCATCTTTGGCAAGGCGGAGCTCTTCAATGAGTTTGGGACCGCTGATGACGATCTTCCAGCCAATGATAGTAGGTATCTTGAAGACTCTCCCATGGTACTTTCGATAGCCTTCTTCTACCATCTTGTGAGCGCCTGTGATGGCTCGGAATGCACCGAACCATGATGTGATGATTCCCGCCGACTCTGGGATGGTTGGAATTGTCGTTAACTGAAAGAGATTAGCGAACTCGAGAACATCCACAAGGTCACTCACCTGTCGACTAGCCAGATGAGCTTTTGTGGCTTTCACAACGACGAGCCATAGCACGCCAGCCAGAAAATAGGAGAAAACGGGGGTTTCGAACATGGACTAAAGAAAGGAAGTAGAATGCCAAGGATGGCTCTTCGGTGGTACAGTATACCGAGGTCTGGAGTGAAACGCTCTCACGGAGCCTCGACAGGATACCCAGGACCCTGGACAGTAGCCCAAGGGCCTGATCTGGATACCCTCGAACCATTTTGAGATTAGGAGATGTTCACCGGGCTCACCGGCCGGGGAACCATATGCTACAACAAAGTCGTGCTAATGTTCTGGAACTTCCACTGGAAGACCTTGATCCGGCGACTCACGAGCAGATATTGGCCTCGGGTCACCAAGTAATCGAATTCAGGATCGAGGGTTTTTGGTCTGTACTGTGATGAACAGAGAGGGCAAGGTCGAAACACCCCGAAGGGCATACCGGACTGCGGAATCCGGGTTGGAATTGCATGACCAAGAGATGGTGTCGGAGAAAATTTGCATGACATCGGTTTTTACGAAGTCCCAGTGAGATTAGAACACAAAAAATAATATCAAGTATGAATTCACCAGCCCTCTTCACCTTTCCTTCGCCCTCTATAGTTGCACTCCACCAATAATGGAGTGAGAGCTCGGTCGGGATCCGAGAAATAGTCCATAAAGGCCCAGCCTCGCAAACGAGGTTCGGGGATCTCGTTGACAAATAAGCTCTTCTTGTCGGCTGGGGCAGTTAGCATGTCGAGAAGCCAGCGACCAACGCGGGCATTGACCCCTTCGACGCCCAAGCCCCAGTTTGGCCAACCGAAGCCACGAGCGACGACTGGTGGCATCGACAAAGGAAATCGGGCAGCGGAAAAGAAAGTCATGGATAGTGTGGGGCCGTCTTCAGTCGGGGGTAACAGAACCGCGGTCGCGCGAGTTACCTTTTCAGGTATCGAGAGGAATGACGGAATACTATACCTAGATAGAACAATGATAAGTTTAACGACCAAGACAACAAGAGCTTGTCACGTACCAGTCGTGTCCTCTGATTAGCGTCTCTTTACAATTCCAGGTGAAAATATCCGGAGAGCTGTCAGGCCAATTTGTGGGATGAATACCAAGACCCTCAAGACCACCTTCCCATTCATCTCCGTCGCCCCCAAAGCGGCTGAGGAAAACAACTTTTCCCCTGACTTCTCCAAGCTTTGGGATGCGGTTCTCGAGGAACCACATATCTCGACCCCCAGGACCTCCGAACATTTCGTCGTGCACCTTTTGCGAGAAAACACGATACGGGGTAACGTTGTAGTCCTCTTGCTTCATGGACATTACGATGGTCTCCCTGCAAGATTCCGGAGACGTTAAAAAGTCGTGAATAGTCTTGAGAATTTCTTGAAAAGGCGTCCTTTCTGGGTAGATTCCGTGGTATGCGATAAGACGGTCCTTGACAACGGCAAGACGAATGTCAAGGACCCTGATGCCCGACTGAAGCTGGACTTGAAGCGGCGTCGACAAAGACTGGCACTGAGATATCGGAAATCCATAGAAAGCCATTCTGGGGTTAATTGAGAAGGATATTACTGAGAAGAGAAGGGAACATACGTATCATGGGTACCTGGGACCCGATGAGCTCAACAGCATGATTCGAGATACAGAAGCGCGTACCTGGCAACAGCAAAGAGCCCAACGCCAAGCTGTCTGGCATTTCTGCTAGAAAAGCAGAGAGATTGCGTATTGGAAGAACCAAGATCCTAAACGAATCCTTGTCGGTCTGAGGCTGTTAGAGCGGAATGAGGGGATATGAGGATAACGCTTACTCGAATGCAGTATATTCTCCAGCGAGAAGACGGTATTGCTCTCCATGATCTGGTGGAACGCTTGTTAATTTTGAATCGTACTGGGTCGACGATTTGTTCCTTGACCGACAGGGCAACCTGGAAGGAGCGGCTCGAGGTCAAGACCTCTGTCGTTGACAAAGAAGGCGTCACAAGCTGAAGCTGGTCGTGGTCGCTCCAGCTGCAGGTAATGTCTTGAGTCGTGAGATTGAAGACGTTGACGCGCATGGTGGCTTGAAGTTCAGGGGAAAAGTTCGAATTCCGACATGGACTGATGAGGACGAAAAAGGATCATGCAGCTGACCAGGTGGAAGGCGAGTTTCGAATTCGGCGCCGCCCTTTCAACTATGTCTACCAGTAAAATAATCATGCCACAGAGCGAATCGCAGAGGCTGAGGTGGCTCAGCGAGACCCTTGAAGTCTTTTCATCTAGTGAATATAAATTATAACTCATTACTGTATTCCGATTGTCTGTATTGTACTGTAGTATTGCTCGATCGTCATGAATGTGGATACCTGCCGAAGACCGAAGTTAGTGTTATACGGATGGACAAATCATATATTGAAAGATGTCCATGTTCCGAAATGTATGCCAAAATGAAGTGGATTAAAAATGTATAATGTGATAAAGAATAATGAGAATGACCTGCGAAAGGATCAGTTGTAGTTGACCTCGAATGGTGAAGGCTCACTGATATCTGATTAGTGAGATTTAATCTATGTCGCCATATTCGCGAAGTCTATTAGGCAAATCCAAGGTTTATCGACTCTCAGGTCCATCCCCAAATCACAAAGTCTGTTAACCCTTGCCATGATGGTAGGATCGAAAAGCAGTTCATCGGCTACCCAGTCAATATCTTCTTTGACCTTGACGAGCGCGGCAGTTGGACGAGCGTTGTGAGCTAGCACGGGCGAAAGAAGGAAGCGGGATTCGACCATGGTTATGATGGAAACCAAGGTATCCTTTTCGCATGAAAGCTCGAACTTGGTGAGTTGAGGCAAAACTGGATGGTCATTATCGGCGGAGAAGGTGAGCTGGTGGAAGAAGTCCTGGGGGACAGGAGTGTCAAAGAAAATGAAGCTGGATAAAGTTGGTATTGCTAGGAATACGTTTCTCCAGATGTTGAAGTCGTCCTTTTCTTTGCCCCGAAATAAAAGATGTCGCAAAGGGAAAGAAGACCGCTCGCACAAGCCGAGGAGATCGTCGACTTCGACCCGTGTCCCGATTTCTAGTGATTGCAAGGAAGGTAGCGTCATAGGGGTGAAAAGAGGATTGACCAGTTCGGGATCGCTGAAATCGATTTTCAATGAAAGGAGGGAGTTTGAGTCGAAAGGTGTCAACTCGTCATTGTCCAGTGACCATTCACCAATCACAGAAATGTCTGCATCCCTCAGATTAGGACATTGAGACAATAGATCATGGACCACCGAGATTTCGACATAATTTAGGTCCACGGTCGTGAGCTGTGTCCAACTGGCTGGACAGAATTCGCCTGAATAGGACCAAAGAGTGAGGTGTCGAAGGTTCACTGCCCCAGAAAATACACCGAGGTCAAACTCTTCGCCATCCCGAGAGTGCCGAGGCTCCTCAGAACCCACGTTCAATGTCTCGAGACTGGGAAAGCCTGGTGACTGTTCCTGTTGATCCTCGACCAAGGCTTGCATCCAAACTGAGAAGGAGACCGTACCGGTGAACCTAAAGTCGGCAAATCGGTCGCTGAACTCCATGAGATATTGGAGGACGTTGGTAGAGCATGGTCTAGGCTGGAGATGTGGCTCTTCCTCGTCCCACAGCGTCCAATCATGGCAACGACGACATTGGTCCTCAGAATCTGGAAAATTGAAATGAATGCTGAGATTCAGCGGTGAAGACCGTCGACGGTGCATCTGAATGAATTCGCGCGACGTGACATGGCCATGTCGAAGGTCCACTACAAATGTCGTCCAGAAAGCTGGCGAAGACAGACAAAACCGTCTCCATTGTTTGCAAACACCCGCAATAATGACAGCAGGGTTTTTCCAGCGTGTTGAATATGGCTCTTCCCTGCAAAGAAGCCCCAGAATTTCCAGCCACGTTTCTGGTGGGACGCGACGTACCGTTGAAATAAGGTACCTGCAGCGATCTCTGTGCTGTGATACTTTTTCTTTCTCTTCTCTGAGGTTCTTCAGCATCTCTTCTACGCGTTTAATCTGCGCGTCGTAACCCTGGAGCTCGCTGTCGGCTTCAGCGGCAAGAGCAGCGACGAGCGCTCTATCGACATTATCGGCGCTGTAAGCCTTGAGGTTTTCAACGGCAGAGGATGAGAATCGTGTCTGAGAGTCGCCGCATTTCGAGCAGAGCAAGATTGGGTCTGACATGGAAGTTGTCGAGCAAGAATTTCAGAAACATGACATCACACTACTACCGAACCAAGGGGGATCAAAATTAAATTAAATTAACTTTTCATCGTAATCGAGTTACTGGTAAATACGGTAACATCCTACTTGTTCTCTACTGATTTATTGTTGAACCTGCCGAAGACGGTCTCCGTGCGAGAAAACTCTGTCGTTGGCCGCGGTCTACCATTCACCACTTTGAATCTCTCCGTCCCGGCTTCTGTCAAATGAGTTAGAATAAGATAGAGCCAAGCATCGAGAGAAACCTCACCCCGAGTCTGTATGACGTATTTTTGAAGGGCAGGACAGTTTTGGATCCAAGAGTCGACTATAGAATCGCGCTGCTGTTTATCGACAAGACTTGAACCGTGTAACTCGAACGATTGAATATGCTTGAGATCTGGAAGGTGTCGCGAAATAGTTGAAGCCAGATCCTGGTTGAAATGAGTACGACATTTCGTTGAAGAGAAACGAGACCGACAGATATACTACCATAGTAAGGCGGCTGACGCATGATTGCCAAAAATGTAACCCGGGGAAGCTGCTGCTTCAGCAGTTCAAAGGCCACCTCGATGTTCTGGATCGAACCTTGAACTGCGAAGGCAAGATGGGATATGCTGGAGAACCGGGTCAGGTCGAACGCCACATCCGTGCCCCATGCGACGGGCACTGTAAGCTTCAGAGAGCATAACTTTGGAGCATGCTCCAGAATACTGTGAGGTCCTTCCAAGACGACGAGGTTTGGGAGATACACCGAAGACCTGACGCTGTGTTCAGGGACTAGCCCGCCAAGATACAGATGTGACAGTCCTGGATGGCGATTCAGGAAGGATGTGATGATAGCCAACTGAGAATTGTGGATATAGTAGAAGTTTGGAGTCATGGGTTGGAAAATGCGAAGCTGAGGGAAAAGCCCAGTCTTGAGCGACCTGAACTCTGATATGTTTTTCCAGTGCCATATTTTCAGGCAAAGACGATGCAGCTCTGTGGTTTTGCAGAGGATACGATCAATCTTCTGAACGTCCAAAATCATAGCGCCGGGCGTGCCACCACTTCTGTGCGAGGCAATTGGATTAGAAGAAACTCTAGAATAGCACGATATTACTTACTGATTCTGGTACGAGGCCGCCTCTATCGACAAGTCTCTGACCCAATGTGCCCGCTCAGGCTTCGCGAACAGTGCTCTCTCAAAGGCAACAATTGGACACCGCCAGTCTCCACCGACAATGTCTACAATTTCGTACATCTTTGGCTCGACGAATTGTCTGAACAGCTTTGAAACAGGACACAAGGCAGCTTTGCTATTCGTATCGCATGAAGAGAAGATTTCGAGGAGCAATTCGTTGGGGAGGACGTCGGTAGCTAGCATGGCTGAATTTGCCCGATGGGAGGATAACCTACCAGACCAGTTAGTGAAATTCAAGAGAAGAAAACACAGAGGACTGACGTCGTTGAAAGAGAGGGAGTTAAAGTATCGAGGTGACGGTGCTGGCAAACCTCGTGTTGTCACGGGCTTGACGAAGCGAGCCTAGCCTGAACCGGACAACAGCTCATGGCCGAGACCCTTGTTGGATTCTTCCTCAAGGCTTTATACTCAACTGATAAACATTTTCTTGCCTTCCGAATCTCTACTCTTCTTCAGCAATATACTCGGGCAAGATGTATGTTTGTCGCTCGTCGGGCGTCCCGAGTGAAGATCAGCGAGCACAGGGGCGATGAATGCAATCTCAGAATCCACTGGGATGGTGGCAGCCAAAACAAGAATGTCACGCGTCTCTCGAGAAATATTGTTGATTAACGCCCTCTCTGGCGAAAGGCTAAAAGGAAATCATGAGAAGGGGAGATTCCCGATATGAAAGGCTTACTGGTTGTAACAATCTTCTAGATCCTTGCAAAGGCCGTAGGAATCACACGTAAGTCCCTTTGTTATTGATTGGTGACTTGCATGCTGTCCGCTAATGTCGACCCGTCATTGCAGAAGGGGAAGAAAAGAAATGGGCAAGATGAGAGAAGGAAGGTCAGGGAGCGATGGCCGATCGTTGATGGAGAGCTTGACGAAATAAACTGGCGCGCTCGTTCGAAAAGTGCTTTTTTTCTCCTGCAAAATTGAATCATCGTCACAAAGACAGAAGAGAGGACAGAGATGATCTCACCATCTCCCTATCTCTTCCTTAGGCTTTCCCGCCGAGAGTCTGCCTAAATTCGACGTTTTGAGATGGGATGAAAATACAGTTGGAGGATGAATCTTTTTTAAAAAAGCCCTCAGCGACCGCAGAGAATGCCGATCAAGGAGAAAGACGTACCCGCTGCTCAGAATCCCATCATAGCATCCTCTTCAACTGATCCCACTCTAAACCCAGCTCGAAAAGTACAAGAATGCCGGCCGGGCCTACAGCAAACGATGGATGAATACTACAAGTTACGCGACGATGCTAGAGCTCCCAACATCGCAATCGAGAACGTGTTTCAGCCTGACAGGAGCTTGGGCGCAGGGAGAATCCAAGAAAGCAGCTGCTGTTCGTCATAAATGGCGTTCGTTTACTGAGGCGTAAACTCGCCAGTCGACGAGACAGGAGCCTCTGTGACCTCTCTATTTCCATTTACAGTATCAGGTCTTGGAATATCTGAGTCCGTGGTGTAATGCAGGCTTGTGACTGCCCTGGTCGAGAAAGCTCGTTGCGCTGCCTTGTCATTTTGGCGCCAAAGCTGGTCTCCTTCGCGTCTCTGGGATGGATTCACGATATAGGATGAGAGTGGTCGATAACAGATAAGATTGGACGTCTAAACCGCCGCGAAGAACATCAGAAAAAAAGAAAAAAGGGCATATAGTAGAGAAAATGATGTACCTTTTAACTGGGAAAAGCCTTGCGAAAAACCACGATGATTTCTCGACATAATTGAAATGTATACGCTTGCACCCTCTCGTGGTCTGGGGTCATTCGAAGGCATTCGAAGGCGTCATGGCGGCAATAATCAAGTTCGGTTTGATTTGGTCAGCATCTTACCCTCGACGATGACCACACCTTTCCGGTGCTCTTTATTCCTCAATCCAAGCACATGTCGCGGTCAGGTCCCTCCTGGATAATATGATACGGAAACCATCATATATCATACCAGGCACCTTTGCTTGGTAGCGTCAAAATGGCCTCCAAGGCCTCCGTAAATTTACACCGTAAATCTTGCTATTTTCGACTTGAACCAGGCGCTTCACAGGGCTCAAAGCGCTCTTACAGCTTTACTATTCTGACCTTCTCGTCGACCACCTTGTCCTTGCATCATGTCTCCTCAGCACTCGGATGTCGACCTTGAATGCTTTCTCTTCATCAAGTGTCATGCCCTTCTATGTGACTTGAATCCCTATCTTTGCCCATCTCACGGCGTCATCATTACGCAAAACAGATGCTCTGAAGCTTCTGCACATCGCACAAAGCCCTGAAAAAATGCTCCCAGTGGTCGGAAACATCTTGGAAGGCGGTTTTAGAGCCCCTCGCAGGATTCTGGACCCTTGTTGATGTGAGTTATCATTCTTTCCTTCAGCCAAGCATTGAAGCAAGACTGACCGCGATGATTTTGTTAGTCGATGAGGTAATGCAAATCCGAACGCCTTGCTCTGGCTGAATGTAACATTATTAATTCTCTCTTCCGTTTGCACCGAACTGGCCGGCACAAATGCTAGTCTCGCTTTCCTTTTTGGGGAGAAATCGCTAACGGTCTGGTTTGAGACTACTTACACAAATGCCTGAACGACAGCATGTTCATAATCGGATTATGAATCCCGTTGAGTTTGTCCTTTGGTCTCTTGGGCTCGGTTACTTGCTTATCTCGTCGTCAGCTGTCTCTTTGAACTCGAGGAGGATATACTTAACCCCGGTATTCACAGGATCACGACGAGCACTGCTATCCAAGCTGAGACTGCCATCAATTCAAGCTGTAAGATGTTATCTCGATTCACAGGTGCTTGATCAACGTTTGAAAGCGAAGATGACGTCTTGGCTGAGGAAGACCCCAATGGAAAATTCACTACAGTCGAGGTCGAATGACAGACCCGAAGGTTTCGTGCCGGAAAATGCAGGTTGGGTGTTGCCCATCGTCTTTACCGTCGGAGTCTTTCCAGACCAAATCTATATTTTGTGTTGAGGCTCGTAACTTACGGGGGCCAGAGAATCTATATTAGTAGAGTTCAGAGTAGATTCTGATGTCGATTCTGACCCCGATTCTTTGATGCGAGAATCGGCACTTTTTGCAGAATCGCCGGAATCGTCGATTCTCAGACACGATTCTTAGTGGAGAGGTACTATATACCATACCACTTGCTTCAAGAGCCGCCAAGACCTCTAATCGACGACTGCAAACTGAGAGTACCTATGTATAAGGACCACAACGCTCTACAACGGTTTACGGTGAGACTTGAAGACCTTGAAAGGCAACAATCAAAAATCAACGGAACAGTCCGGATCGTCTGTTGCTATCGCGACTTATATTATTATCATGTTATTATTATCATGTATAAGAGGCTTGGCGCATCACCTCATCACCCTTTCAGTAAGAATTCCCTGAGTCGCGCTGGTCGCAACTCTTCCCCTGGACATTCAATACCATCCATTCGACGACTCTTTCCGCTCCACATACCGAACAATGTTGATCTGAGTCCTTCTCATTGGCGTCGCCCTCGCCATCTTATGCTCAGTGTCTGCGACACCAATGTAAGTCGTGAATGTTTTCTGTGTGAATATACAGACTGTTTCTATGGATCCATCAGCCAAGAGGTTCATCTCTCTCGTCGAGCCGGAGAAGAATCCAGGGGCAGCCATATGCTACGTGGCTCATCGGGGGCTCAACAGCGACTCTGACCGAGGCACAGAAGAAGGCGTTTGAGCATAAGGAGAGGGTCAGGGATATGCCTCCTGAACAGCTGGCGGACATGCGCAGAACTACCCGGAGGGTTCGAGAGAGTGAAAGGAGGAGCGAAAGGAAAAGCAAGGAGAGAGCTGAGGGCAGCAAAGCAAGGAGAAATCACGCTCCGAAGCCAGTCGCTGCCTCGAAGCCTCGTGCACCGACGAATCGGGATCGCCTCCCATCCAGCCCCAGCGCCGGCCAGATCAACTGCTCCTGCCCTCTGTGGATGAGATGGGTTTGGCAAGGCTTCCTATCCATCGACCGCCCGGGGACAATCAGTAAGAATCTGGAAAAAACGAGAGTAGATTGCAGGGTAGATTTTTATTGTCAACATGTATTCAATGGCATTATGACATTTCCTTCCAAACATTTGAGCCAAATGAGGGATTGCTTATTCAAGAAGCACAGACGGCTCACAGAAATCTTCTTTTCCTCTGTACAAATTGAGGGTTTCGCCATAGAGTCTACTGTTATCGATACCGGTTGTAGGTCGATCTACGATTCCTCGCGTGAAAATGGTGCAGCTGAATTCGCGGAGCGGCGTGAGCTGGTGTAAATCCAAGACTCGGGGGGAAGAATCGCAAGGATTATGCTACGACCTCGAGGTCTTGGTCAGCAGAGATCTGTGGATGGTTAGAGATGTAAGCATGGCCACAGATCTCTACTGGTTTGAAGGAGGTCAGCGCTTGAATCGCTCTCCAATGTGTCTTCGCCAACATCCCAAATTGCTTGTTCCACTCGAAATTTTCGATATATGGACGAGCCTTGTACGATACGCAGAGGCGAATTGGAGACGAACTTCCAATGGCGCGGCTCTTCTAGCCAAACGGTGACGATAATCAATAGAAGATCAAGACCAAACCAGCGCTCGACGTTGAGCTGTACAAGGTTTATACAGAGGTGTCCAAAGAGCAGAAAGCCTCGAGAAGGGATATACATATCAAGTCGTCGAGGAAAATGCCAAATGGGTGCGACCGAGACGGAAACCATGATGCGCGAGAGAGACCACGAGACGGGAAACAAGGCTGACCAGCGACCACTTTATCACTATACTATCATGACAAGGCGAATGAACAGAATAGCTCACCTGTTCAACACCATTTCGGTTTTCCTCCTACATCCTCCAACGATTAAGTATCGTTCTTGGCATTCTCCTCCTCCTCCGACTGCTTCTCCTCCTTCTACTAATGCTTCACCTGCTCCTTTTCCTCCCGATAATCCCGGTTTCAGCAACTGGGTGACAGAACCTGCCACTTTTTTTGGCTAACCAATATCCAGCGACGCTAAATTCCCGCTCATCACCGACGCTAGGTTCCAAAGATGCCCCCGGCGCTTGACAGTGATGCTGGTAGCCGGAAATGTATAGCTGAACCGGTCTCCCTGCGGGATAGCAGTCGCACTGCTGACTGGTATTATCGAGTTGGTTGCATCGAGACTGTTGAAGACACTGAATGGATCCGAAGCGTTAACCAGGGAAGACGATGGTATCGTCGTGAGAGGAATGCTCAAGGAGGTGGTTGTATAAAACGCCGGAGACGTCAACAAGGAACCTGTAGCCAATCAGTCAATGAAATCATTGGAAAGAAGAAATAGAGGTCGCACACGGGTGACGGAGCACTGAGAAAGCCTCGGCCGTAATGGAAGCGGGAGGAAGATGGAGAAGCGAGGGAACAATCGAGGTGAAGCGCTAAGCAAATCTCGTGTTGTCACGAGTGAATGGCTTGGCAACTTGAGCCTTGGACTCGGAAGATCAGGTTCTCTGCCGAGACACGTCTTGAATTCTCCGAGATACGTTCTATACCAAACTGATATACACCTTCTTTCCTTCCAACCGTCTACTCTTCTTCACCAAAATACTCGGGCAAGATGTACTCGAGCTTCTGTCGCTCGTCAGGCTTGTACTTTTCTGCCCGAGGCATGATGGAAAACTTCATCGACCCCCGTTCATCCAGAACCAGCGAGTTGGTACCAATAGCGTCATGAAGATCACCGAGCACAGCAGCTGCAACCAAACGAGAAGTCTCTGCATTCGTCTTCAGCGTCTTGAAAATCTCTGCCGCAGTGACTGTCTCAGAATGAGGTCTCCAGGCATCATAATCGGTCGAGGTACAGATCAAAGCGTAGCTGAAGGAACAGTAAGCATCATATTGCGCAAAAATGATGGTGATTGACCTAATTTCAGCTTCCCGTGCGAGCTTGGCCTCGGGCAGCACGCTCATATTAATCAGGTCGCCGCCCCATTGACGATACATGAGACTTTCTGCCCTAGTAGAGAATTGGGGGCCTTCCATGCAAACGACGGTTTTCTCGGTAAAGAGCTGGACGCCTCTGCCTTCAGAATCCAAGGCTTTTTTGACGTGAACCGCAAGCCATTTAAGAAGCTTCTCGCTGAAAGGATCGCCGAACTGGGCGTGAGCGACGATGGAAGTTTTTTCGAAGAAGGAGACTGGACGGATTCCCTTTGTGCGATCTATGATTTGGTTGGGAAGAGCGAAAGCTCCTGGTGCGATTTCTTCGCGCAGCGAACCGACGGCTGAGAAAGCGACGATGACTTGGACACCGAGGGATTTCAATGCTGCAATGTTGGCTCGGGCTGGGACTTCGGAAGGTTGAATTGTGTGGCCTGTTCCGTGACGAGCGACGAAGGCGATCTGGACATCCTGGGTCTGGTTCACTGTTGGAGGAAGACTGAAGATCTTGAGCGGTGAAGAAGGTAAACCCCAAGGCTGAAGAAAGCTGGAGATCGCGAATCGGAGAGGAGATAGCACGTACAGTTTCGGGGTTGACCTCTTTCCTAGTCAAGGTCAATGAGGAATTGTGGGATGCCAAGAGGCGACTGACACTAAAGTTAGATTGTCCAGGTGGTAGAGTCCGCTGCCACCGATAACACCAATCAGGACCTTGGATTCTGGATATCGGAGTCAATCGGGGCCAGCAAACGAATGGCCAGCTCACCAGTCGTCATGATGTTCGAGATAAACCGCGTTGGAAAAAAAGAAGCGCGAGACTTCGGAGACACGGCCGACAATCTTCGGTGAATCCCACGACATTGCCGCCGAGCCAGGCTCATGTCCAATCTTCCTTTGAGTAGTAGTCGAAGGTGGGAAGTATAATTTTAGGCGGAGCGTCGGGATTAATGCCGTGTGAATATAAAATCACCATGTATGATAATCGCCTCGGACCGCTGATAATCGCACTCGGACCGCTATTCGAAGCAGCGATCATTTTTCCACTCCAAGGCACCTTCGCGGTACGTCGACTCTCTCGTTATTCTTCGACACCATCATCGCTAAGATAAAGAATCAATAGAAAGAAAGTGTCAGGCGACGTGAAACGCCTCCAGAATCGAAATATGTATAAATTGCTTGTGCCACACAGTGGACTTCTGTCTCCGAGGTCGCCAGGACTCGGCTTATCGGTGAGATGGCATGTGAGTCGCTCTGATCTGAGATTCCATATAGCCCTGCACGTTTCTCCGCCAGGTACAATGCAGCTGCGTCATGACAGTGTGTTTCTGCCACTAAACGGTACGATCTATCTATTTATCTATCTATCTATCACTGGGTCTAGCTGGTTGTTTTCAAGTCTGCACCGCACAGTAATGACAGGTTTTTCACTGCAATACTACTATATTTTCTCCTTATTACAAGTCTTCTGGTCTGGGTGGCCTCGAGGCATCTCAACCTCCCTATAGCTATCTCAACTGCCCCCGAAAAAGGCTATTCAATTCCATTCAATGTCGATAACAATTGACGGATCAAATTACGAGGCATTATGAAGTTGGACCAGGGGACTGAGTCTCGAGCTTTCGAGATACTTGACAAATCTTCGTTGTCATTCTCCTATGACTCCCATCACGCGAGCTTTCGAATTCAGCGAAGTTGAACGACGTCTTCGCCAGCTTCAAAAAGCGAGCCGGACACTCGGAGAGAATATTCTCAAGGGCTCATTTTTGGTTGTGGATGAGTCCTGCTCCTTTCAACTCGGATAGAAGCTTCCGGCGGTTCGTTCCAGACTCGACTACATCTTGGCCATGTATCGCGTGCTTTTATCAAAGAATCACTTGAGTCTGACATGGAGATTGTTTTACTGCAAGCGCACGAATGCCACAAACGTGTATCCGAGGCAACTGTATCTCCGCTTTACAGCGCTTCCGAAAAAGCTGTAAGTAGAGTCAGCATTTATCTCTCTATCAGATAAACAGGACTACTTCAAACCACCGGAGGCGCGTTAAATTTAGCATACCGCTGAACGCATGGGGTTTCGAAGACAGATCGTTCCTCGGTATCCCCAAATGATCACTACATCGAGGTATCTCCGCTATCTTGGTACCGACACAAGGGGTCAATTTAGCTTTTCATCCTGTTCGCAGTGCCTCCGTGCGTCGAAACCTTATCAGAACTAGCAGATTCAAGAGCCTCAGACGGTTCAGCATGCTAGACTTCAACAACATCCTGTCAATGGTCGACCTGGGCTGTACAAGCCATGCCGAACTGTCGATCAATAGAAGTACACCGGAATAACATTACTGTATGACGCTCAGAGTAACATTTCTCCGATACGATCGCCTAGAAAACACACATAGATATCCGGATAGAGGACACATAACCGTACGCAAAAGAAAATGGTGTCCACTGGTTTCTCTGATTATAATAATCAAAGTTCTAATCTCCAGGGCAACTATATACTGGGGTGATTCACTGTGGCATCACGGTAAGAAAGAGTGTAGATCTTGTGGTAACGACTTGCCATAATTAAGGGAGAGTGTCGGTAGGATGGGCCGGCAGGGTTTAAGGGTTTAGATGGAGAGCCTGAAGGATTGTTAGCTGATAATCAACGAGGAAGAAAATGTCAAGGCGAACGCTTTGGACGGGTAAGCTTGGGTGGCACTGATCGCGGTGGAGTGAGAAAGGACAACATCAAAGATGAAACAAGAAACTTACCGACGATAGTTGGAGGGATAGGCTCTGGCAGCGACATTATCGCGCCCAGCAATACCGCGCTTGAGTTTGGCCTGCTTGAGGGTCTTCTTGACCAGACCTTGAGCAGGAATGGGAGCAGCCGAGGTAAAGACGGTAAAGACCATCACGACGAGTGCGAGAAACGAAATGGCGTGTCTCAACATTGTGCTAGTCACAGTGAACGAAAAATACTGGGACAAGAAGAAAATAATGACAGTACCTGACGGTCTTTATAGCCCTTGACAAGCCGGAGACCTGGCAGTGCCGCCGCACAAACATCATGATTTGCCTAGATAATTGCGATATTTAAATCGCATCCGGAGATTGACGGAATGGAACGTCGTACGAATCCTATGAGGTTACGGCCTCGGTGTCGTGGTATCTATGAAAATAGTAGTTCTCAGTGGCTGGACATATATCGGCGCCTGATGGGCCTAGGTTCCTGACTGAAATCTGTCAGTATCCCAGTTTCAAATCAACTTCTTTGGAGGAAAGGCGCCTCAGGAACACAACAGGACGGGACCGCTGACATTCCATGGACATTTTGGGGAATATTTTACACAAGCGCTGTGCGGCGGTATGCAGAATTATCCGAGTTGAAAAATTCGACCCCGTCGGCAGTAAATTGATATCGAGATTGATCATTGAGACAGTATCAGCCGAGGCAGGGAAGGTGAACGAGCCTGAGGCAAGGAGGCAGATGAGGTTTGGCGCCAACCACCAGATGTCACCGTGACATCTGTCACAAATTCCCACAGTCCAGCTCAGTAGCTCCCATGAGTCGACCTCAAGATGACCGTAATCAAGAGGCCACAGTATACTTGGTCAGCCAAATTTTGCTCTGACATTGTCTTTTTTTAACAAGATAACAGGGCAATCTAGATGAGCGCTGTACGGACGCCTTGGTCTGGGAATTGATGCTGCAAGCCGGTCCTGTAGGTACGACGCCCTTCTTCCAACGCTGGTTGGAATAACCTCAATATTTCTGTAGTCAATGTCCATCTACCCAAGGATCGTATTTCCATGGCTCACCAAGGCTACGGCTTCTGCGAATTCTTGACTGAGGAAGATGCAGAATACGCCTGCAAAATCATGAATCAAATAAAATTGTGGGGAAAACCGATTAGGGTCAACAAGGTTCGTTTCAGTTACGCGCCCCATGTCTATGCTCAACAGCATGTCCTCTTGAAGGCCATCCTGGCGTTCCGACTTGTTTTTTTCATGCATTTCCACGTCGCTGACCGCTCCAATAGGCTTCGTCAGACAAAAAGCAGCTTGACGTCGGTGCAAATCTGTTTATCGGAAATCTGGACGAAAACGTAGATGAAAGGCTCCTGTACGACACGTTCAGCGCTTTTGGCGTAATGGCGACAACAGCCAAGGCCAGTCCGCTTATTTCCTCTTATTCCCCTTTGCTCATTGAGTCAATAGATTGCCCGAGATCCAGGCTCTGGGTCCTCAAAAGGCTATGGTTTCGTATCGTACACCGATTTCGAGGCCTCCGATGCCGCAGTCGAATCCATGAATGGCCAATTCCTTATGAACAAAGCTATTACCGTTCAATATGCATTCAAAAAAGATGGAAAAGGCGAACGGCATGGTACTGCTGCTGAACGTATGCTTGCTGCTCAAGCCCGGAAAAACAATGCATTACCTCTCGCCGCTCGACCTCCACCTGCTCCTGTCGGCTTCGGTGCTCGACCACCTATGCCTGGTTTCCAAGGTCCTTATCAAGGGCAATTTGCCGGGGCACTTGCTCAACCAGCTCCGCCTCCTGGATTCACAGCTCAGCAAACTATTATTCCACCGATGGGTATGGTTCCACCACCGATGCCAATGGGAATGGTGCCACAATCACCGATGATGCCAATGTACGGTGGTTTCCCGCCGCCGCCACCTGGATTCAATGTGCCATTTTCTGGAGCACAGTTTTAACGAGGTCCAGCTCCACCGTATTTTTCCTACTACAGCCTTGTGTAATTATCGACATGTAACTGTTTAGCTTGTTCAAGTTTCATTGAATGACGCGTACGATCCACAAAGCAATCGACTAGGGTGTTGCCGCCACAAAAACTAGACTGCGAAACACAGCAACCGCAATGACAGTGGGTTTAAAGAGCTGGACTCTTGCTTATCGCTTCGACATATCGTGAGACCAGGCTCGGAGAAATAGGTTAGCGAAAGACCTTTCTGCGGCATTGACGTCAGGTATGGATTGTCGTGAAGCACATTATCTGGCAGCTTCATTCAAAAAGTCTACATAGTAGTTACGCGGCTCACGACATCGCGTGATAAAGCCTGGTTGACGGCAGAACGCCCGTCGCCGGAGACCTGATTCTGATTTCATTATTATTAACTGCACCCGCTGAAAATCAACCGCAGCGCAACCGTGTCCTCGATCCGATCCAGGCGCTTGTTGAGCAAATGTCGCTTTAGTTGGAAATCCATGGGTCTAATGGGGCGAGTGCGTCATGGTGCAGTTTGAAAGACAGCGGCCGGATCGAGCATAATTTACTGTGGAGTGGATTGAGATGGAGATACAATAAACCGCAACTGGACGAGATAAGAGACGAGGTGGTACTGATAATTATCATAATAAAGATATTTCTGGATTCTGCACTGACATTAGATTAGGGATAGGTGTAAGAAAGCTGCAACGCACCAAACCCCGCGACTCGAATGCCAACCAGTCGCCTGTTCCCGTTGGCAAAAGACCCATAGATCTGCATTTCCACAATCCTACAGCCAACGTCAAGAGATTGCAGAGAATGTAAACGATCTTCTGCAGCGGTAATGTCGCCAACGACTTGGAGTTGGTTGTAGACGGTGAAAAGGGCGCAAAGACTGTCAAGGATGAATTTCTACAACTGGAGAGACGTGAAATAATTACCAGCGTTGATCCCAAAGACATTCTTGAATGGGGACATGAGCAACATGAAGACGATTCCCATGCTGAAGATCTGGACACCGCCGCCAGACATGTAGAGCATGAATGCTTGCATAGGCAGCGATTTGGCAGGTGCAATGGCAACATCCCAGGCTCTACTCTCTTTCATCTTGTTATAAGATGCTGTAGTCGCTGCGGTGGCTGAAGGATTTTTGGATGACTTGGACTGGACTGATTTCGAGAAGCCTGGTGGTGGAGGTAGATGCTTCCATCTGTAGAATAGATTATTTCAAGCAGCATAAGGGAGGATAAATGCACCGACTTGGAAGCGGATTCCAGCGCAGAATGGTCGGGCGCCATTTGAAGAAGGTTCCCTCACGTGGCATCGCCAACTCTTTGTCATCGTCGTCCTCGACAGGTCAATTTCCTCCATAATGTCCTATACGATTCCAATCATTGCTATTTTCCAGTACAGTCTCCAGCCAATTGCACCCTTTACATGGTTTGGTCTCAATGTCAGCACCCTCGATATGGTGGCCACTGTCAGGCTCTGTGTTATTCTCCGTCAGATTAAGGATATGCTCCACAAGCAGCATGTAGACGTCAATGGTCACGATACGGTCGAAAGCAGGTCCTTCGTGAGGAGCTTCTTGACGACGCTGATTGTCGTATATGGTGGCGAGGCAGTAACTGGTACGAGCTCATTGATTTCCTCACCTTACCCAACTAATTCAAATACCCAGCGCCTTTTCTTGGTGTCCCTCCATCGTTCATGGTCTCCGGAACATTCCCTGGGCTTTACGCTGCCGTGCAAGCTGTTGTAGACTTGGCTCCCAATGTTCCATTTCCTTCTCTCCAGTCCGAATTACCTCTCTCAATCGTCGACGGATTCACTCGAGCCTATCTTCTTTGCAACCTCATCCCTCCAGCAGTGATCGCAAATGCTTCTCAGCCCATCTCCTCGTCTCCATGGACCCTCTTAGTTTCTTCCTTCGTACGTTTTCCTTGTAGCCTTTGCACGACTTCTTATTCATTCGTGTAGCTCATTGCCAACGGAGGCTTCTTCTTCGCCAACCTCTTCTCCTTCTTGAACCCAACGCCTTTGGCCTTGCAAACTCCTCCAGAGCTCCAAGCTTATGGCTGGACCACCGCCGATCTCTGGTGTGCTCCCATGATCACTGGATTGTACGCTTTCCTCACACATGCTCAACCATTCTGGGCCGATGCTCACAATATGGTTTCGGAGCTCTTGGGCGGAACAGTGGCCAGTGTCAGCGAGAAAGGGATTCCTCCACTAGACCCTGAGGTCGCCAGAGCAGTCTGCACTATGGTCTTGGTCAACGTGTTCATCGCCCGAACAGTGAAGAATTTTTCTGCACCAGCGGCGATAAAGCCGGTTCAGAAGAAGAGAGGTAATGTTGCTGTTTTCCATCTTTTGGTTTTATGGCTAAATTATTGACAGATCCTTCAAAGCTCAAGACGCAATAGAGATTTATAGAATCATAGATTCTTTACTACACGAATTTGCACGACCACTTTTAATATTGTTTCCGATCGCTTTCATCTCGCTCTCCGGCCTTGTTCGGTTCCCTCTGGCTCTTAGTTCTCCTTCTTGTCGGCGGCATACAAAGAGTCAGACTAATGGATTTTCTTTTTCCATCTTAAGTAACTTCCTTCCTTCCTGCTAGCCAGGGTTGGCTTGTCCACATGACTGTGGCTTCCTTGAACACGACCGTACGCTGGTCTGTTCCATCAGATGCTCCTTGTCTTCTCATCATATATAAAGACAAAATCGACACTTGAATGACATGGAAGCTTCTAACCAGCTAGAACATGAAGCTGCTAACCAGACGGTACTCGACGAATCGGATAAGCGCCTGGCAGAACTGGGATACAAACCCGAATTCCGGAGGGAAATGTCGCTGTTTGGTGTTTTGGGTATCTCGTTTTGCGCTATAGGGATACTGACAGGCAGGTTCAGTCGCCTTTGTTCGGCTTCTGGCTTACTTGGATCCTAGGCATGTCCTCTGCTTTTCAGACTGGTCTCTTTTCTGGTGGACCGCTGGGTGGGTCTCTACTCTCGGCGACCAAAGCGATTCTTACCATGTTGAAGGGCTCTTCTGGGGGTGGAATGTAGGCATTGCGGGGATAGAAGGGCTATCAGAGCTGACTCGATTGCCAGATATGCTCGCTTTTCATGCTATTCATCGCGATGAGCCTTGCCGAGATCTGCAGTGCATAGTAAGAATATTGATTCGTCTTCATGATCTCTATGAAACTGACGCACCAACAGTCCTACTCTTGGGGGCTTGTATTTCTTTGTTTGTCGGATGAAGCCAGACTTGCCCGTTTTGGGATGTATGTGGACCCGAGATGCTGAGCGACCGCCTGCTGATGATTTGTGTCAAGTTTGCACTGGATGGATCTATTCCATCGCCATGGTTCTCACAGGGACTTCAGGGAACCTGAGGTAAAGTCTGGACCTCGGAGCGCGACAAGTTTGTTAACCATTCTATTAGCGTGGCGCTATATATTGCGTCTTTGGCTGAAGTGGGACAAGGTCGTATTCTGACGAGAGTGGAAATTGCAGCGATTGCCTGGGGCGTGAATATTGCCTCGGGAGTCATCAACACGATCGGAACAAAAGCGATAGGACGAATGAGCTCGTTCAATCTCTGGTGGACGCTTGGGGGTACATTTGTGCTCGTCATTACGCTTCTCGTGAAAGCTCCCCAGAAGGTCCTTGCTTTCTCTTTCGATGATAATCCCTTTGACGCCGTCTAGAATTCTGCTGCATTTGTTTTCACAGATTATGAAAAGTGGGTCATCGATTCGTTTCCATCTAAATTCCGTCTTACTGCAAACAGTTTTACGGGCTATTCGAGCAAAACCTTTGTGGTAATGTCAAAGACTTTTTCTTTACGCCATAGAGGCTGACTTGGGAGTAGGTATTGCTGGGATTTCTGCAGGTGAGTCATTGCTTGCACAGCGGAGAAGGAGATTTAACTTCGCTTCCAGGCTGTCTATACTTTGGAGGGCTGTGAGACCGCATGCCAGGTAGCTGAAGAAGCTAAACGTGCAGACTTCCTAGCACCTATGGCCGTCGTAGGAAGCATAATTGGCTCCTGGATAATAGGTCTAGCTTACATGCTAGCTCTTTTATTCTCCGTCCAAAGTATATCTAGTGTTCAAAGCACCGTATACGCCATCCCAATTGCTCAGCTCTATTACGATGCTGTCGGGAAACACCTCACTCTGATGTGCTTGACAGTAATCGCATTGGCCCAGTTTATGGCCGCTGTGACTGCTTTCACTGCAAGCTCCAGGCTGTTCTATGCGCTAGCGAGAGATAATGCTTTTCCGGGAAAAAGCTTATTCATGGCACTGAATCGGTTCCAAGCCCCATATGCTGGGGTCTGGTTGTCTGTCATCACCGGTTGTGTTATCTCTTGCGCCTATATTGGTTCTGTTATTGCAGTACGTGATTTTTCGCTCAATGGCGACTTGATTGATATTCTTCCACAGTTCAATGCTATCCTATCGTCTGCCGCCATAGCTGTAATGCTGGGATATCTTCAACCCATTATCATTCGCGTCTTTTGGCCTGCAGCGTGAGTACACCTTGTTCATTGCTGATACTTTTTTGCTCATGAGAACCAGGCTGGACCAACGTGGGCCCTTTGATCTCGGCCGGTGGTCTTGGCCCGTCAATTTTTGCAGCTTTGCGGCAAGTCGAAGCCACTTATCCAACACATACGACGCTAAATATCTATCTAGTTCACTGTCTTCGTTTGTGTGCTTTTCATCCTTCCGACCGCATCTCCCGCGACACAGTTCAACATGAATTATGCTGTCGTGTCCGTCGGAGGGATCATACTGATAGTTGGTTGTACTTGGATCTTCTGGGGAAGGACCCGCTTTGTGGGTCCTGTACAGACGATTGGCCAGATGCACGATATGCCGGAAAAAATTCCAGAATAATAAGCTCAGTTTGATTCCCAAATTCTACTCGAAGCCTCACTATCCAGAGTCGGACCAGGTCGCTCACTGGCCACCTTCTACGGCCTAACGTGACGACGTCGAGCGCTAGTTTGGTCTTAAGAGCTGGCGGAAAGCTACCCAATGACACTTGCCAACAACTTGCCAATTCCTCCCTCTCCGCTCCGGCGACATTTCCCGGACACCTATCTTGCGCAGTTTCGCGAATCTTGCTATTCTGAGATGCTCTGGGGTACATAATGGGCAATCTGAATGTGAACTGTCTTTTGAAAATTTCAATCCGCCATTTCTTGCCGAGATAGGAAATTCGACGACCTGAGTGCGCCACCGCACGTGTTTGATGCATTACCAAGCGATGCCTCTGAAGCCCGACGGGCCGTCTCTGCACCACTGACCAACCCCGACGAACAGCGGCTCGCAATTCACGACAGGTGCTCGCACGAAACCTCCTCTTTCTCCAAGAAGTCCGCTTTGGTCCGGCTCACAAACCCAAAAAATCCGCCAAATCCCGTGCAAACCTACTAAAATCTCCGAGCTTTGGCATGAAGAAAATTGTCAGGTTGTCTTCAAAGGTACGTCAGGATGATAGATCTGATAGACCCTGCAATATTCTCATCTGATTTGCTATCAGGATCGTTGTTAAGAAACCAAATGCAGCCAAATGCTTACTCCAAGTCTCCAACTCGGCCTAGCTGAGCAAGCCGCTGCAAATTTCGCGGGAGTCGGAACCGGTAATAGCATCACCCGCGTGCCCCTGCTCTGAGCTCAGGCACAATGTCGAATAAGCGCAGACAAAGAGTCACGTCGAATGACGAAGTTGGTTCGGGGAGAGCTCGGGGTTGACATTGGCTGAATGCAGCCTCGGCCTTTTATGCTTGCGCTTGATAATGCCCATTACTTAAATATCCTCGCCGGCTTTCATTTCAGCACCTTCTTCCCAACACGATGACCAGCAAACCAAGTAGCCCTTTGGATCAGGAAATAGCAGACGACGAGCAGCGAATCCAGGAGTATGGGGGGAACGACGTCCATGACCCGCCAGTCGGCCATGGAGTCTTGAAGGATATTCACTCAGAGGCTGAAGATTCCACCACTGCCATCGCGACTGTGGTAGAACCAACGAATCAGGTTACATGGGATGGAAAAGATGATCCAGAAAATCCCCAGAATTGGCCTGTACGACAAAAATGGATCGTGACAATTCTTTGCTCGCTCATGACGATGAACGTGTGAGTACAAATGCATTCTGAAATACAATGGTTTTCAACTTTTACCAGGACATTCGCGTCCTCTGCACCGACATCTGCGACTCGAAAAATTGTGCAAGCTTTCGACATCTCGACGGAGACATCGTATCTCATTACCTCGCTGTTTTTGCTTGGCTACTGTATCGGTCCGCTTTTATGGGGTCCAGGTATGCCAGCAAGACGTCGTACATATCTCATGAGCTCATCATTTTTTCAGGTTCAGAACTTGTCGGAAGACGTCCTGTTTTTATTGCGACCTTGTCTCTTTACTCTTTGCTGCATCTCGGTCAAGCCCTGGCAAAAAACACACAGACTTTGTTGATTACCAGATTTTTTGCTGGTTTCTTCGCCGTCGCGCCATTAACAATCAGTGGAGGTAAGTCATAAGCGACAGTCCATTCAGCTCGAAACCTGACATATATCGCAGGCACAATTGCAGATGTCTGGTCGGCGGAAGGACGAGGGACAGCCTCGAGTCTATTCGGAGCTAGCGTCTTCATCGGACCATGTCTGGGCCCGTTGGTCGGTGGCTTGTAAGTCCATAATTCATTCTTAAACCGTGGTTTATATTATTTGCAGTGTTGCTGACAGTCATCTCGGTTGGCAATGGATCTTCTGGGTTATGATGATCTTCGCAAGCGTCTCTACAGTCATCGCAGCTATTTTCTTGCGAGAAACATATGCTCCTGTGCTCCTGCTTCATAAGGTAATTACCTTTTTTTGTCGACTGATTCGCAAGCTGACCTTTTTCCAAGGCGAGACGGTTGCGAAAAGCAAACCCAATCACGTACAAAGACCTCCGTTCTGAACATGAAGACCAGGACTGGTCTGCCAAAGGCATCATTCATCGCACAGTTTATCGACCTTTCAAAATGCTGGGCATGGAGCCTATTCTCGTCCTGGTGACCATTTATCTCTCAGTGGTTTATGGCATTTTGTACGCCTGTCAGTCCCTTTTCTTCTTCTCAGCCTTCATTTCCGTTGATACCTCGTAGTGTTCGAAGCATTACCCATAATCTTCATCGAAACCAGAGGCTTCACTGTCTCGCAAAATGGACTCATCTTCGTCGGAGTCGGGACTGGAACTATTCTCGGCGCGGTCATCACCATACGGATGGCCTCAGATTATCCGATACTCATTAAGCAATGGAAAGGATTTCCTCCTCCTGAAAAGCGGCTATCTGGTGCTATGATTGGTGGTCCTTGTCTGGTCATTGGCGCTTTTTGGCTCGGATGGACCGGTCAATACAAGTCCATTCCGTGGTATGTTCCAGCTCTCGCTACTCCCTTTATGGGTGCAAGCATTTGTATGATATTCATGTCTTTTTTGGTGAGCTAATCGCACTGAATACTGTCATGAAACTGACCAGACTTTAGGCATACCTTGTCGACGTCTACCTGTAAGTTTTGTATTGATTTTCCTTGATCTCTTCTCATCAAATGTTTCAGCATGTACAGCGCATCGGCCTTTGCTGCCTCTACTATCGTTCGCTCTGCAGTAGGAGCTGCATTTCCCTTGTTCACGGTACAAATGTATCACAAAGTAAGAGCTTCTTGGACTATACTTCGCTGCGCTGACATTTGTTGAATAGCTGGGAATCAACTGGGCTTCAACTTTGATTGGACTGCTGGCCATGCTGTTGGCTCCGATGCCCTTTCTCTTCTACAAGTACGGTCACATAATACGAGGTCACAGCGAATTCGCACCTGGTATCGTGAGTCAATATAGATGTTCAGATAGCCAGTCAACTGACGCCCCTGCAGGATCTTAAGATAGCCAAAGAAATGAAGGAAGAGACCGAGAAAGTTTAAAGAATGCAGATGAAAGCACTATGAAGTTAACTTATATCATAACATAAGTATAGATGGATAAAAGCTCGTATAATGAAGATTATCATACGTTATTTCGTTACCAGTAGCTCACGGCGTTGCCGGACAAGACCTGAGACCGGGTCTCGAGCCCATGTCAAGTATCTGTTAGGAAGCCATTTTGGGGATACCCATTCCTTGCACTGTATCTCAGCCGCAATCATCCCAGCGATAATTTCGGCACTAGAAAGCCAGATCAATCAGAGGCCAAAGCTTGAACAATTGACGCACCAGGCAAAGGCGCGAGGCATGCCATGTCCTGTATATCCAGCCGCTACGAATTGACCCTTCACCTTTTCGCCAGATTCATCGAAAACAGGTCCGACCTAGAGATCTCGGTAAGCGGGTAGCAGAACCAAAACATCGGAAAAGCGTACGAAGGGATCTCCCATGGTCGTATAACCCATAATGCCTGTCTTGAACGCCTCCGAGTCAGATTAATGTCAAAAGAAAGAGAAAAAAACGCTTACCCACTCCATTTCAGGCTCTCTGTCCTTCTCGTATATCCCCTCAAAGATACCTACGAGAAAGTTCTTCAAAGTCTTGCTGACCGTCGGATTCAACGTGGCATCGTTGGTCTCATACAACTCGTACGTCGCTCCTGAAGTTTCCCTTCCACCACCAAGGATAATCAGAGGATTTTCATCTGGACTGGAAACAGGACGAGGAAACCAGTATTCGAATCCTTCATTCGCCTCCCATGATGTCTTCTGGACGATTTCGGTGGTAGCGTTGGCTCGGAGGGCTATTATCTGGCCTCTTGTGGGGATGACGCCGCCAGGACCGGCCATTTGAGGAAGAAGATGCGATACATAGGCGTTGGTGGCATGAATGACATGGGTGCAATGAATGGATCCTCGAGCAGTCTCCAGCTCCCATCGTCTTATTGAAGAAGGGGATAAGGGAGAAATAGATGTGACTGGGGTCCGAGTATGAATGTTGGTGGAAACCAGAGGGCTCATGGCTCTAGCCAAGGTGTACAGCTGGGTGACGAATTTCAAAGGCCAGAGATTGTGCCCTCCTATGGCTACAGCGGGAAAAGGCGTGCCAAATAGCTGAAGGCGAAGGTGAATGAGACCACTGAGACAGAATGCAGTCAACGAACCTTTTTCATTTTGTTTTTGTCGAACCATTTCACGTCGCTCACATCGATTCCTGCAGATTTGGCAGCGTTGAAATCGTCGCGATTTTTCTCAAAGTCTGCAGAAGACAGACACAGCGTGATATGTCCACCTTGGACCAAATCGACGTCCAGCTGATGCTCCCCAATGATATCTAGCATTTTTTTCGCTGTGTATGTCTCAAGCGCGAAGCCTCTGAGAGCTTCTTCCGTTCCATACGATTCCTGCGCTCTCTTGAACGAGCTGAAAATGGCCGGAGTGAGGTGACCGCCATTTCTTCCTGGTTCAAATTGTTCAATGGCCCACAGCCCCATCGCTTGGCCACCAACCTGTTGCCCCAGAACCTAGCCAACGGTCAATGCTGCAAATAGGAAGACAGAACAGGCTCACAGAAGTCTCTGGCCTCCAATATCGTTATTTTCAATGGTCGGTTTGCATCGGCAAATGCTTTCGCGAGATGATATGCCGCTGAGATGCCTGTTATTCCAGAGCCGATTATACAAATATCTGCATCTTCGGTCAAAGGACCAGTGCTGCCTTCGGTGGCCAGTGGATTTGCGCCAGGACTGTCTGTCCAGAACGAGGAGGTTGGATGTTGGACAGGAAGGCTGGTAGGAGAATGACCATGCAATTTCGCCAAGACCTTTTCGGATTCAGCTAGGCAATCCAGAGGAATAGAAAGCTCAGGATTCCAGCTTGTCGAAGGCATATTCAGAAATGGACTGCGTCACTGCGAGTTGATCGAAACCTCGCCGCAAATGCTCACATGACCGATATTGCTCCTCCTCCAAACGAGTCCCATTCTCGTCCACGTCTCCGACTCTGAGGCTCAGAGCCAGCCTTTCCCGTATTATCGTGGAAACAGTCCAAAGCAATTGGGCAGCCGCTCTTTGGTGGTAGGTGCCACCCAGGCTGCCAGGTGGCACTGAGACTTGATGATACAGATTCCTACGAAAGTCCTGTAACCGTCTATGCAGCTGTATCTGTCCAGCATTTTCTGAGGTCACCGCTCCTCTGAGCGGCGAATATCCCGATTCTTTTGGTCTGCAGCTTCTCAAACTCTTTGATTTCGTGAGCTGGGATTATATTACAGAAACACCGGCTCCGGTAACTTCGCGTCGTACTATATCTGTCTACATGCACGTTGCATATACGCCAGCCTCCACGCCCGGAATCAGGGTCAACTCCAAGTACCTGCAGCCAACCCACAGCCAACCCACAGCTGTAGCGAATCCGCTTATTACTTTTTGCTTCATAGAGGCCGAGCTTCTGATGAATCTCTGCAACCATAGCAGTAATACAACAGGAACTCGTTCAAAGCGGTACTTGTGATTCTGATCCTTTTCGTTTCAAAGCAACTCGGCATGGACCCTCCGGTACCCTTGTACTCGCTACTTTTTATTCAGAAAAATCAAAACAAAATGCCGGGATACTTGGGTCGGGATCTTGAATAGATCCAAGCTTGGCGAGGATTCATTTTGTTTGCCCAAGGGAGACTAGTAGCTCAAGGGTGAATCCGCCGGCAAGGGGGAAGAAAAGTAGCGAGGCTGCTCACTGTGTTTTACACTAGCGATAATTTCTTGGACTCTTAAGTCGATAACCAGACATCATGTAGGACACCATCAAGTGAACATCAGGGCATTCTCGGCTCGAACTCGAGAGCGATATTTGGGCATCTTTTTTCAGTTTCTTTCAAATCCAGCCCGAGCCCGGCGTGGACCTCATTCGTTCTTTACTCGGAGCGCGTGAACGAATGAGCTGCCACTCAAGTATCGTAACACCTGGCGGAACTCGGAGTGGATCACTTCGTTTCACTTGACTTCTTGGGGACATCGAACTTGCTGCTGTTGTTCTAGGTCGAGCACAGCGTTGAAGAAAGGTATAAGAGATGCGTCAATGTATCTCAATTCTTCAGCTGGTCTCACCCCTTCAATTTCACTGACATATCTAACCTTTACTCTATTCGCTTCAACACTTTACTCATCATCATCATCATCATGGTTCACATCAACTTATCCGCTGGCCTCATCTTCACTGTCATGACTTTAAGCGCTTCTCAGGCCTGGGCTGCTCCTGTTTCGTGAGTCTGATATTTCCGTGTAGTGGTTCCCTGCTGAATGCGGATGTTCAGAGCTGAAGTCATTCTCGAGGCTCGTCGCCCAGGTAAACCTGGCAACATGCTCAAAAAGGTCGAGACAGGCATCAGCGCTGCCAGTACTGCAGTGGATGTTGCTGGGCTTTTCAAAAAGCAAAGCAGAGATGTCATTCTTGATGCTCGACGCCCTGGGAAACCTGCGAACATGATGAAAAAGGTCGAGATGGGCATCAATGCTGTTGGAGTTGCAGTGGACGCTGCTGGACTTTTCAAAAAGCAGAAGAGAGATGTCATCGTCGAAGCTTGGCCTTAGAAGATGACTGGAACTTTGAAGCAGCACATATCATCTTCTACCAAAGTGATATGACTCTGGCAGATAGAGTTTACGAGGATCATTAGTGAAATCATGTCTACATTTCTCTGTAATATTGTATACTTACTTACGAGCAATGTTTTCCAACTTGCCAGACTACAGTAGCATGAGGAACGCCAAAGAAGAAAGAGATTCCGGAATTCAGGAGACGAGACGAAGCCAAAGGTAGTCTCCAGTCATCACAACTCAGTCACGAACATTCATTCAAGTATTTTAATAGAAGAAAGTCTGGAACTCGAAAAACTCATGGCAGTAAAAACCATCACGGCCGGCCAGTTGAATCATACTTGTGCGAGACTCATTTGCACTTGGTATTTGAAAACTCGAAGTCCAAGCAACTCCGTTCATCGTTTGCTTCAAGCAATTTGTTGATCTATCCAACTTGAACACAGACAGGTACATCGGAAGCACCCCAAGATATCCAAGGACAAAAACAACAGGAGAAGCCTCTGTCTAAAGACTCTGGTCCGACAGAGACTTGGCAGCGCTTTGCCCTGGCTGTCTGAAGCCCGCTGCGAAATAACATTCAGTACATATTGAAAGGGATGAGAAACGGCAAACGAACTTGGTTTTCCCGACTGTGGTTGACGTTGACGATAACATGCAACAGAGGGTCCTGTTTTCTTCTTGATCATGACCCTGCCGGGTGGGGGTTTGCGCAGCCCGGTTGGTCGATCCGAACAGTTTGCATTTCTATGGGCGATGATGAGATCAAGGCCGTGAAGCTGAACCAATTGAACTCACTGGTAGACTTTACAGCTGTGGTCTGGAGCAGTAGCACTCGTCGCAGGTGCCGTGAGGAGGATACAGGCTCCGTCAGTGGCAATTTTTGCGGATTCGCCACTGTCGGTTACTGCTTCGATGTTGGCCCAGACGGCGCTGCAGAGCATGAAGGGAAGAGCCGCGAAGATGAATTTCATGATAATCAGATCAACTGAACTTGAAGGAAAGTTGGATGAAAAACTAGACCAGCTGGTTTTTGAGGAAGGAGCGTTCGGGGTGGGTGGCTTTTTATAATCCGGTAGAATCAGGTGCTATCACAGCTTTTTTTTTTGATCGACAACTGTCAACAACGACGAACATGTGAAGAATTGGCGGCCGCCACCGGTCTAGATTCTGCAATTTGGAATTGGCATGTACTTTCTTTTTTCTTTTCTATGGCGCTGCCTAGAGAAGAGGCGAAAAAAGTTTTCCTCGAATCTGCACGGTAGCAACGTTGAGGTACAGGAGTGGTGCAGGGGGCGTAACCTAGCTACTTACGCTGTACGGGGGCCGGAGAGAATGAAACGTGAAGAGATGGAGTCCTACAGAGATGAGACCTCAAAGGACGACGTTCAATTGAGGCTATGTTTGGTTCTCCAGATCATATACCACACCAGGTTTTTTTTCCATCCCATAATCCAGTCGCGTTCGGACTACGATGAGTCCGAGACACGTGCTGGGAAAAGTGCAGTGTGACTCAGCCTGCTTTCGACCGATACTCATTGCTTGGTTTTTCATCTCTCCGTTTTCGTTTCATGCCCGATGGACCGGCTGAATACGGCAACGATAAATGTCGCCACAATCAAGATGATTCGTTGAGATGACTCACTTGAACCGCTGTGACGAATGTACCGATGCTGGACCCGAAGCTACAGAGATAAAGAGTTCTGTATAGACCAGTAGCGATTAGTCTAGTGAAATGAATGAAGCTAATAGTAAGTTGGCCTGTGAAAAGATCCATACCTTCAAAGTTGGACTCGAAGCAAGGCAGCATAAATGTCCTGCAATGTTCACAACACAGACGGGAATTCACCAACAGGAAATGTTTGGATATATGAACTTGAAGCCTCCAGGTACACCCGAGCTGATTCCTGAAAAGAACGAGAAATTGGGTTTCGGGAATCGCCTCGGTGGCTGTGCTATGTCCGCGTGTCTTGTTTGGTCCCCAATTGCTTCTCTTCGGTTCTCTTTTCCTTCGACGTCCTTGTCTGGTCCTTTGCCTTGGATTCGGCGCCATTGGAAGATATCTGCGTCAAGAAAGTCTTTTGTGTAACGAGATTCAGGTATGCACGTTGCTTTTCTCATCGCACCGGTTTTATTCATGAATCACGCTTTATCCAGTTTCGACCTTGCTCTCAAACCATCCCCATTTCTTTCTTCGCTTTCGAAACCTCTCCAGTACTATGGGTGGTACACTATGGCTTAAAAACCTTCACCCCTCGAAAGACGATGGTGACTCGGACGCGTCGTTCAGCTACAGATATTCGACATTTCAGCTTCTCAAAGGCCATATTCTGCGTTGGACGATCACATACCTCGAAAATCTGCATGCGGTTGCATCAGAGAAGAAAGAGAAGGATGCGAAGCAGTTCTTTCTCGACGCAGGTCTTAAAGCTGTTGCACAATGCGATGACCAGGAAGCTGTAAAGGCAGCTGTTTCCATTATCAAAGGAGCATTGAAGATCCTCATTCCATGGAAGAGAAAACCAACGGGAAGGGAGCCATCTTTGGCCGAGCTGGAGATGATGATGCGATTCGGTGGTTTAGGCCAGATGGGTACCATGCCAGGCGGGATGCCTGCGATGCCTCCGCATGACGACTTGCTCGATATGAACTACCGTTCCACCAAGATCCATGCACTCGAGAGGTGCCCGCTCGAACTTGAAATGGCCGGTGTCCGCGCGTTGTACAAGATCATGCTTTTGCCCGACAATAACATCCTCATATTCTACGAAGACGCCAAGATGATGGGCAAATTCATTGATCTTCTTCTTGGGCATCTGAAAGATCAGAAGGATGGTTCAGATTCCACGGAAGATGAAGATGCTTGGCTTGAAGAGATGGCGGGAGAACTCCGAGATATCTTGAAGGAATGTGGCGAAAACCAGTATCTCGTCGGTTGAAGGCGTCAATAGAGAAGAAGTTTTACCGTTTGTATGTTTCTTGAAAGTTCAAGTTGTAGTTCTGTTTTCCTTCGAATCCTTCCATTTATCAATCCCATAAATCACATGAATCAAACATAACGAGTTCGGTCCAAAGCGTTGAGCATACTGTGATTGTCAATTCGCCAAGACTTGAAGGACCACCTGATCAAGTCGCGAATGGATATTGTGCTAATCGAGTACTTAGTTTGAGCCACTAGGGTTCGAACGAACGACTCACTGGTCGAAATTGCGAGATACAAGCTCAAAGTCGGGCTTGTGCCTCGCCTCTTTCTTCTTTTCGTCGCTGCCTTTGGTTTTCTCCTTGTGACTTCATCGTCTCGACCTTTTTATCGTCTTTGGCAGTGCGAATGGCAGTTTCTTCGTTGACTTGGCGGTTCCTTTGGCGGTTCCTATGATGACTCTGTTTCGATCTGTTCCACGACGGAAGACACTGAAATGAGGTTGGAGCTAAACAATTTCGAATCGGAACTTGACTTACTGGACGTCGCGCTTGGCCTTCTCCCTGTTCTCTCCGCCCCCGACGGCGCCTTGGACCTTCTCTTTGATCGCCTCCATCGTTTTGTCGTTTTTGGCAGTGCGAATGGTGGTTTCCTCGACGACTTTGCTTCCGCCGAAGACCTTGTTACTGCGAGGAGCCAGGGCTGAAATGCCATGTCAGTTGGAGAAAAACCATGGAGCAAACGAACTTAGTATGTGGGTGCCCCAGCGGCAAGAACAGCGCACGAGAGAACGATGGCAGAAGAGATGGCAGATTTCATGATTGATTTAGTAAATTTGAATGAAAAAGCGATACGAGGCCTGCTTCTTCCTGGATAAATGTGTTTGGTTGAAGGGGCGAAACCGGCTGAAGAACATTGGACGATGAAGACGAGCTTTATACTCGTCCAGCCAGAGCCGGGGTTCAATATTCGCCGTGAATCAGGGAAAAGGGGCCAAGAGAGGGTGTTAGAGCGGGTCAAGATCGTCGCCGACCTTTTTTTGATTTGCATTGACTATTCCTTGATCTGCGCCTCATGGAAACTTCAAAGTGAGTCAATGATCATCATCGGGCGCTCATAATTGATCGAAATACCTTCATGAAGGCCTGAAAGGAAAAGTTGGACGACTAGAAGCACAAAAGGACGAAAGATCACATTGAAATGACAGCCCAACGTCTCGATGCTTCGTATCTTATGGTCGAGAGTGACATGAATCTGATGCGTGAACAGGATCTTGAAACGAAAGCGGTTGAACAATAGAGTCGCAGGACTGTTTGACCCTACCGGCGATTGTAGACCTTTTCGTTCTCTGGGGGTGGCCAAGGAAACGAGAAAACGAGGTAGTAACAACAAAGGTCCCGACCCGGCAGAGCCTCGGGGATTTATTCTGTCATAAATTTTTCACAGAGGTGATGAAGAACAGACCAGAACAATGAAAATACGTCTCTCAGGAGGATGACTTGCAGAGAATAAAGCCTGTCAGTATAGCGACTTTATACAAGTCCGATAGCGACAAGCTAGACGACCGTGTTTCCCTGCGTGAAGGCGTTGAGCCTAGCTAGAAAAGGGCTGGAGAATACTGGACTTACTAGGCCTTTTCCCGCTACAATTTCCGATCCACTATACGGTACAACTTTTGTTATCCATCTTCGAAATCAATTCGAAATACTTGGACCAAAAGAATGTAGAATATTGATTTTCGTCCTGGGCTCCCAATGTCCGACTACAACATACTTGGCAGTGCAAGTGAACTCGGGTGTATCGAAAGATTCCACAGTCTCCATGACCTTCCGAGCTATGTCGCGGGTTGGAAACTTCATCCAGATCCTGGCAGGCTTTTCAAGGTCAAGCGCTGAAAGACAAAGAAAATATCAGCGTAATATGACGGGCAGCGGTATCTGACTCACGCAGCGATATCTCTGCCGTTTCAGGTCGCTCTGTTTCTGAGAGGTTCAAGGAATCGAGTAGCCTTTTTGCAAGCGTGGCTTTATCGGCTGACAGCCTAAGTGGACCGCTGAGGAAGAATTTGATCTTCTTGGTGGGCTTGTCGGCAGCACGATGAGCATATTTTGGCCGTAATGTTATATCATTTGGCAGATAAACGGGACGTTCGACGGCCTTGGCCGCGTCTTCTAGTTTCTCGAATTCGACAAGGACGCCTGGGCTCCGCACTGGACCGACTTTTGAGCACAGTGAGACGTCGAAATGAATGAAGACGCACCGGTCCTGTTAACGCTCGTTATCTTTCCATATTGCGCCAACGCCGCTTCGACCTCAGAGTCTGTCATGGAAATTCCAGAGAGGCCGACAAACACATTTTGATTCGGCTTTATCTTGTCCTTGCCAGGGAATGCCTCGAACTCGAGTCCATTGACCCCAGTTATCGTCCGCTTTTTCCTCAATGAGCTCCAACCCCCCCTGAAATCCTCGGTATCCTCAAAGTCAATGAAGATTGGTCTTCTACCTGGCGATGCCGATTGAGCTACATTTTGGAGATCATCAGCGAGGAAACAGCAGAGACAATAACCCGACATACGCAAGGTGATATCTCTGATTTCTCCCAAGGGCTGAAAACTCTCCTGAATGATCTTCCGAGCAAGAGAAGGATCCGTAGGCAACGAATTCGCGAGCTTTGGCAACACCATCATTCGGAATGCTTTGGGGTAGAGCTCCGAGGAGAGAAATCGCACAGAGAGGGCCTGGCCTGATCTAAAGCTAAATATTCCGAGGCGGCATGATTGAAGGCGGAACCAAGGCTGAAGACTGAACATGGTCGCAATCAGGCGAAGTCGGAAACGTGACCGATATTTCCTTGACCTCGACGCAACCTCGACGCGCCCGCTCTTTGGAAATCTCGAACTCTCTCCCGTGCGACCATCATGACCATGAAAGAAGGAATTAATGCGGTCTATGAGGATCTACTGGCAAGCCCGAGGTCAAAGTTCAAATTCAGCTCTGGGTTGTCCCACAGCTCTCCGCTCGTTCAATATCCTGGATAAGTACTCCTTTAAGGACGCTATTCAGCTGCCAATGAGCTTCTGGTACGCGGTTCAAATTCATCGCTGAAATATTACTCATTGTGGACAGTGGCAGGCTTGACTTTGAACCATTATTGTACGCCCAATTCCTCCTGCAGCGAGCCTTCCCCTCTCCTTCGGCCTTGCGAATCCATTCCAGAATAAGCCCGCGATGAAGATTTACTGGCTATACCACGGGAAAGGGAGAAGAAGAGCTAGAAGGCTTGAGAATACGGCGAAAACCGACATCCAGAGAGAGACAGATTCGACATGTGCGTCCACATCGTTGTGCTTCGCAACAGAATATAGCTGAATCTTTCTCAGGCGAATATAACCCACGACCTCGAGTCGACCAATGTCAACTCGTTCAAGAATCCACGTTCCGTCATGACTGGGTCACCCGAGAACCCAATGCCTTTGGATGACAAGACTGCCGCAACTGTGGGAGCTGAGCGCTGAGACCAGACAGATCTGGGTTTTCGAGGCCTGCAAATGACGGCTGGTATGCGAGCTGGAGCGCTGCTTGACATGGCAGAGAAGAGCTCGTTTCGCGTCGCAGACAATCTCCGAACCTTGAGAACAGTGTCCATCTTTATCTCACTGTTCTGAATAGTTGAAACGTCACTGCATGACAGCCTGGTTCTGCATATGACTGCCTCAGATTCATATGAGAAGTTTCCAACTATTCTGTGTGAGTACCTGGGTTTACGTCGGGATGCCCTTGTATGTTATTGCAAGAATTGACCTTCTCGTACTGCCACTTATCTCATTACGGGCTCTTCCTGCTCGGGCTTTCCAAAATGTTGACTGGACATTGCAAGGACATTGTATATGTCACATCTATAAATCCTTTTCAATGTATTTGTGAATAGGGCCAGCTTTCCCGGCCAATGGACTAGTTGTAATTATTCGTCGCAGCCTTTTCCGAATATGCAATCTGCACGATTTCCGTTCAACGCGATTTAGCAATTGGCAATAAACGGGGACTTTCGGAATAGAGGGGTGTACTCGGTTTCTTTTGCTATCCTCAATTCACGGTCTCAGTTTGCCTGTACGGCTCATCCAGCATTCATCCACTCGACACCAGGCTTATTCCTGTCTCTGCGATTCTCGTGTTCGTTTCTGTCGAAGCAATGCGAAATGCCCGTGAAGGAGACGATCTATCACGGCATATCAGTGGACACTGGATGAAGGATAACTGCGAACGAACCAAGTCGCTTTTCCAAGCAAAAAGTGGTCGTGAGAGCACCCGTATCGTTCAAGAGCATCGGCCAGACCAATTGGAATCCAGAAGGCGCCTTTCGGGATCATTTTCACCAAACACTGAATGGCAAGGAAAGAAATATTGCCAGAGTCATGCGAGGAAGCTACCTGCATGAGCGCGTTCAGCCTGGGCTGCCTGGCTAGCAAGATAAGAGGATCATTGTGCTTACTGGGCATTTTCCGGCTAGCGTACGGTCGAAATAATTGTCCAATCCTCAGGAGTCAGCCCGAGAACCAATTGGGACATGGAGATCGAAGACAAAGAGGCAGCCCGGATTTGGTCTGAGTCATCGTTTGTCCCTTCTTATTTCTCCTCGACTACGACCTGGTGATAATATATTTAGCTTTTCTCGATGTCACCCAAGGACAAAGGTTCGATAGGCTTGACCTGGCTTGACGGTCGTCGAGAGGCTCACTGGGGATTTCTTGGTTGAGTTACGATTCTAGACGACACACCGTGGCGGACGTAGATTGAGAGAACATGTGGATTTCGAGGACAAGGCCAGGAATCAGGATGGACTGTGGCGTCCTCCCCTGCCCTATAAGGCATTATTAATATAGGGCAGGATGAGCATGAGGTGTCAGCAATGTCAATCACGTGAAAATAAAACTCTTCCGTGCTCATCATCGCTGTGCCAGAAATGCAGCTTCTCTACCCTCTTGACCAACCCATGACCTGACAGCTATGCCGCTATTTGGACTTTATCAGAAGAAACGAGGTTCCACGGCACACATTCTCATTTTGAGAAAGCTTCGAGAAGGCAGCGGGAAGGACAACTTGGTAGGAAGATATAACGACCAGGCATCGTATTTATTGATTTTTCCTCTTCCGTTGGCTGAACAATTTCGTTAGGTAGGGCGCGTCTAAAGAAAAGCAACCTTGATTAGTAAGTTAGTAATAAGGGTCGGAGCCGCAGCTTGTTCATCATGTTACTTCTTGCTACAAAGTCCATGGTTACCAATGAAACCTTGATGCCCAAGAATCTACCGTGCACTCCGACGCTCGAAGGGCCCCAGCATATTCTTAAGCTGCTCAAGGTCAAGGTGGAAACAATCCATTGGCGAAGTCAATGTCCTTCTCGTCGGCCAGTCTTGACATTTCCCGGTGCACCGTCTGCCAAACCGAAGAGCTCCGACGTCTACCGATGACTCGAGGCGGAGCACCGGGCGACCATGGAATACCGACGCTGTGATTTCAGGCGAGTGATAGAGTCATTTTTCGGGATTCACGAAACACGACATCTGGTTGCTGTTCCGGTTGCTGTATGCTACATAGTACATATCTAGGACGGTATTGTCTATTCATTCCGTAATAAAAAACTTATTTACTATCTATTGACAAGGTGAACAGCGGGTAGCCTTGTAACCAGGCTCCCTGAAATTTCGGAGAGATTTCTCATCAGAGGGCTTGGTACTGTATACCATTTTTTAAAAGGTGATAGATTTGCCGTTACCTTATGTAAATTCGCCTGATATAGTTATTTTCTTTTCCGAGCCAAGGTCAAATCCTTGTCCCAAACCACGTTGTTGCTGAGCTTTTTTGGTGACTTCTGTGGATTTTTGACATTAGGGCTATACAATTAATCTGTTCATCAATGTTCATTAATTGGACAGCCCTAATGCCTCGGGGGGCTATTCAAAAGCTGTTAAATTACCGAACCTGGTTAGATTGAAGAAAAAGGCATAGAAGGAAGAGAGAATCATCTCAGTAGGAGAACTCCCTTCCCCCCTCTGTAATTCCCCAGCTAACAGACCTCCAATTGAACCTCTTCTCCTCTTCAGCTTTGACTGTACATCATTTCTGATCGTATCAGGTCGATCAAACACCTTTGACGTAACTCTATTGCCGTGGACGACGGACGTCGACGCTAATCAAGCCGGCGGAGCAAGATCCCCGAGATTCAACATTATATTCATTTATCCATTTCCCATTGATTGGCAGTCTTTCTTTATCTTTCAATAGTAGTTGACCCATACAGAACACCCGACTAGCTCTGTGAACGGCAGGGACTCCGTCGGACGCATTCGTCGGACGCATACAAGCGCTATCTAGCTCGACAACAGATCATACTGCCGTCAGAGCGGCGCAAACATGGTAAGCAACCAAGCACTGCACTTGCCTTCTTTTCATGCCGAAATAGGTCTAGCTTGCTCCCTTGATGGAAATATGTACTTTCCAGACGCCTGTGAAGATATTATAGCTGTTACCTATCTTATAAGTACTAACCCAAATTCTTTATGTTCGCCCCCAGTTTCTCACTTCCACCAGGTATTCATCTGGATGCTTTTGACACTATACCTCTCGAGCAGAGCCGGTCAATCGCCTTCTGCAGGCGATACTAGCTGCCATCATCGAGGCCTCTTTGACATTATCCTGGGAAGTTTTTCAACAATCTTCGCTTGCACATGGGTCTCGGTACATCCTAATGTTCCCCCGCCGGGCCAGGGATTTGTGAAGCGGCTCTTTCGGAGACTTGCAATGATGCTGGTTGCGATAATCGCGCCAGAGATTGTCGTTTTCTTTGCGGCGCGACAGTTTATGTTTGCACGAGAGTTCGCCAAAGGTATGTTCAATGCTCTCAGTGCAGGATCCCAACTCAATGTCTCTGCAGAATTTGGACTCTCAAAGACACACGGATTCTTCTTCTCGATGGGAGGATTTGTCTCGTGCCAACGAATGCCTATCACGACGAGGAGCCAGCTTCGACTCAATCCAGAGTATCTCCAGGAGATGCGTGACGTGACCGAGGAAGAGATCAAGGATAAGAGTAAAGGTGACGCTCTGTCTAAAAGCTTCGCTCTTCTTCAAGTTATTTGGTTCATCACACAATGTATCGGGCGGCACATTCAACAGCTTCCCCTGGTGACACTCGAGATTGCGACTCTCGCTTTCGCTGTATTGAACATTTTCATGTGGCTTTTGTGGTGGAACAAGCCTCTGGGCGTCGACATACCAATTGCCATCGGTCGAGGCTGGCAACCTCCATCGGTTGGCTCTACTGATAACACTGGACAACCAAATTGGTTGGACACCATAATCCATGGGCCCTTACTTGGCGAGTATCCCAGTTATAGTGTCTACGATTCAACATATGTTCCTGTCTTTTGGTGCCCAAACTTGAAGGAATCTTATCACTTCGCCGTCATTCACTTCGAGTGTGTCACTGGGATTGTGTTCGGTGCAATCCACTGCTTGGGCTGGAATGCGAAATTTCCTTCCACCACCGAGTCCATGGCATGGAAGGTCGCTGCACTGTTTATAACAGGTTTTATGGGGGGCTCATTGTATTTAATTCTAATGGCGGAAGTACAATTTGAATGGTGGGACAAAGCGGCAAACGTCTCTAGAGGTGTTTGGGTTTACGTCGGGGTGCCCTTGTATATCATTGCCAGATTGTTCCTTCTCGTACTGCCACTTACCTCGTTACGGGATCTTCCTGCTGGGGTATTCCAAAATGTTGACTGGACATCTTATATGCCACATCTATAGATTCTTTTCAATGTATTTGTAAATGTATAGCGTCTAGATCTGGATGAGCTTGGCCGAATTAGGTGATGCCCGTTTTTTGGTGAATGATTATTAATTGTAGCTCAACGTGCAGTGCACAATGGGAAAAACGTCTACAAAAAGCCGAATTTGGAGAAAACCTCCTTTGTTTAACTGTTCATACCGACTCTTTTCATGATGAGGCAGTCAAGTTGTCTGTCGAAACCAGTTAGCCATGACAGACAAGAAAATGTGACGAAAGCTGACCTTCTACAACTTTTGTCAGCGCTCGTTGCTCTACAATAGTGCAAAATCTTTCCAAGGCCGCACGGTCTTCATCAAAGACCTGCTGCGACGACCGAGGATCATTTCCCATGTTGAGTGTTGAGTGGGATATATATCCCCAGCCAGGATCACAATAAACGTATCCACTGTCTTCGGGAAGCTCTTCACAAGTAAATGAAATGAGAGCACTCAGCTCTTCTGCGAATCTTTTCCAGATGGAAGACCACATCTGGTGCGGCGGGCTCTCATCTGCATCAAAGAGCATGCATTTTTGAATAGCGAGATGCTGTAGGGTTTCTTTGTGTTGAACAATACAGTCTTCGATACCCGTGAATTCAAAGTCACCTGCGATGGTGAAACTCCTGAGAGCTGGGTAGTGGATCGACGAGAAGTTGACTTCAATGTAGAGGTCGCTGGTAATGGACAGGGATTCAAGCGCATGAGCTGGACGCAGGATGTCTTGAGTGATATTAGTCGCCCAGAATTCTCGGAAAGATTCGTCAAAACAAGCGCCTTCCCTATCCATCCAAAGGACAGAAATGGTCAAATGTTTCGGAAGTGCCATAAATGTATGGAAAAAATCGGTGGAATAGAGCTCAGGATATGGCATGGCGACAAGGTTACTGAGGGTAAGAGAGACGAATGATGGGGGTAGCGAGCTGGTTGCCACTGCTTTGAGAACCGCACGCTGGAGAAGCAGCTCAGAAGGGGGGGAAGCTTCGTCGTCCCACTCGAGAAACTGGGTCGAAAATTTCAACTGGAGCTCGCGAAGCCTCGTGAAGCTGTTCAATCTTGAGAAAGCGTCACCAAAGGTTGATGCCAGTGCATCGTTAGGCTCCTCAGAGACTGATATTACGGTCAGTGTTCAGCCGTTGACAGGCGGTGCAGGATACCTCACCCTCAACTGCGTCACGATTGAGCTCGAGTACATCAACGTATTTTGCCAGGTCGCTCTCCTTGAGGTCAACAAAATGTTCTAAGCTTTTACTGACTCGGATGACCCGAAACGTTGATGGTGTCACCAGCTGGCTCAGGGCCTTGTTGGCAACTCGGAGCGAAAAGAGGTCAGGCTTTGCTGTTACCTGCCTCAGAATATCATTGACCAGTTCTATAGGGAGAGACTGCATGGTGGAACAATGTAGGAAAAGGTTGCAGTGCGTTGAATAGTGATGTGATGGGAGTTATAAACCCGGGATAGGAAAGGTCGACGGTGGTTGGCAACGGCTGTCGGTGGCCATTGGATAACACCGGCCATTGCCGGCTTACATGACATAGCACCGTGTCAGCGTCATATAGGGAAGTTTCATCGGGTACTGTATGCCCAAGTTATATCCTCGAACCTTGACTCATTTTTCGTCGAGTCCGAGTACCATCCTTGGTGCAAAAGGACCGACTTCCTTTCAATATGCTTTCCGAGGATCCCAAAGCATGCAGAGCTGCTGCTGATGCTGATGCCAATCCACCTCCACCACCTCAAGAGCAAAGCCACGTCAATACTCATTTTCCTGTCTTCACGGAGAAGCTTGTTGCTTACACGAGGTTGAAGATGATGATCGCATCTATGATCTACAGTAGCAGGCAGCATACAGAGGCATACAGGCGGCCCTGACGAGCACCAGGTGACCCGCGATAATTGTACTAAGTATGAACTTCAATGGAACAATTTGAAGCGTTGAAACACTGGAGATCAAGGTGACAAAGACAACCTAGATTGCTAAGCAAGAGAGTGGCAATAGCTGTCGTTGGGTTGAAGACTGGACATTTGAGAGCCAGATATCGTCCTCCAGGTCTCTGTATAGCAATTAGTAAAGGATACCCTGTATTCTTGGCTCTGCGATTTTTGTGCTCATGTTTGCCTTCGGAATGTCGAACCAATGCGAAATACCTCAACCCGTGGAAGAAACGACGCTCACCGCGATCTATCACAGCATCAGTAGATGACTCGGAATGATAACTGGAGTCGAACGAACATCTGCTTCCAAGCAACTGCATTCAAAAAGTGGTGGCGATATTATGTCCCGATTACAGATCATTGAGCGCCAGCCAGACCGATTGGGGCCCAGAAAGCGCCTCTCAGGATTATTCGCACTATAGAGCTGGTAGAAGACTTGATGCAATGCAAGCAATACGATAGCGGCATGAGAGGAAGCTAGACGACCATTCCCTGCATGAGCGCCTTCAGCCTGGCTGCAGGGGCGGAGAAAATTGCAGGCCTTTTCCGACTAGACTATGGTCAAACAATTCTCCAATCCACAGCCCGAGAACCATTGAATTTGTATCCGAGTCTGGTCGACTTTTCTAACGATGTTCGCTCAAGTTGGAGAGGCTCGGAGAGGTCGACCTCAACTCGACCTGCCGGGATTACACAAGGAATTTTTGATCGAATTACAATTCTAGAAGAATTGTGGTTGATATAGATTCCAGCAAAAATGGGAACGAGTGCCGAGGACAGGAGGACAAGCTGGACCTGGTGGCGTCATCACGGAGGTGTAACATCAATCACGTGAAAACAAACTCTTTGTCGTGCTCTCATGCCAGAAATTGTGTCAAACCAGCTTCTGTGGCCTCTTGACCAACCCATGACCAGGCAGCTGCGCCGCTACTTGGATTTGGTTCATCAGAAGACTCCACGGCTCACAGCATCACGGTAATACGGACATTTATGATCTGGGCCAGCGGCAGTAGCATTGAAGTTCCCGACCATATTTAAACGCCATGGTGGGGTCGAGCTCTTCTGAAGGTACCACCAATGATTCAATGTGAGCTCTACATAATCATTCGACGAAATCTAACTGCATTCCAGTCTCTCTTCTCGCGCTGCTAGCAGCGGCCATCTTCAACGCAGAGAATTGTTTCGGTAGGTTCCATGTTCCATTGAAGGACCTTGCTCATTCTATCTCAGCTGCAGTCTCGGTTGGTTCGCTGCTCGTTGAGCATAAAGAAGCGCCACTGGGCATCGACGTGGTTCCTCGATTCTCTTGGATCACGAGTTCAGACATCCCAGGAACTGTCCAAACCTCGTACAGAGTACAAGTCTCGATCCAATCAGCGAGCATTTGGGACAGCGGAGCCATCTCTACTCTTCAATCATATGGCATTGAATATGCTGGTCCAGCTCTCAAATCCGATTCACACTATCTCTGGTCTGTCAATGTCGTGACCAATGCCGGCTCAGCCAGTGCGTCTTCGGAATTCACCACCGGATTCTTGTCCCCGAGTGACTGGGGAAGCTCTGTATTCATTGGGAAACCAGATCCTAATCTGGTTCCTTCTGAGCTTACGACAGCCTTCAAAGCAGCCTCCTGGATCTGGGCTTCCGAGCCTGATCCCCCAAATGCTCCTGCTGGAAAAGTTGGATTTCGCAAGACATATACTGCTCCAGCTGGCAAAACACCATTATCTTCAGTCCTTCTCATTTCCGTCGACGATCGTTTCACTTTGTTCGTCAACGGTCTCCAAGTTGGCGCTTCACCCAATACCGCCGATAGCTGGGAATCAGCCCAGGCCTTTCGTTCAGATCTTACCGCTGGATCCAACGTATTCGCTGTTCTGGCTACCAATGTTGCAGACGTTTCCACCGGTGGCGACAATCCTGCTGGGTTGATTCTGTCAATCAGGATCAATTTTACGGACGGCACTTCCCAAATCATCTCGACAGATTCGACCTGGAAAGCCACTTCGACAATTCCAGCAAATTTCCAGTCACCGCAGGTTGACGATTCGAGTTGGTCGAATGCTGTGGTCCAGGCGCCATTCGGTTCCGGTCCATGGGCTTCGTCAGTCGCTATTCCTTCGACAGTGACTGCTGCTCCGGCATTGTCGCTGACCTCGTCGACCTGGATATGGGACCAAGAACCAAATCCACCTAATGCGCCAGCAGGTTCGATAGCTTTCAGAAAGACATTCATCGCTCCTTCCAACAAAACCTTCAAATCGGCCAACATAGCAATCACAGTCGACAATGAATTCACGCTATACGTCGATGGCACTCTCGTGGGTTCATCTCCAAATACGACCGATGTCTGGAAACAGGTCCAGCTTTTCAATAATGTCACCATCATTGGAACTTCGGTATTATTCGCGGTTCTGGCGACCAATCTTGCAGATGTTAATTCGGGAGGACCGTCACCAGCGGGGCTTTTAAGCTCTATCCAGATACTCTATACTGACGGGACCATTGACAATGTCCTTTCTGATACGACTTGGAAGGTTCATTCTGTCGTGAATGGGTTCGAGCTTCCGTCTACAGATGATGCGAGCTGGAACACCGCGACCTCGCAGGGCCTTTACGGTGTCGCACCCTGGAATACCGACGCTGCGATTTCAGCAGCTTTGGTCGAACATCCTGCTCCTTTGATGAGGAAGAGCTTTTCTATCGCGAAACCGCTGGCTTTTGCACGTTTGTATTATGCGGTTGGAGGGTGAGAGCTTTTTATTATCTTGAGCTTATACTGACACTTTGGACAGATATGCTCATTTCACTATCAATGGCAATCCTGCGAGCGATAGAGTGCTTTCGCCTGGATTCACGAAATACGATACCCAATCGCTGTACATTTCCGTGGATGTGATGAGCAAGTTGAACAGCGGGGACAATGTCATCGGCGTTGAATTGGGACGGTCGCATTACGCTGTGACTAATCCTAACGTCTGGGGCTGGGAGCATGCATCCTGGCGCGCTGAGCCATCTACCAGAGTCGTCCTTTCATTGGGCTTTACCGACGGAACAACAAATCGCGTCGTCAGTGATTCATCCTGGAAGGTTACTGAAGGACCTACACGGCTCGATGATGTCTTTGGTGGTGAGAATTACGATGGTAAGCTTCATGACGAACTTTCATACTGACTCTAATCTACTCACAGCCAGTTTCACCATCCTTAACTGGGATACTGTTGGTTTTGACGACTCGGCCTGGCAATCTGTTCTTGTAACTGCAGGTCCAGCAGGAACTTTAGTCAACCACAGAGCACCTCCGACGAAGATCATAGGTGAACTGACACCAATATCCGTGACTCAGCCGGTACCCGGCATTTATGTGCTTCAATTCGAACGAACAGTCGCTGGATGGGTTCGAATCTCTGCTGTCGGTCCCCAGAAAACCCTCATTACGATTCATTATGGGGAGAAGCTCGCTGCTGATGGAACCGTGGTATTCCAGGATCCAGGCAACTTTGTCAACAATTTTCAGGTGCGTTGACCTTGGAACCATGAACTTGGGCTAAAGGTTTCTCAGACTGATCGATTTTGGTTGGCTGGGACAGGCCAGAGAGAGATATTCGAAGCCAAGTTTTCGTACAAAGGATACGAGTATGTTCAGCTCGAGGGTTGGCCTGGTTCATCTCCTACTCCGGCCGATGTCACTGGAATCAGTGAGTCCTTGTCCACTTTTATCCGGTCTGACATTCATTTTCCTAGTCGTACACGACGATTTGGTTATGAATGGAGATTTCTCGTCGTCTAGCGATCTTTTGAACAGGATGCACAAGGCGTCTGTCTTTACGATGCTGAACAATGCGCATAGTTACCCTGAAGACTGTCCGACATTTGAGAAGAATGGGTGGACTGGCGATGCACAATTGAGCACAGTGAGTCAGGTCTTGTCTCGAGTTTATTGGCTGATTCCTTGTAGGAAAACTTTTTGACAAACTTGGATGCGCACGATTTTCTGGCGAAATATATCCGCGACGTCGACGAGTGAGATTATCCTCTTCCTTATTCCACAGACAGCTCATCTCCTCGTGAGGTCTCGCCCGAACAATGGGCCTCCTGGCGTCATCGCTCCTGACAGCGGATGGGGACAGAACTTTGAATCGCCTCCATGGCATGCTGTCTTCATTTTGACGCCCTGGTGGATTTATAGGCCAGTGACAATTTCTTTTGTCTTCTATCGATGCTTACTCTCGACCCAAGGTATCGCGGTGATTCGCGTATCCTGAAAGAGCATTATGCAAGCATGAAGAATTATGTCGAATTCGAGCTTGGTCGCTCAACGAACAATCTGGTATCTGCGACGTAAGCCTTTTCGCTGCAGTCATATTCCGTTTTTCATCTGTATTTCGCAGTTTTGGCGATTGGGACGCTCCAGATACGGATCCTGGTGGTGGTCAGCCTGCTGAAGATAGTCGGGTATCTGGAACTGCTTACTTGCAAGTCATTTCTTCTTACCAGATACTCTGTACTAAAACCTTGTTAGATATCGAATGCTTACCACGATGGTCGATGTCGCGAATGCCGTGGGTCAGCCTGCAGATGCTGCTACTTTCGCCTCGCAAGCAGCTGCTGTCAAGAATGCTTTCAACGCCGAATTTCTCGATCCTTCGACTGGATACTACATTGGCGATGGCGACTCGGGATTCAGACAGTCGCACAATCTGTTGGCTGTTGGATTCGGTCTCAGTCCCAGCGATGACACCACCAACACTGCTATAAAGGCTATTGTCAACGATGTAATGGTTACCAAGAACGGCCATTTGAATACTGGTGCTCTTGGTACAAAACTGATATTGCCTGTCCTTTCTGAACATGGAAGTGTCGACGTTGCAGTCGCTTTGGCTACACAGACCACGGAACCGAGCTGGGGTTTCTGGCTCGCAAATGGTGCAACTACGATGGTGTGTCTCTTGTTCAGCTTTTCTATGGATACCAGAGCTGATCTCAATGCAGTGGGAACAATGGGCTGTGGAAACCAGGTCGCACGACCATGTAAGTGGACCTCGCTTCGCTCTTGATTGTCTCTAACGTTTCATTCAGCACTTTTTGGGCACATTTGAGGACTGGCTTTACCAGCATGTCGCTGGGATCAAGCTGACGTCTCCAGCATTCCAAACTGTGACGATTGCGCCACTTGCGACAGCATTTTTGCAATCTGCCAGCGCCTGGACAATGACACCCTTTGGGAATCTCTCGGTTGATTGGCGCAAGGATTCTGGGTCACTCTTTATCGACGTCCAGGTCCCAGTCAGCGTTACAGCTACACTGGTTATGCCTGCCGGGAATACGGTTGTTATGGCGAGTGGAAAGAGTCTAGGTCAGACCAAGGGTGTCGGCGGGAATTCTTCGATGATTGTTATCGGTTCGGGTAGTTTTTCTTTCAAAGCGTCTGCACAATGAAGTTGAACTGTGATATCCTCAAGATATCCTATACTGTATGTTAATTCGCCCGACTCGCGTCATACCGATGACATGAAAATCCCGATCGCAACGCCGAACACCGACACTTGATAAGGCTCAATAATTAGACTAGACTCGCTTACCAGTCGCGTTCACATGGTCTCGTCTTTGTTTGGCTGATATTTGGTGAATATTTGGTTGATGTTTAATAAATATTTGGTGATGATGGCACGACAAACAAAGAGAGACCATGTGAACGCGACTGGTCCTAACGGTCGGGTTTTTAGGCTGTCACGAAATGTCACATTTAACTTCGTCAGATTTCTTTCGCGTCGACGACCTGGCAAAATCAACCTCCCCCTTTCCCTTCTTCCGCTCAATTTCCGGGCTTCATTTCGACTCTATAGGTCCTAGCTATTGTACAAGACCCAACAAGACCCAAATAAACCTCTTTTTTCAACCAATTACTGCCGCGGAGACTGATCTGGAGGCTGGGGCCTGGTTGGCGCTAAATGTCGGTATGGATTATCTGAGGGGGCTCTATTAGCAGCAGAATTCGATGAATTTGCTGCTTGCAAGGGTACTGAGAAGGTGAATGCTCCTGGAGTGAGATGCTGATAAGGGTGGGGTGCTGGGAAAGCCATTGGTGGCGGATTCAGATTCCGGGATGGAAAATGGGGGATTGGGAATTGCTGGGGAAGGTAATGGAATGGTTGAGCTGGTTGAGGCATATGGTTTGCATAGCCTGGCTGCCAATAATTCGTTGGAGGTGCGTAATGATATCCTAGATGTGGTACCATAACTGACAGATTAGCAGGTTGTTGGGTCTGATTGGCTGACCCAGAGGGTCCCGCTATTGTTGTAGCTGTTGTTCTGGCCCGTGAAGGTGCTGGTGCATCTGCAGGAGCAGCGGTTGCTGCTCTCTTCGTACCCCGTGGTTTCTTGGGCTTCAGCAAGATGTTCGGCATCTCCATTTCCAGCAAACATGACAGCAATTCATCTCCATACTGCTCATACCATGACCACTGTCCAGCCAGAACCTTCTCCAGAACCTGCCGCGACCGAATTGGACCAACGGATGCTAGCAGCTCCACTGTCTCGTCTCTCAGGATACCGCTGGGTCCAAAGAGACTTCTTCTGAAATCACGCTTGAAAACCAGTGTCCGCCATGCATGAAGGCTTTGTTGAACAGACTTTGCCGGTGTCCCTTTCTTGATAGTGGATTGACGAGGGGTTTTCAGAGGTGGTGCAGGGCGAATACGGTCAAGAAGCTCTGGGTTGCAGAGGTCACAACAAGCTGTTGTCGGGTCTATTGACTCAACGGTAAGTCATCGTTCATCTCAATTGTGAACGTAACTCACTCGGAACTTGATTTGCATAGATCTTCGTCAAGACCTTTCGACGGCAGATTCCTGTCTGAATCAGGACGTAGAGACCCTCGTCCAGAGCCTCGGGATCCAATGGCGGCTCAACCCTGGTCAGTATCGCATCCTTTTTCCCATCATGAGAACCACGGTTGCTTCCATGAGCTTCAGCGAATTCCTTTCCCGCCTTTGCCTTCTTTTCAACTGTTTTCTTACTCTTCTTCTTTGTTTTAGATTTCCCAGCAGCTTCAGCAGCTTTCTGAACAGCAACATCGACCTCATATGCCGCTTTCTCCACCAACAGAACAGCTAGTCCAACACGAGTGGGATCTCTGGCCGCTCTACCAGCACGTTGGATAAATGTCGACACTGAGACCGGCAATTTCCATTGAACAACGAGGTCAACGTCAGGCAAGTCGCAACCCTAGATGTATTGTATCAGCTAAGGCTGACATAGAATAAAGAAACATACCATTCCCGCAGCATCAGTACAAATTAGAATCCGAACAATGCCTAGCCTAAAGAGACGCATAACCTCTTTGAGGTAATCCTTCGACGATGCTGCACTGTAAGTGCGGATTGCTCCTGTCATCCGAAGCTCTTCTGACAATAGCTCTCGCAGGTGGTCTTCGATATCGGTCCCTTTGATGACATTGTCGGCGTACAAGAATGTCTTGGCTATTTGCTGGACGTCCGTACAGCCTTTGGGAATGATAAAATCAAGGTCCCGATACGAGGTCAAGGTATTCTCGATTGCTCGTACAGCGATTGAGACGTTGGGGCGGTCATTTCCGATGTTGACGTCCACATACTTCTTTCCGAATTCGAGCTTGGTAAGGACATCTCTCCGTACGCGAGTCGGAAGAGTCGCTGACATCGCTACAAAAGGAACACCAGCTGGGAGCAGTGCACGAACCTCTCCCAGCTTGCCATATTGTTTCCGGAAGCCAGCTCCCCAATGAGATACGACATGGGCTTCGTCAACAACAACAGACAGAATTCGGCTTCTGAAATTATCATTGCGCAAGACTTTGGCTCTGAACCGTTTTGACAGCAGCATCTCTGGTGAGATTAAGATGATCTGCCATTTTCCGTCGCATATTTGCTGATACAGGACCGTCAGGCATGAAGACATTGACACATTAATGAAGCTTACAGTCATAGTTTCTCGTGGTAGGCCGCCTTGATTGCTGTTGACAGCAAGCGCATCCAGGTCAAATTGGTCTTTAAATGTGTTGACCTAAAAGCACGGTCAGTACTTTTTTTGCTAACACATTTCAAGAAGCTCACCTGTTCTTCCTGCAGCGCAATAAGTGGCGAGACCATAATGGTCACTTTTCCTTTGCTTGATGGATGAGCATGTGGTCCTGCTGCAATGGCCGTCTTTCCTGATCCAGTGCCTGCATGGATAATGGCGTCTTCACCAACCAGCTGCGCGATGATTCCCATGGTTTGATGGGTTCGGAGGGACGAAGCCCATTTCCATTTCTTTTGGATATCTTCGGCCAATGGCTCAAGACTCGGATGATTACGAGCAAGATAAGCTCTGGGCTTTGCTGGTAAGCTGGTATTCCCTGGTTTTGGTGGCATAGGAGCTGAAACACGACCAGAAGTTTTCTTTTTCAAATTGTAAATTATATCTCGTGACCAATAATGATGTCTTCACCGCTTCCGCCATCGAGCCCGCAAAGTGTCCATTACTCCGATGAGGATGAAGAAGACTGGATTGACGAAAGCAGCGACGAGTTGGAAACTCCTCGCGCAATACCCCTTTCCTCCTCTCTTCCTCGGACAACCGTTCTAACTCCTTTGCCCGAAGCCCCAAAATCTGACGCTGCAGAAACCTCAGGCCCAGACTTCACCAGTCCTATTAGAGGCAGAGGAGCCGAACGGCTTCGTAATGCACGAATAAAGAATGGCCGAAAGTCAGCTCAAAAGACAAAAGCCCGCCGCGAAGCCAAAGTAGAGCTTGTGCAGATACCCAAGGCGACACGAATCACAGAAGCTTTCACAGCTCTTCATGGTTTTGGCATTTCGGTCATGGATGTAATGTCCCATGTTTTCGATACATCGAAAGGGCAGGGGGTCTTGCGATGGCACGGTTTTTTTAACACCCGGGGAAATGTGACAAAGGTACTCGACTTCTGGATGTCCAGTCGCAATCCTGTCGCTGCTCGTACCGAAGTCAGCGGGTGGGCTCAGGATCATGTTCAGAACCTTGTCAGAGCTGAAGCTCGTGCAGTTACTGAAGGAGGTCTTCTGCAGACAGGAGGAAAGCGGTTGATCACTGTTCAGAATGTCTTTGCCTTTGATCTACAGGACATTTTCAAACGATTCAAAGAGGGCCTTGCGAATGTCACAATAGCGATATTTGAGGCAGCCTCAAAGTCCCCACGGCGTGAAGGTAAAGAGAGCGATCAGCGAGCACAGCGCACCCAAATTGTCAGTTCCACTTGATTCTTCAATTTCCAAGCTAGCATTGATTCATTTCTAGGTCGCTACATCCAATGTTCTCAACTCTTTCGGAGAATATAGCCATGCAAACAACTTTCATAAGCGCGTTATGGCGCTGTACCTTTACGCAACTGGATCTCAGCGACAGCAAATCTCAGTTCTGTCTCACGTTGGGATTACCGAGAGCTATACCAATCTCATCTCAAAAGATACACGCTCCAAGAAACAGCGAGAAGAGGATGATGCTGCAATCAAAGCTGGCCAGACACCAAAGCCGCCCATTGGGGGATCTCTCAAACAGCTTTCTGATTCTGCTCGCCAAACAGCACGTAGCGTCGCTTCGACGGGACTCTATGGAACTGTCTATGACAACATCAATATCAATTTCCGCAATGCAGAGCAGGTTATCGGCCGTCATGGTATGTTTTTTAACCATCTTTGGAGTGTATTATCTGAAGCTCAGGCAGACACTCAGGAGAATGGAACATGCGCTACCATCTGGCCATTGTGGAAAGCGAAACCTGCTGAAATGAGCTTGGCTGACTCAGACAAGTCATTTGACAAGGCTCCGCCGCTTTTGCTGAAAGACATCCTACATACACCCGAAGAAGCGGAAGAGTTCGAGAGAGCGCTAGTGCATTGTATTCTTCGCATTGCAGTCCAACACGGTGGTGCAGGATTCCAGAAATTCAAGAAGAAACTTGACGAGACAGTACCAGATTCGAAATGTCATATCGAGGTCCACAAAACTGACCTTCATCCTCTTCCTGCATTTGAGCTTGATGAATCAACAATCATCGGCAATGCATTAGTCGATGAAGCCATCATTGAGGAACTGCAGGTCCGCGAGCTTTCATGGTTTCAGAAATGGGTTCGTTTCATTGCAGGAGACCAGCTCACAATTGCACGACTTCGTGCTCTCTTCAATCTCCGAGCAGGGAAAGAAGGTGGCTACAGCTCATTCGGTTGGGGAATATGGATGCTTGGGTTATTTCATGCGAAGATTGCAGATATGCATGGAATGTTGACGACGCACTGGGGAAAGCCGCACTGCGGCAACCGAAATCCTGGGTCCCTTTTCTACCACAACACCCAGCTCGGACGACTCCCTATAACCCTTACATCATTGCCAACGTTTCGTGTCTGTCGAGACCTTGTTTTTGTCTCTCTTTATGCTCGGGTCCTCCATTGCTTGCTTTTGGTGTCCAGATATAAGAGTCTCGCCGAATATGTCACCAACGTCGATGATTGGGACACCTTCTACAGTCACGGAAAGTCTATTTACACCAAATACACCAGCGCTCTCACCGTCTCTGATCTTCGATGGGAGAGAGATATCAATCGGCCTCGTAATGTGGATGGAAATCTGGATTTCAGTGCAGTAGTCAATGAAGGAGACATGGTGTATGAAAATGCGCTGTTATTCCTTCGTGATGCTCTAATGTCTCGCGAGTTTACGGATGCTATCAAGTTTGGTGACTCAGGTCGTGTCCTTCTTGTTCTGAAGGCTTGGGCTTTGGCATACCGTGGTCATGGTCGGACGAAGTATGCATATGAGATGCTTCATCTCATTCATAACTTGGCGCATATATGGCCTAAACCGATTCGGTGAGTTTGAATGTCTATCTTCATTCCATTCTAACCTGATGAAATAGCGACATTGTGCTGAATAACTGGATTCTTTTCCCGTCTGGTAATCCAAATAGCGGTGTTGAAGTAGACTTGGTCCAAGAGCATATGAACTACTGGATCAAGGTGCGTGAACTCTTGACTCAAAATACATGTGCTGAAGCCCAAATTAGAGCTACTACAAGGCTCATGGAAGCAACGCGTCTTGGGAATGGCTCGCCATGATAGCTCCATGCGTACAAGCATTGCGCCATATTGCAGACATGATGAAGGGCAGCCTAGGAATTGACATCGGGTCTCGACATGCACCGCCAGATCTGGTTGATGATATTGACCGACTTATGAAAAGTCTCGATGAGAACAATGTCTACAGATTAACTAAAGGCCGTGTTCTCGACGACGACGACAAGCCTGTCCCCGATGTTATGTCGGTCGGCCTTCAGAATCTCACCGACAGCACCAGCAACCCTCTAGTAGAGTACAACAAGGCATTCCTTCGCCTTCAAGCTCGTCGTCGCATGAAACCTCTTGTCGGAGAGCCTCCCGACCTAGAGCCGTTAGAAAATGACGTTCCAGTGACTCGAGAAGTCACCGCATCCTCCAGCAATATCTCTGCAACAGAAAATGATATCCAGGACATTGGCGGAGATGCAAGTGATGACGAGGAACCTGAAGATGACGAGCTCGCAGATTTGTTCGACGGCGACGGCGATGATGACGACGAGGACACGTTAGGCCTCAATACAGCAGCAGACGTCTCTCTAGATATGGACACCATTGAGGGTGATGATTTCTTTGGTATTGACGCTGATATCTAGCCAGTATGCCCTACTTTAGCAGAATATGTGACAAAATCATTCGAATTTTTCTAAGTTCCATGTGACATTGTGTGACTCCCGAAAGATCCGACCGTTAGGACCAGCCGCTATTTGAAAGGCCCTTGGCCTAAAAATAGCGGCTGGTCACGAGCCTACTCAATAATGACTTGTGATTTCCGATTTCCAAGTACCCTGATCCCTGTGATGCTCAAATTCGAAACTGTTTCCCCATGTCCTCTGTAGAGAAAAAGACAAGAATAAGAGCTTGCCAGCCATGTCGCAAGAGAAAAAGTGCGTGTCATTGCTCTGCTTAATTCATCCCACTGACCGTTAACGTTGGTTTCAATCAAATGTACCGCCCCTGCAAATCCTTCGGTTTCGATTGACATAGCTTCTAGGTGACGCGGATTCACAACCTCGATGCTTGAATTGTATCCATGCCAATCTGGACTGCACTTTTGTCAGAAAAGCTGACCCGACAAAATCGTATTGTCTCGCCTTGCATTTTGCTGAATACAGCTAATCATTGGATAGCTACATTTTGGCGTTGGAAAACCGGTTGGAAACTCTGGAAGTAGGGCTGTACACTGTCCGTACGACGGGATACGGCCGTACAATCGACGGCTGAAAACGGGTACGGTTCTTGTGAACCCGTCCGTCGACGGGTGAAGAAAAAGCTCAAACGGGACGGGACCCGCCGAAAACGGCCGTCACACGGGAGACGGATGTTGGATTGGGAAACATTTCACTTTTATCATATCCTGATCCAAAAAAGGTTAGACAATCATCAAGAAATGCCAGGAAACCCTACTGATGTCCTTGAACCATGTTCAGCTGGGTTAAAACTGTGATATCAGGATCATATTTCAGTTACCTGCTCATCCAAGGTCAGATTCTCTCTAGTATTGATATAAGGCTTGAGGACTCACCAATACAAGTCATGGATATCGCATGAAGAAGGTGACAAAAGGCACCAGGAAATGTGGCGCCATTGCCATTTTGGGACAATTCCACTCCTCAAGGCCCTGAACGTGCTTCGTTCACTAGGTATGTTGATCAGTATCAAAATTTGCGTTCATGGGGCATTCTCCCAACTTTGAGACAGGCAGAATATGTCACAAACCATGGTGATTGAGTCATACCAGGGTAAGACCCGTCTAGACGGCCGTCACGGCCGTTTTTCGACGGGTGAAAACGGGTGATCCCATACCGTCACCCGTACCGTTGAGAAAACCAAAAAATCCCCGACGGGACGGGATACGGGTACCGTACAACGGGCCCGTATAACCGTCTATGGACGGGCACGGTGTACAGCCCTATCTGGAAGCACTGCTTCGGGAGGTGAATTCTTTATTAATTCTCGTCGCCATTGGCTGACCTGCGTTTAGGTGAAACCGCACGCCTTGGAATGTCTTTTGGCCGACGAACCAGACGAAGAAGATGGCCCTTTGATGCCTGCTGTACGAAAGGATGCCGTGTCTTGGCCAGCATTCTCCTTCTTTGGAAAATCCAGTGGACATGCTCTTATCCATGCTACCCGAGAGATTAAGAGAGGTTGATCCTTCCGACATAGCAAAGCCTGTAGAATTCTGGAATGTGCGACCGGTGCGACGCTTTTTTCTCGCTTGATTCTCAATGTTGACCCCAAATTCCAGTGGGAGACGGTTTTCTTTCCACAGCAACCAGTCTACCAATTTCCTCCCGAGGACCTTATGATCTCCCTCATTGATCTATATTTCCAGCATTTAAACATGATATTCCCCCTACTTCACCGACCAACCTTCGATAGACTGTTGGCAGAAGATCTACATCTCGATCCTGGTAGCAAGTTTGGCATCGTCGTAATACTGGTATGTTCGACTTATCTTTCTACGACTAGAGTCTGATTTGGGAGACAGGTATGTTCGGTCGGCTCTCGCTTCTCTGACGACTCCCGTGTGCTGCTCGACGGTGACCAGTTGCATCTTAGTAGTGAATGGAGATGGTATGAACCCGTTCTACCGTTTGTTTTCCGGTTTATGGCCCCCTTGCATCATACAACGAGTTTATACGATTTTCAAGCGATATGCGTCAGTTATCTCTTGCCGCCTTAGGTTTCGCTAAATCTTGCTTCAGCTATTTGCCATGTATTCTATGGGTTGCTCGTCGCCCAACGCTATGTGCTCTCAAATCGGGATAGGGCTTCGGGCGGCGCAAGATATCGGAGCAGTAAGTATATTCCCACCTCAACGATCTTTCTCATGTCTCTTTCCAGCATCGCATGAAACCCAAAGACAAACAGCCGGATCCTGTCACAAACGAGCTCTTAAAACGAGCCTGGTGGTAAGCATTCACGATACCTTACATGGATTACTTGACGAAACCTCTTAGGGTCCTGCTTTGTCTCGATAGAATGATGTCTGCGACCCTGGGGGTCCCTTGCACCATTCACAAAGAGGAGCAAGTCGTTTGTCCTCGCTTTCTTACCGATTCACAGTTTCGATGTAGAGCTGCCTATCGACTGTGACGACGAATATTGGGAGAATCCAGATCCAGCACTTGCATTTAGGCAGCCACTCAATCAGCCTTCCAAGATGACTTGTTTCATTTGCCTTCTCCAGATATCCGACTTGATGGCGGTAGCATTGCGGACCCTCGTAAGTGTTGTCTCCGGTATCATTGTTGGTCTAACAAAACTATCTTCAGTACTGCCTCAACAAGACAAGAAGGATATATGATTCTGAGAATCCTCGATGGAAAGAAAACACTCTCGAGCGCTTGGATGACGCGATGAAGGGATGGGCCCAGCGTTTACCACGACATCGTGAGGCATTTTCTTTCTATGACCATTGATTATATGTTCACCCATTTCAGTTCGATGGGATCCCAATCAACCAAATCGGCAATTCTTTGCTCAATCTGCTCAGGTTTACTGTGCATATAATTATCTCCAAATTCTTGTTCGTCGGCCTTTTCTTCCGACAGCGGGGAAGCAGTCAGAGCTTTCCAGTTTGTCTCTTGCTGTTTGTATGAATGCAGCGCGGTCTTGCTGTCACGTCGTCGACATTTGCTATCGACGTACTCGACTCTCGATGCCATTTACCCAAGTTTGGCTTCATTTTATCCGGCAGTGCAACATCACTGATACGATTCTAGACGATGATTTTCACCGCAGGTGTTGTTTTGCTGCTCAAAACCTGGGCTGGAGTTTGTGCTGGTCTTGAGGTGAATGTACCTGAGAGAATGGATGATGTTCGGAAATGTCTGGGTGCGCTTTCTCGATGCGACTCACAAGGTACTTTCTTCTATTTTGTGTTACACCTTGCTTATTCAGTTTTAGGTGGGCTTCAGCGGGACGGTTCAAGTCAGTGATACTCTTTCTGTTCCAGATGATGTGATTGACTTGTCCATAGAGACACTTTGTTGGGCTTGACGCAGCAAGGGCTCAAACCAGTACCACCAGAGCAGCCAGCTGCTGTGCTTGAAGATCTGCTGTACCAGACAGATGACTCGGATGAACTTTTAAGGATCTTGGCGGATATGGAAGCCACTTACAGTTCAGGATCAGATCCTGCATACAGTTCATCCGAATCTTCAGAGCCACAAGACGATTCACCGTATTCCAACAGATGGATGGATCCAACGTGACGTTTCCTTTGACAATGTTCAGACCCCTTGATGCTGATTTGGTTGTTTTAGAGATGTAACTAAGTACTTGGATACCTGGATGGCCTGAATGGTCCGATATTCTTGATTTTGACAGGAAAGGACAGGATGTCTCCTGCTGATAGATAAACGCGCTGCATCGGAAGATGACGATATATTCAAGCTGTAATCTATTCGCTTTGTGCCTATAGTACTAGCTATCAAAACTCGAATCGTAAATTATGATATTGCTTCAATATTTCGGGTTTCTGGGATTGAGATCAAGAGAAAGTGTCGAGTCAAGGAGTCTTGTGGCGCACATAAATCCGGTCAAGGGCCACGGCCGAACTTCTCCGAGTCTTTTTCGTTTGGATCCTGTTGACACGTGTACTGCAAGGCAGATTGTTGCTCCCGCTCTCAGAGTCATTCATTGATGAGGCTTCTACACCAACCTTGGTCTGACGCTGGATGACTCTCGAAAATTGCAATCCTCGACAGTCGACGACGTGTTTGAGCTTGCACCCAGCCTGCGTACCGACTGATGTCAGTCCTGTGCTAGAAGCTGCCTCATCCCTGACTCAGCTTGTGTAGGGATCTGTCGGACAACAGCCATTCCAACCCTTAGAAACCTATTTAACATGAGTTTTGGCCGATGCCTGCCGACCTGTCGCATCTCACAGTCCCCAAATTGAACAGGCTCGTTTTTTGACGCTCCTGGGAACACTCCCGGGCTCATCCTGGACCTCCTCGTGCGCTCTCGCCCTCCGCTCACCACTCTTACCCTCGGATCTGTGTTCTATTTCGATGACACGACCTGGTCTCAGTTTTCGCCCAGACCCTCAGCCTGTGTCTCTCGCAATTCTCGGTGTGGCGCAGTTCCCATTCTTGAAGACCGAGACACTGTCTAGACTCTGACTTCAGAAGAGTTAATTCCGGCTCTCCGGGAGCTTACATAAGGTCGGAAGCTCCGTCGCCATGCCGGTCACATCCCAAAGCTCTTTTGTGGCCATGCTGCAAAGCAGGGCAGGCGTCTTGACCTCGGTTGTGTTGTTGCATCAGGTCGATTTGGGGAGGAGATGGTGACCCTGAGAGCCTGCGTAGCCAGTGGCCTCGAGATGAAGCATGGAAATATACACCTGGTTTAACCGTCTTTCTTTCTTTTTAAAAAAAACTTTCAACGCTCTCTGTCTTTGCACTCGCTCATGTAGTGGTTCTGTAGTGTTGATCAAATTTCCTGTGGCATGAGGGCAATCAGTGGCGTAGGATTCTATCGCGTTTCCCTTAATCCTCGGGGGAATCCACAAGTATCAAGTTGTCTTGAAGTTGAAAAATAGAACATCAGCATCAAACCTTCTCTCGACGTACTGTGGATCACCAGCTGATTGAATGCTCTGCACCTGTATACTCAAAACGAGGATCATTGGAGGATTATCAGAAAATAGCTGGCCATTTGTTCTGCCTTCTCCTTGAAGATCGAGGCGCGCTAGCGGCTACGAAATGTGATTCATGGACACAATGACTCTAAAATGATTCTTGCTACAGACCTTCAACGATGTCTCTTCTATTTCGTGGGATTTCTTCCAGAGTCTCGGGTCTTTCATTGAATCTGATCTCCGTTTCCCCAGTCGGTATTCTTCATGCGTGACGGTCTTTATCGCGTCAAATACATCGAATGAGCCTGAAATCTTTCGACGAGTCTGTGTCAATGTATCTCGAATCGAATGTTATTGCTCCGAGCAGTCGTTATCGGTTGCTGAGGTGAAGTAGTCTCTCCTAGCGAGACCCAACGATCAACAAGTGCTGAGTTGATTATAGGGAGGTGAAGAGCCGAAAAACATACAATGAGACGCGCTAAGTCGGCTACTGAGGTCTGCAGATATTTTCGTCCGTGAAAGATGACTTGCTTTTCGAGGTCGAGGTCGAAGAAGGAGCCGCGAGTCATCAAGTTTTCGTCAAAAGTTTATATTTCAATGAGCGCCGATGTTCCCACGATGTGAACAGTCACATGTTAGCTGTGACTCGGTGACTCCAACGCTCCTCCTGAACCACTTTCACAGATTATGGCTAGTACAGCCTGGCGACCGGGTTGTCCAGACGACAATGAAAAAATCACCGCTTCACCCTCAAGCGTGGGTCTGCTACGTCCTCCAATAATTACCATATCTCAGTCCACTAAGTAGCTCTTCATCCTCAGATGCCAATCCTTCTGATGAAAAGGCGGTGCGCTGGATGATAGAACAACTTTTTTCACGAGGCTTACATGAGTCCAGGGTATATCGTCTAACGATGTAGACTGTTGCCTCTCCAACCTGGATGTGGGAGCATCGATGCTGGATTCAAAGCCGTCGGATGAAGTCAAGGATATCCCTTTCTGTGATACAATCCCCGACTGGGCTCTTCGTAGCTATGTATGTGAACCTCAGTTCTCCTTGTCTCCGGACTTTTGATTGCGAGTTAGCTGGAGAGTCAAGCCTTCCGCGACGCTGTCGATCGCTCAATCGAACCTCCTCGACAACTTCTCCCTCCCGGATGGAAAACCGATTGGTTTGGGTGGAAAGAAAAGGACGACCTTCTTGACCTAGCCGATCGTTCAGCCACCGAAATCTTTTTGCAGGGAATGTTCGATATGGTGTTCCCGCACGTTCAGCTGATAATGTACGACACCGATTCCCCAGATGAACCCATTGTTTTGCTCTACCATGGTCGCTTTTACAAGTATATCATGGGGGAGCAGGAGCTGTTCGTTTATCCCGACCGTTACACCACCGTCGAAGCCTTGTTGCAGAATTGGGAAACAGCCGAGAGTGACTTGATACCGGTCGCGGAAATCAGAGATGAACGCTATTGCACGAAAATCCTCTATAGGCAGCTCGGACTGCGGGATGTTTATGAGGCTGAGGTGCACAGGAGATGGGGAAGAAACTACCGTGATCATTCGGAGTGGTTTCGAACTCCTCGTGATGCAACTTGGCGTCAGCTTTGGGTCCACAACATAACTGGCTGGCTATCGCATGTATGTTGTTTCAATTGGACCTATCTGCCGCTGATACCTGTTCGTAGATCTTTCGTCGCTGCTTCTCCGCATAATGTGTCTCAAATTGTACTCGCTTCCCTCTTTTTTACTCGAAGAAGCCTGCAAATCATTTGCATCCCGGATGATGAAAGATAAAACCAACCTGCGCCGACGATACAAATGAATTGGTACAATAGTCTGTAGTCAGTCAATTCGCCTTGTCGAACCTGTAGCGCTGTAAGTTTAAGTAATGTATATCTTTAAATGTTCGATGCAAGGAGCCTTGACAAAAATACATATTTATCATCGTCTATTTAGTTGAGGCATATTTTCGAGAAACTTTCAGCCTTACCTTGTCGCTGAACCCCAATATCCCGAAAAAGTCTCCAGTCCAGGGCAAATAAGGATTCCAAACAGTGTCGGATGTCATGCATTTTCAGTGCCCGAACCAACGACGATATGTAGAATGGACTGGGTAAATGAATGACGAGCTCGGAAAGCCTTGAATGACCTGAAAAACTGGTTCCAGGCTCGATTCCCGGAGGTCGTGGCAGCGCCGGCGGAGAAGCCAGGAGAGAGGGCTGGCCCAGGGCTTCAGCCACAGAATATCGACTCTATATCGGACGGAAAGATCGTGAAAGAAGATATTCGTTGACCCGTTTCAGTGTAGCACGGGAAGGGTTCGCCTGTGGTCTGTCGGATATAACCCATTCTAATCTTTTGCGAATAGATTGTTTAGTGACTTCTATCAACCACAAGTAAGCCCAGTTTCAGAAAGAAAACAGAAGAGACGACGTACCAGTTGAAGCAAACATATCCCCATCATCGTTGAACTTTTGTAGCGCAACCAGGACGACGCCTACTGCGATATCATTGCCCGTTGCACAGGCTATGCAGATAGCAAGCCCTTTTTGGAATGTCTGTGTTATGAATTCCTCGGCGCGAGGGAGAACATGTTGGACGAAATGGTTCTGGCCGCGCTTGCCATCAACAGCTTTGAGGCGAAGAATCCGGGCGTCCATCTCGGGGTCTCCTTCGGCTTCTGCTTCGTTTTCCAAGATGAGATACGCGACAGCGCTGTCATTCGTTTGCTGAAGGTCGGATACGGCGCATAGTATAACCTTCCCAGCGACTTTTGAAACTGGCGTCCAGTGGCTCGCTTCTGGCGCTTTTTGGGAGGTGACGGTGAATCGACGGACCATCTTGGGGAGCTCAGACCGGCTGGAGCTCATCAGAGCTTCCTTGTTCTGCCAAAAGACCGTCGGGGTCAGTCCCTGCCACTGTATCAGCACGGTCAACGCTTTGAGAGAATAACAGCGCACCATGCCCCACAGCTCATGATCATCACCAGAACCCTGAACGTACGAAAATCCTCCCGACTGCCTCATCAAGCCTTCTGCAACCTTTTTCGAAGCCGATAGACATATCACCGGGAAGAATGGACACGAATCAAGTGAGATTTCGGGATAGACGCAGGTGGCTGGGGTAATCCAGAATGGTCGTAAGGGACGAGATAGCTTGGGCAATGGATAGGTCGATTCCTAAGACAAATAAGCCTTTTATCCCGTGAATCAATGAGAGACGTACTGCCAGAGCTCGAGCCCAAGCGTCCAATCGCTCTTCAATCTGATGATGCTCTTGCTGGCTGACTGACCCCGGCGGCGTGTAGAGACCACTATCCCATTGTAGCTCAGGATACCGTAGACCAATAGCTCGATTCACCACAGCACACCAAATTGGTACAGTTTTCGATAGAGCGTCCGGTATTCGTTTTCCAGCTCTGGTAGAATCGACAAGGATTATCCTGCGAGACGGTCAGCAACAGAAAATCTAAGAGGATAAGGCAGCTCACCCATGCTTTTCTTGTAGCAATGGGAGAAGCTGGAGATTCGGCCGTCGCAGATTGAAGGACCAGTTGCCGAAATGGCCATCCGTCGACTTGAAATAAGCTGGACAGGTTCCAGACTGGAGGAAGGATCAGAATGAAGCCAAGGGCACAGGAGTAGTTCCGACCAATTGAGGGTCAGTATACCAAGCACCGCACCGCAGATTTGCTACCGAATTCTCAGAGAATATTTCGAGGGACATGCGAACAAACCTACGAAGCAATGCGATTTCTGGGTAAGCCTTCGCGACTTGACTGACGAAAAGAATATCCTCTTCAATAGAGTGCAGACGATTATAGATATCTAAAGCTTCTTTCCGAAGATACTCAAGAGCGTTGTGGTCAGAGTCAGACATAGTCACGCTTTCAAATTCCACATGAGAAAAGCTGTATTATGCAAGAACCGCAAAGAGAGTGAAGGTAACAAAAGAGTTCAAAACACTAGTAAAAGAGTTCGGAGACGTGGAAGACGAGCAAGAAAATAAACGAATGGCGGAGCCTCCGTGTCCGTTGCACATCGATGAAAAGGCAGGGTATCATCTTTTGAGCTGAAGTGGATCAGCAAAAGGTCGATGAGGTGGAAGCAGAAGAGCTTACATCTAGACAAACAGAACAATCGACCATTTACCGTTCTGTTGCCGGACGCTGGTTGACACCTTCCTTGAGAGCAAGGAGCTGTTTCGAGCGGAAAGCCTCATAGTGGATCTGGGCTGTCGTCTCAATCAAGTCTTGCAAGTGGGTCCTTCGAAAAGTCAGAGCAAATTCTTATCCAGAGATGGAGCGACATACCGGGTAAGGAAGTTGCGAAGATTGACGAATTCACAGTGAGTGGGATCCTCGACGTTTACTACACCCCAGCGGTTCTTGCGACCGCGAACAGATTTACCGTCAATTATGACAGTGTTTTCTGAGCCGACAACAGCGAAGGGGATGACATCCTGAACGAGTTTTCAGTAGAAGTGGGAATAATAGATAAAAATGCTTACCCTAATGCTCTCATTCAGCTGCATCTCCTCCTCGTCATCCTCATCGGTGTCAAAGGGGTACAGACGAATATTGTGGTGCACCAGCTCTTCCCGAATCTTCAAACCAAGGTCATCCAAGAGACCCAAGATTATGGATGTAAACGAACCTTGTCCTTGAAAGCATCACGTTCGTCGATAGTCAAACTGTCCGACTTGGCAATGACTGGGACAACGTTGACGACCTCGCTCAGCTTTTTCATTACTATCACGTCAATGGGGCGAAGGGTGTGGCCTGTCGGGCTAATGAAGTAAAGGCAGCAATGAATACGTGTGTCCTGGATGTATCGGTCACGCATGGCGGTAAGCTCTTTGCGAAGGTAGGCGCTGTGCTGGTCCTTAATGTACTTGATGATAGGGTCCCAGCTAGAAGCCAGGGTTACAATTGTTGGACCATTCCAATGAATTGACAAACCAGTTCTCGTTGTTGATTTGGTCTCCGTAGCCTGGTGTGTCGACGATATTCAGCCTGAGCTTGACGCCATTCTCGACAATGACTGGTAAAGCAGCGTTAGGAAAAAGGGACTAGGACACGAAAATTTCTGTTAAACGCACCATGGGATTCTGACTGAATCTCTGTCGTCTGCCTGACCGACTCGTCCGCTGCAAACCGCCCCTTGGTATCAATCAAGTGCGACGCAAAAATGGTGTTGATGAGCGTCGACTTTCCCAATCCAGTCTGACCTGCAAAATAAACCCATGTCAGCAACAAATTCCAAGCAGAAGCGGCGGCAGAGAGAATTCCAAGCAGCAAAGACAAAGAAAAAAGGTCTCACCAACGACAATGACATTGAACTGGAAACCTCTTTTCAAGAGCTTGTGCTCTATTTGCTGCGTAATAGAGTCAAAACCGACATAGGATTCAGCGCGAATTTCTTCAGCCATGATGGGGAGGTGATGGACGGGTAGTGGGACGAGGAAGAGCGAGCTGGCGAGCGTAAATTCGGTTTTGCACCAACAAGCACAAACAGCCGCTTCGAAATTTTGTTTTTCGCACCATCTTCTTTTGAGCGCCTCAAGTTATGTTGCTGTCGCTCCGCCTGGTCGGTTGCTCAAATATCATATCACTGCATAATAATCGTCATTTTTCGTACCCAGTCAGTGGGATTTCTGCCTGGCAAAAATCTCGATAGCCTACCTGGTCCTAGCGGCGGGAATTATTATTCTTGTTCGCCACCTTATTCCAACAGCTCTTCTCGCGCCCTGCTTTCTATAACCGCTGCTGTCCGAGCGCTTGAGAATTCCGACAGTCCAAGACATCCGCAGTTGGTTTTCGCAAAGCATCTGGATCTCTCCTGCTCTCCTTGTCCCTTTGGTTGGCTAACGTTTTTTACTATAATATCTACTGCAAACTGTCTGGTGCATGATGTCGGTTCTGCATCATTTTCAAGGAATAATCGTAGTAACAGTACCGAGGACCCCTTCGGGTCTTTTCTGTCTCTCGACGAGACTGCATGAAACGGTGGCAGCGGTACGTGCAACCCAACCCGCATTGCTCTTCTTTAACATATTCCATTATCAAGCCTGCTCCGAACCGGACGAGATTGTGTTCACTGGTCATTTGCTCGTCGCAATGCCATGGCGACCACGAACCCTTTGAAGAATCGGAAAGGTGAAACAACATGCAGGCAACCGGCTTTGTTGCTTCTCCATTCCTTATCTTCAAGAGCGCTTTTGTGACAAACTCCCGGTATTCAGGCTGCAGTCTGGCGCAGTATCGTTTATCCGCCATTGTACGTATATTTTCGCTTTATGATCTAGCCTGGTCCTTATCCTCGTTTCAAGCGCGAGCCGATGAAAGACATTTTCGAGTTGATTACCTGGTTCGAAGCAAACAAAGCGTACAGCCTTCCGTGATAATGGATGAAAGGTCGGTGGCATAACAATAAGAATCACGATCTAAAAGCTCGGAGTTCACTTTTGCAGGAAACCACTGTCCCATTCATAATGTCTGCTCTACCAAGCGGCTATATTCTGGAAACAGCAGCTAATCCTCCAGTTGACCAAGATCTATCTCCATCCTCCCAGTCTTCGGATGATTCAGAGGAGTTTTCCAGCTCTCAGACCACCGAACTCGCCGAGGATGAGTCTCAAGAGTCCAATTCGGGCCTGTACCGAGACCCTTCTACACTCTTCCAGGAGAATCAGTATCGAAACCAACAGGAGCGATCGATTCCAGATATTGCTGTCCCCGAGAAGAGTTATTCTGTGTTCGAAGCCAACAAAGTCGAGGCGGAGGAGAACGAGGAGAACGAGGAGAACTCGGCGAAGGAGAATGAAGAGTTACTTCAGGAGGAGCTTTGCAGCTCCCAGTCGAGCGAGGACGAGCATACCTTCAGTCCTGGGAGACAGCTCGACGGAACATCGCCAAACCTCGATGGAAGCATGCCGCCGCAGAAGGGATTCGCGTCTTCTTCCCAGATGACTCGAGATATCCAGGAAGCGCACGCTCTCATTGATGAGGGCGAGGACCAGTTCGATGGAACCATGTTGCAGAATGAGCAGGACGAGGAAGTTGAACCAGAGTCGTCACAGGGATTCGCCACTTCTTCCCAGATGACTCGAGAGATCCAGGAAGAGCTCGCTCTGATGGATGAGGACCAGCTGGAATCTCAGTCCTCTTCCCAATCCTTCCAGGAGTCGGACAGCTCGTATCAGAGTCTCCAAGCTGCCGAGTTCGACGACGACGACACGGTTCTAGGCGAACGGGACGACGACAGTCTCGGCTCGTCTACGCCTAGAACAGTTCAAGGAGAAATCTCTACCGACGACGAAGTTTCCTCAGACTTGAAGGGAGATGTCCGTCCTCCAATGATCGCCGCTGATGGTCCTTCACTCTTCGGTACTACGTATAGACCTTCAGCCTGCGCTAACGATGGTCCTTCTGTCTTCGCCAATGATAGCCATCCTTTCTTCACCGAGGAGACTCTTTCTGTCGATGAAGGTTTCTCGCAGTCGCAAGAGTCGCAGTCTTCTCAGTCCTCGCAGGAATCCTTGGACTCTTTGTTTGACGAGAGCGACGTCGACATGGACTTTTGAGCTGGCTTAACGGATATTCGACGGGTTTTTCGTTGGGGTTGATGTGGGAATGGATTTAACAAAGGTCAGAATGAATGGGGAGTATTCACTTGAATAATAATCAATCGGTCAAGGGTAGTTTAGCACGTCAAATAGTCAAATAATCAATCAATATATACTTTTTTCATTCACTGTACTAATTCAGACGACGCGCATACTCGATGAGAGCCCTTGACGATGTAGTCAGTACCGAACAATACCAAGCAAAGGAAATAAAGATACCTAACAGGTCTGCCAGTCATGCCTTTCTCCTGGTACGGAGATGGCCTTGTAGCCTACAAAAACCTCAGCGATCAACACAACAAGACCAAGAATGGATCATACCTCCATGGTCCCAGCAATATCAACATGAGCCCAAGCAGTCTTGCCTTCCACCCCCGTCGACAAACTCTCTCAAAAAGAGCGCAGCAGTACAGCTAGATGCATATACTCCACCGGTCTATAGAAGGATCAGCTGAGAAAAGAGCTCATGCATCATACAACCCACATTGCACAAATCAGCATTGGACGAATCAATCTGTGGCAAATAGTCGTCTTCGAGGGGCATGCGCCAGAATCGGTCGTACTCGTGTTCACCAGCAGCATAAAGTTTGTCCCATAACCCGTTCGAATTCTACATAACATGACCAGGTCAGAAGGGCGAAAAAAGAAAAGGAAGCGAAGCGTACAGTGAATACCCCGGTCAAAACTTCTCCCAAAGCGACGCACATGCCGCCGGTCAAAGTAGCGACGTCGATAAGGGTGTGAGGTTTGAATTCGGAAGAGGTGTAGTACAGAGCATCTGAGTCCGTCAGTTTGAGTAAAAAGAATAATAATGGCAGACGTACCGGCGAGAACTAGACGACCTTCAGCATCAGTATTGTCCACCTCGACGGTTTTGCCATTCATAGCATAGATTCTGACGCATGTTCATCAGTTTGTCCGGCACCAAGACATCCCGCATACATGTCTCCAGGTTTCGTCGCGCTAGGCTGCATTGCAATGAGCTACGATACAACAAAAAGGAGTGATAAACTCACGCCAGGCATGTTTTCAGTCAAAGGCGTTACAGCGACGAGATTGATTCTGTATTCAGTTAGAAGGAATCCAGAAGGGTGCTAGAGAAACGAACGGAAGCTTCATTTTTGCGATAGCCAACGCTGAAGAGACGACCGCAGCAGCTCCGCCCATGTCACCTCGCATCAGCTTCATATCCTGCAACATGTCAAGTACCATGATTGAGATGAGATTGTTAAACAGACCTTGGCAGGTTTCAAGCTGATTCCTCCGCTGTCGAATGTGATGCCTTTGCCGACGAAAGCGAGCGGTTGTGCACCAGCAGCTCCGCCCTTGTAATGTCTATGCCCAGTCAACGACCAAGTCACACAGATATCAACGGACGTACATTTCCAGCAGTTTAGCAGGTTCAGAGGTTCCGTGGGTGACCGAGAGGAATGTATGCTGAAGAAAGAAAAAATGAGCAAGAGATTGTTGGAGGCGAGGTTTGTGCGTACCATGCCTTTGGCTTCGGCCCATGCTGATAGAGCGCGTTCAAAAAGGAAACACCATCCAAATAGAGAAAGTCCGAACCTTCATCCCGGACGATAATCTCAACATTGGGTACACCGGCAAATTCACTCTTGACACGGTCGCAGAATTTCTACGGTCCTTTCGCTCAGCATGGGTCTCGTTTGGAATAGAGATTGATATACCGTAGGCGTCATCATGTTAGCCGGTAATTCAGTGAGCTATTTCGAATTGAGCTTGTGGTTGAAACAATGACAAGAAAACGCACCGTACGAGCCAGATTCTGACTGTATGAATATACCACACCGCGATCCCATTCTTCCGAGGGTTGAATTGGCTTCAGATTCAGCTTTTCTGCGATAGCCTCTGTGAGATTCGGGTTGAACCGTGACGGAGGCTTTGTTTTGAGTGAAAATTGGTAGAGAGCAAGATGGGCTGCAACAGCTGTAGAAGAAAGATTACAATAGGTTGTGGAATTCAAGCAAGAGAAACGCACCTGACGCATGTGGGTCTAGAGCGGCGTCGACTGCCACGTCGTTGACGCTGTCCAAAGCCTTGACGGCTTTAATCCCGCTCGCGACCGATTTTCGCAGTAATTCTCTCCTGGCGACATTGCTGACCTCGTTGGAGGAATATTTGTCACTGAGAGACGAGATAGCCGTTGTTTTCCCAGCAGGGGTATTGTAGAATATCCTGGTTGTGCCGACTTTGGGGACTTTGTCAGAGGGAGCGACAGCGGTGGCCCAGGTTTGGGCTGCGTCGACACCGGTCACAGCGGAAGAGGGTGCTTTGGGATCATGGGGAACGACGAATGCAGATGAAGACATGGTTCGCCTGGTCAGATGGTGGACCACTCGAAGCGACCTGGGAGTCATTCGAGAAATCGAAGAACAATTTTGAGCGTGACGACCGGGTGATGCCGGCAATTCGAACTTCTTTTGTCCTTCTATTAGCCCAAGATGCCGATAGCGAAGCCGGCATCAGCGTCCAAGTAAGCACCAAGGAAGGAAAGGTGATCCCACGCTCACACCTTTCTTTCAACCAGCTTCGAGAGAACTGGGTTCTCTTTTTCGACACTCGTTTCTTTATTTTACTCAACGGAATAATTTGAATCACACGTTCTTTTGCAATGGCGGGCGACAGCAGCAGCACAGGGCCAGGCCACCTAGGTCTGAACCTGGGGCAGCAAGGCGCAGCCAGCGCAACTGGCAGTCTACCCGGCTTCATCGCGCTGAACTCCTGGCTTTCCAACAGCCAAGCACCAGGTGGAGTTGCTGGCCAAAGACAAGACCAGCGGCAAGGGCGACAAGGCTCTCAGGCTCGCCCAGTCGCGATGTCTCAACCGCAGTCGTCAGGGCCGACAGCCCCTTTTTCATCTCAGTCGCAGAGTGCTTTCACGTCGCACCATCAGAATTTCCCACCACAGGCTTCGCAGAGCTCATCATCTCAGCCAGCGCCAAACCCGTTTCCACAGCAACGACAGAACGTCGCTCCACCTTTGCCACAACCCAACAATTTTTTCACCCAAGGACCTGGTTTCCCCCTGCAGCAGCAAGGCCCAGGCCCTGTCCAGCAGCCTGATCATTACAGCGGTTTCTTTAGAGGGGGAGCAGTTTTTCCAGGAAGCGACGCATCGAGGCTCGCAGAACTCCAGGAGAGGATTGACGCTTTAGAGCGAGAAAAGACGCAACACGGTTTCCCGCCGGGAGGAATAGACGCAAGTTTAGTCGAGCGGATGAGGAGAGCAGCAGCGGCAGAGGAAACACCAGCGGTTCCCGACATCGTCGACGGGTACCAGGCGAACATCTACGAGCTAGGTAAGCTCTTTTCCTTTCCGCATCGTCTTTATTCGTGCTCCCCGTTGTATTTTATCACAACCTTCACATTCGTGTCTATCTGTTTGGGTTTTTGTAATTTCGTTCCTGTGCAATATTATCAGAGCTCGTATCCGGGTTCGTTTTCACTTGTCCTTTTCCCTTTGCTTCCCAGTAGTCACATTCTCTATGTGTCAGTTAGTCGGTTTTGGTTTCTTCCGCGCAAGCGACGGCAGGGCTAAAGGCCTAGTGCACCAGGCTAAAGGCCACTATAACCATGCAGGCAAGGCCGCATGAATCGTCGTCGGGCTAAAGGCCACTATCACCATGCAGGCAAGGCCGCATGAGTCCTTGTCAGGCTAAAGGCCTTATATTTCGTTGGGCTAAAGGCCACATATTTCATTGGGCTATGAGCCGCATTGTCGTTGAGCTGGGGCCGCAGGCCAGATGCTCGGAGGGGTACCTTTCGTCGTTTTCGTGTCGGTTTCCTAGGTCAACCTTTGCGAAGCGGTCACTAACCCATTGTTTCGTTTGGTAGCCGTCCCCACGAAGATAGACAAGGCAATAAAGCAGTTTAAATACATCAACTATGCCAGTCTCACCCCGGCTGCGAGAAGCAAGGCCGCCCGCGAGGACTTAGGTGAAGCAGTGGCGCTGTCCATTACTGCGGACGGGCTCACAGTGAAGGACTCGCTCGACAGAAAGGGAGAAAACGACATTTCTCTTGTCGACTGGGTCGCGGTGGCCACCACTGTAGTTGAGCGGACCCGTCTCTACCACGGAGATCGCAGAGGAGACGCTCTAGAGGCGCACCACCGAAACGTACAGTTTATCGCCTCCCAGCACAGCTCATGGAGCGTAGCAAGGGAATATGATATCAAGCAGCGCAATCTCGCCGCTGAAAACCCTCTTCACGATTACCGAGTCCTGAATGCGCTGGCTCTACAGATGATCCTGTCGAAGCAATTTAGTCAGCGCAGCTCGGAGAATTTTCAGTCCACAGGCGCACCTCGTCGTCCAAGCCGCGATAATTCAGACCCGAATTCCTCTCCTCGGCGCAAGAACCCTTCATCACGAACTGTATCCGGCGCAGCAGGTTTTTGCTTTCGATGCGGCTTCGCAGGACACCTTCCGGCCGCTTGCGAAGCCAAGAAGACAAGCGCCGGAAAGGACACCGCACGAAGAGCGCCAGCAGGCAGTTCAAGGAGCCCACATGCTCTCGTCGCACCCGGGGCCGGAGGAAAGCTTTTCTGTTTCCACTGGGCACAGGGTTCATCCTGCAATTTCGCAACCTGCAGAAATTTCCACGGCTGCAGCATTTGCGCCAACACGGACCACGGCGCCGGACTATGCCCTAGTTCCGCTTGATCCCCGCCGAGTCGTGACACCGTTGAACCCAGACGCAGCAGAACAAGTCCTTCGGAGCCTGGGGATCGAGAAAGAATGGTCTCACGTTATCCACGGTCTTCGATTTGGTTTCGATGTTGGGGTCCGAGGGAAGATAGATAAAACTTTGTTATTTCGAGAATCACGCATCATCTCAACTCGACCCCCAGTTTATCAACAACTACATCAGATCGGAAGAGAAAGCAGGCCGATACTCCAAGCCTTTCACCCCAGAAGAGCTGGAAGCTCTCATAGGCCCATTCCGGACGTCACCGTTGGGCCTAGTTCCAAAACCGCACACGGATTCATTCAGATTGATACAAGACATGTCCTACCCACGGAACCACCCGTCTATTCTATCCGTAAACGCGTCAATAAACTCAGACGACTTCCCGACCGAATGGGGAACATTCGACGAGACAGCGGCAATGATTCTCACTCTCCCACCGGGCTCACTAGCAGCAACGTTCGACGTTTCAGCAGCTTATCGACTGACGCCAATCAGTCCAGAGCAGCAGAATGCTCTGTGTATCCTGTGGGAAGGATTAGTCCGGGTCGACTTGGCGGTAATGTTCGGGCTTGCCTCGAGCGCCGGAGTTTTTGGTTCAGTAGCGGACATGCTTGTGGCCATTTACAAGGCGGCAGGTTTCGGGCCGCTGAAGAAATGGGTGGACGATTTCTTCGTAGTCCGTCTACCGCAGAAGACATGGACGGAGGAAGACTTCATCAATCTGACAGGAGCCTTCGGAGTACCTTGGAGCTGGGACAAACTTCGAAGGCTCGCATCTCGCCAGCGCTACATCGGTTTCGATTGGGATTTGGAAAAGAAGTCAGTGTCACTCACAACCGAGAAAATATCAGCCATCCTCAAACTGGTTCGCGACTGGCAGCTCGATGGGGCTCAATTCACTCAGTCAGAAACACAGAGCTTACAGGGAAAGCTAATTCACGTATCATCAATCTTTCACCTCATTCGTCCTTTCATCCGCTCAGTGGCATGGTTCTCATCATTATTCCATTCACCCAGAGCAAAACTGCACCCGAAACCTGCAGTCGTCAAGGACTTGTCGTGGATAGAGATGCTATTACAGCTATGTCCGAACGAACGACCACTAGCGACACCGATACCGATAGACGTGAACTGGTGGGGAGATGCCAGCTCTTCATTTGGAGTCGGCGTAGTTGTGGGATCCAGCTTTGCGGTATGGAAATGGGCAGAAGGATTAGAAGTCGGTCCCAAGAAACGATTCGACATAGGTTGGGCGGAAGCGGTGGCAGTCGAACTCGGTTTCAGACTGGCGCTAGAGCTCGGCGTAGTCAAGAACAAGCCAGGGTACCGTTTCTTGGTCCGCTCAGACAACTCTGGAATCGTCGCCGTGGTCAACAAGGGCCGTTCACGCAGCCTCGAGACAAATCGCATACTCAAACACATTTACACTCTCCAGGCGAAAGCACAAGTCTTATTGAAGACAGAGCACGTCGAATCAAGGCAGAACATTTCAGACGCGCTTTCGAGAGGGGATATAGCGACATTTATCACCGGATTCCCGTCGATCCGCTCGTACAACAATCTACCCCTCCCCGAGCACCTAGCAGACAAACTTGTCCCAGTACCGTGGTTTTCCCTGTAACTAGGACACCTGGTCACCCAGCAATTCACCAAACAGGAGCCAGTGGTAGACTCACACTTCTACCTTCTCCTTTCCGTCCGGCCTGCAAGGCAGAAGAGCGGATTTTCCGTTGGACCGGGGTGAACACCCCTCCGCCGTCGACGATCGGGCATCCTTTCATCAAGCTGTTAGCAGCTCGAGCGGCGGAACAATCGCTCAAAGATGGAACAGGCTACGGATCCGGCCTGAGAAAGTTTCATATATTTTGCGACATCTTCTCAATTCAAGAATCACTTCGATTACCAGCAGATTTTGCGCTGCTCCATTCTTTCGCACTTTGGGCCGTCTCCAACCCAGATACCCTTGGAGAACAACTCTCGGCATCAATCCCATTCGAATCGATCTCTGTTCAGACAGTCCACAAGTACCTCTCTGCAGTCCGAGCGTGGCACATTACCCAGGGCTGGCCCCCACCGCTCTCGGAAGAGGACCACGATAGAATTAACTACTCGCTCAGAGGACTAGAGAACATACAAGGGGCTCGGAAGAAACCAGTCCGTCCACCAATTACAATCGCAATGATGGAAGCGCTCTGGGCGACTCTTGACGTCACTTTACCGTTCGACGCATGTGTATGGGCAATGGCATGCTGCGCCTTCTGGGGAATGATGCGATTCGGAGAAGTTTCTGTGTCAGCGGCAGCGCGATTCGACGGCGCTAAGCATCTCAAGAGATGTGATCTCTTCTTCGGAAGGTAATTATTTACCATGGCGCTAGCAACAGAGTATCAATTTATTAACCGAGCACAGAGATCTAGATGGAAAGCCGTATGTGAGGTTGGACCTACCAGCGGCCAAGACAGCAGCGCCAGGGGAGACTCAGAGTATTTTTCTGATTCCACAGTCTCGTCTCTGCCCACTTTGGGCTCTCAACAACCTAGCTCAGGTAGTACCAGCCGAGGCCAACGACCCACTTTTCTCATGGAGAGACAAAGACCGAAAGATCCGCCCGATGGTGAAGACCAAAGCGCTAGAAAGAATAAACAGCATTCTGAAGGCCTGGGGCTGGGGAACAACGTTCGGCCACTCCTTCCGAATCGGCGGGGCATCTTATTTTCTCGGGCAAGGCATAGCTCCAGAGATCGTCCGACTAGCTGGCAGATGGAAGTCCCTGGCTTACGAAGCTTACATTCGGGCATTTGAACAAGTGGCATCGAGACACCTAGGCGGTTTATTAGGATAAAAGAGATCTGTCTCACTTAGGTTGGGGTAGCGACGTAGATTCGCCGCAGTGGCGTTTCGCCAGATGATGGGTAGGCGGCAAATCTCCTCAGCGTGCCTTTCGAGCTAACGCTCGACCCCCCCAACCTACAGATCCTTCGTTAACGTGCACCCTTTCCTGTCGGCTGTCGCACTTGGAATTAGCCCAAGATGCCGATAGCGAAGCCGGCATCAGCGTCCAAGTAAGCACCAAGGAAGGAAAGGTGATCCCACGCTCACACCTTTCTTTCAACCAGCTTCGAGAGAACTGGGTTCTCTTTTTCGACACTCGTTTCTTTATTTTACTCAACGGAATAATTTGGTCCCACCCTCCACTCCCTTTTCCAGGACATCGTATTAATTAATATTAGAAATCAGTATTTCGACAAGGACAATTAGATGTGTTTAATGAAGGATCGAATCGCTGCAGAATTTCCCACCCACCCGGGCGGCAAATCTCCTCAGCGTGCCTTTCGAGCTAACGCTCGACCCCCCCAACCTACAGATCCTTCGTTAACGTGCACCCTTTCCTGTCGGCTGTCGCACTTGGACACCTCAAATGCACCAGTGTACGCATCTGGCAAAAGAGCTCAATGAAAACGGTAATAATCTAAATTAATTCATCTCGTCTAGTTTGACTGTCTTTGACCGTTTCGTGTTATTATCGAACAAAGCCTTTCTTTCGTAGTATATCGACAACTTGTTTTCAAATTTTCGCAGAAACGCTGGTCGTTACTCCCTTCACAAGCCTTTTGCAGAAATTTCAACTCATAGCCAATTCATCGCCTTGCTACATACATCCGAGTCGCTGCGCCTTCATCATGCTTTTTTCCACTCTCACTGCGGCTCTTGTCTGCTCGTCAATTTCTGGAATGCCTATGTACGTCTTGACACTATCTTGTCTTTTTTCCCTCTGATGGTAGATTTATCTAGACCTCAGGCTGGAGAGTCCTCAGCGATGATTTTGCACGCTCGTACTGGATCAAGATCCACCACTCTCGCCATTGACAAGGACAAGGTAGATGACCAGTCTGAGACGCCAAAGCGAAAACCCCGGGAAATCTGATTCTGCCGCCAGTACAACGGGTTGCGGCAGCTCGACCCTTTTCAAAAGATCCTGAAATAGCAAAGGAGGAGGATAGAGAGAGATGCTGAATGCCGCCGCAAGTATGATGAGGCGCGATATCCCAAGCGGAAGCAGGCAAGGAAGGGGAAATTGGAGAAGAAGCTCAAGGCCAATAGTACTCCTCCAGATCTCGCCACTGAATTGCTGAATGAAGTTCGAAGCTGGCAGGGGTGAGCGGAGAGGAGAAGGCAAAGTATCGTGCTGAAAAGATGGCAGAAGACAAGCGACTTGACCGGGAGCAAAAGATCTGGAATCAAACCGTCGGGAAAAAGAGACAGGATGCGCTGCAAGGCATGGTCGAATTGGCGAAGGAGTCGAAGCTCGTAGACGGCAAGTCGCCTTGGGCTAACCCGCCGGTTCGAGTTTCTTGACAATTACTAGAGCAGGTCGAAAGAGCGAGACAGTTTCAAGGTGAGTCGGTCGATAATGAAAAGTATATTATCTGGCAAATTTGTAATAGTTCCGCAAGCTCTTCGACCGGAATTGGCTCGTGCACTCGATTCTGCCCTCTCAGGATTTCGGTTGCTGGATCTTGACCTGGTCGTGTCAAGGGTAATATATCTCTACGAAAAACGGACGAAAAACAGTCCCTATGACTAAGTCTCGTATAGCGGCTTAAGAAACAAGAGGTCAGCAGACATACAAATTGAAGAGCGTCAACTGGTTTGCATCCAGCGAAGGGCCAGGAGAGAGAAAGGCCAGGACTGAATAAGGATTCGAGGTTTTGGCAATGTGGTTTCTCGCTGCAATAAGATGGATTTGAAGACAGAGGAAGATAGGGATTGTTGTACTGCCGGTCGTAATGCAGGTGGCCGTGGTCCAAAATGCGAATGTATTTACCGCTGGGCAATGTTGCAGACACCTGAACGAGCTGCAAATGATTCAATGAAAGTTATGGTGGAAAAGCGGGCCGACTGACCAGTAGAAAACAGATGCTTGTCAACAGAGGCCGAACGATTGAAGGAAGGACGGCGCTCGGTTTCATCGAGCGTTTAGATGTCGGCAGGATTCCTGCACGGACAAAAGAGATACCATCCGCCAGTTTCTGGTCATGTCATGTTCTCTTGGTAATAAGTTTCTTTCCCATCATCTTCGTAAAAGCAGGCTTGGATTGGAATTGAAGCGTAGCGATTCTGTGGTACGTTCGGTCAAAAAGAGTGAGAAAATGATTAACAGGCGTACAAGAGAAACAGCTTGTGCCCCGAAAAGGATTGCGACCCTCTCGCAGCGTCGTTCATGATTGCTTCTGTTCGCAAGAATTGCCTAGCAGACATAAATAGTCAGTCTTCGTTGAGGAGATTGGCCTAATAAGGACGCACATTGTCGGTCTGCCGTTTCTCTTCTGATCAATTTCAAACCTGCTCGACCTTACCCGCTGAAACAGGTCTCCGTGACACGACTGTGGCCTATAAGTGCTGAAAATCGGCATTCGCAGACCATGCCGAAGCTACCAGTACATCGAAGGAATCTCGAGGCGACGACAGGAAAAGTCCTTGAAGGATAGATGAGATATATATCGTCGTCGCGGACCAAAAGACGCACATCGCCGATTTCCTGGTCGGTTTGTTCCTTCGTGGTCACCTTTTTTTTCCCTCTTTATCACAAGCTTATTCCCCATCGACATCGTTGGCTCATACGCGAAACGTAGCAATTCTGTTGCACAAGGTCGGTCGAAGGAGATAAAGGAGAATGCGGAACGTACAAAAGAGCTCGTGTGGCTGCCCTGTAAAAGGGCTGTTCAATTATAATCGCGATTGGAATCGCAAATCGCAAATCGCAAAAAGCCGAGTTGCCGTGCACGTGTCAGGGTTCAGAGTCCCGCACCTACAGGTCATTCCATGCTGTCGGGCGGGAGCTCTTCGTTGGCCCGGGCTTTCCAATGCCCGCTCACTGCCCGCCCAAAGCCGATTGTTCCCTATTTAGGTCAAAGGCGCCAGCGATCAAGTCTCCGGTTGGCTGAAACTATTGATATTAACCCTATAATATGTAAGTTGAATTTATTGATGCTTGGAAACTGCCAGGAAGACCTAGAGTACTTAATATCCTGGAATAAAAAGGGTGCAATGTGTATCAAATGAACTCTATTCTGAAAATATATTTACTGGCATCTGTAACTCTGAGCACAAGTGACTATAAAAAACATAGGGAATCAAATCGAGAGAAATAACTGACCGCTCGACGACGAGGCCGAAGTTGAACCAACCCGTGTTGATGGGTTGGGCCCTGACACGTGCACGGCACCTCGGCTTTTTGCGATTTGCGATTTGCGATTCCAATCGCGATTATAATTGAACAGCCCTAAAGGGTTGCAATCCTCGAACAGCGTCTCTTCTTGTCGTAAGATTTGCCTAGCACTGCAATGAATGATTGGTCCAGTCTTTGTTGAGCAGACTAGATGAATGGATAGACCATATGCTTGCAAAGCCTTTTGCTCTCCATGAACAGGTCTTTGGGACCGACCGGTCAACCAGGAAGTCGACGAGGTCGAGTCCTATGATACGACGGACGAATTTCGTTTCACGTACCCATGCCTTGCCAACGATATCCTTCTCAGCTCCTGCATTCGACGCTGTACCCCACGCCTTCTCAGACCATCCAGAGCCCTATCGTCATTCCGGGGAATTCCTTTCGCTACCAGGCCGAATCTGAATACGACGGTTGGTCCTGTCACGGTGAAATGACGTAGCACCAGAAACTGAGAGCATTTTCGATATTCGCGACGGCTCTAATCTCTTGAATCAGCATTTTGGGGTTGAGAGGGAGAGAATGATAAAACGAACAGTTGATGATTTGTCGCGAGTGAATGCATGGTCAACGAATCCAGGCGTTTCTTGAGCGTATCTTGAACGTTAGAGTAGACGATGTGACGATGGTATGGTGAGCGAAGCAAAAAGCTAAGGCGCAGGTCAGCGAACGGCCATTCCAAGCCAAAGAGAGCTGGACTCACCCAGTCAGGCTGATCTATTCTTTCTCCGCCCCTACAGAACGATGTTTGATGGCCAAGCGCAGTCTTGGAATCCTGGATGCCTCGACGGAGACTGGAACCAGGAATGCAATTTACTTTGAAATTTCTTTTCCCGGCGGAATTTGCTACTCGAGATTGTTGTGGAGCGAACGAATGAAATTGTGAAGCAAAGGAATTAGTGGAGTTTATATTGGGTTCAGATTCGTCGAGAGAAACCGTTAAAAGGACTGTTTTGGGTCTGCACTCGTCGATGATGAGGTGGCGATAACCTCGGGCTGGCCATGACGAATTTTACGTGACTCTTCCCGACTCTTCTGCCCACGTACAGGAATCTGAATTCTTGTACCATGCACCCGCATATCGAACCGCTGGAATCCCTCAACAAAACCATAGCCCAAGCGATTCTCACTTCATTTTCCATGAACAGACTGGTTACCTTGGGTCGAGATTCGGATTGTCTCAGAGCTCATGACAAACCGGGGACAAATCCTGACAAACCTGAGCTTGATTTTGAATGATATTATGGGTCTGCCTCGACTCCAGTACTATTCGACTACTTAGTTCACTCCTTTCTCGGAGGCTCTGAGCCCCCTTGATGCATCTTCACTGGTGGCAGCCGAAGGCTTTTCGCATCAAATCTTGATCTTGCATCCGATAGAGTTTTATTATCAGTTTCCCGCAATGTCCCGTCCTCGCTGAGCCCAGTTTAACGCCGTTTTAAATCTCTTAAGCTCATAAATGGGCTGTCTGGAGCGTGAATTCTGTGGTTATTGTTGTACATCCTTGAAGTACTTGATGCAGAACCCGGTCCAGCGATGTAACTAACAGCACGTTAGCACTGCTCCTGAGGACGCTTGTATATTTTCCCGCTTGCTCCTGCGGATCTTTTTGAGAACTTGCATTGCAATTGATCAATCAACTGATTCTACTCAAATCGGATCTGCTAGCTTGTGTGGCGCACGTCGTTGGTCGCCGAAGGACGACAAGCCTTTTGAACACTGAGGTATAAACGTTGCTGTATGAGGCTGGTTTCATTGATCTCATGCCAGAGATGGTCGATTTATAGCTCTCATCTTCACTGACATTACTACTTACCGCCAGCGCAAGCCTACAGTTGACAATACGAAAATTTATGAAGACTCAAGCATGCCTCAGCATTGCACTCCTAGACAGAGTACCTGTACTCCAATTACAATGCTCGCTACCTCGGCGCCGAGAACCCCTTTAACGTGGCGTAGTCCATGATTGCCCGAGGATATACGTCAGAAATTCCAGAGCCAACCAGGCACTGCTACCTTTCGCAGTCCATGTAGGTTCCCATTTCTGACTCGCTCCCACGGACTCCTTTGTGACCAGAGAATATGCGGCGCTGTCCACTCGAATCGTACCTCCTGTTTCTTGGTCCAGTCATTGTTCATGCTGGGTATAAATATGATACGAATAAGCCGGTCTCATTCAGCGAATAACCCTCGTCCACCATGATGTTCACCAAGTCACTCGCAGCTTTCTTCCTCACTGGCATTGCTCTCGCCATCGCCAAGTCCACTGGTAGTGATCAGCCCGAACTTCACAGGAAGAGTCTCGACAAGCTGTTCAGCAATCCCAAGTGGTTGGAGATGAAGAAATCCGCCAATGACTCGCTTTATCACCACCATGAAGCCAGCTCCAAAGAGATGGCTGCCCAATCTGACAGCGTAGTTATCTTTCAGTTCTGCAGTATGTATATATTTTCTGGTCAATTGCCATCTGATGTATGGGTGTAGTTGACGGCGCTAGTGCATATCCGGTATGTTCGTCTCTTCTCTTCTGGTCGACTAGTGCTAATCCGAGTCTCTCATTGGTCAGAGCGGCTCCACGATGCCCCCTTGTGAGTTGTCAACTTGGATTAAAGGCAATGTAGTCAAACTCCCAATGCCAGGTCCCAGTAGCAGCACCATATGCAGATCCTTGAATGGGTACCCATTTACAGGTCCATCGGACTTGGGTCTATGCGTCCCGAACATTCCCGGTAGTTTCGATGATGCACTCATCCAGTGTCTCATTGCATTCATGTCGATCTTGTCCACCATAACCAGTTTTTTCCAACTTTCGCTCTTGCTGGCTATCTTACAATGTGAGTCTATTACTTATTCAGCGGCCCAGACCTGATTGCCGATTTCTAGCTGTCTACTCGGCTGGCCTCGGCTTCTTCGGTCTCATTGGTTTTTTGGGACATTGAAGGGCGATGTGCAGAGTTAAATCGGTACATACTTGACTAGACTTCAATCCTTGTCAGATCTTTTCAAATTCTCGTTGGATAATGGAGTTGTGCTGTTTGGATGCGGAAAAAGTCTGTGATATTTGTGAGGCAGCCTTGAAGAATGATCAAGCGCTAATTGATGCTTCAGTCACCGCTCCATCATGCTATAACGTATCGTTTGCCACCACGCACCGTAGCGATCACTGTCCATTGCGCCACAGATATCACAGTGTCAGGTCTTGAATGCGCCTATTACTGCAATTATGCTCTCTAGAATATTGTGCAATATTGTACAAATCTATTTCAGCGTCTGATGCTATGTGTATAATTCCGAGAGCCTCGGCTTGATCTGCTCATTCCCTGTGAGTTAAAAAGTTCCTGTGTTCATGTCCACTGAACTCCGACCCCACTCCAATCGGACCTCCGGTTTTGTGGCGCATGTCTTGTTTACACTGAGTGATTCGGCTGGTCTAATTCGGTGAATGACCACATTTACTATCGCGACGTTCATCAAGTTATTCATAGCTTTCGTCCTCACTGCTATCGCTTTTGCTGTCGCTTCGTCTACCAGCAAACAACCCAAACTCGGCGAGACTCAATCATACTTAGCACTGCTGAGGTTGAAATACTCTGACATCTCAATTTCCGCTGCGAGCAACCATCAAGCTACCAAGGTCCAAGCCGGCGCTACTTGTACTCAGTCTCCAATTTTCCAAACGTGTATGACTTACTTGATTTGTTCATTGATACTTTCTGGTCCTCTTTCACAATGGGGGATGTCCATATCTGTGTTCATTTTCAATGCTCAACGCTGACATTCTTCCGACCGTTTCAAGGATGATTGCCCACGTGAGTCTCGCTTTGCTCCCATTTCGAGAATTCCTCTGACAGTCTGACTCCTTTCGAGTCCATAAAGGTGCCTTGGGCCAAGTTTGCGCAGCCCTTTCCTCAAACCAGTGTCCTCCATTCGTCAATGGCCCCACATTTGGGATCTGTCTTCCGGCAGGCGATCCAAGGACAGCCTCGTTGGTGGCATCCTTGGTTGCGTTCTTTGGTCGGGGGGTCGCCTCGGTCAGTTTTGATTTTCTTGTCAACGTCCCAGTCCTGACGATAACTAGTTTTCGCAGGGTCCGAATGAGGTGGGTGGAAGGCCAGATGGGTAAGTTATCTAGGTCAAGATAGAAAACTGGTACTTGTTGAAAACCTGGAAACTGAAACAAGTAAAAGAGGCGTACACCACCTATTTGGACGGGGACTAGTTAGAAAACATGAATCAATGGTGAGATTCAAAGGCGTACATGCTTTGGAAATTGGAGACTCGATGCATATAGCGGCTGTTTGTACTTTGAAAGCCTGAAGACTCTGAGAAAGCGAAGCATTGGAGTACTCCAAACCCAGGCAATTCAGAGGTATGGCTCAGCCTCGCTAAGATCTTAGCATTGTCGAGTTTGGGTTGGGAGGCTAGCTAGTGGTAACGGCGACGGCGATGTCAGTGACAATGAAAGCTATGAAGGCTTTGTTGGACACCATGATACTAGTAAGTAGTAGACCAAGGAATGAGACCAACCTATCGTGCAGTATCTCATCTATCTCTCAACGTGAAGACGATGTACACCACAAACAGGAGCTCACTGCATGAACATAGGCTTTCGTTCCAAACGGCAAATGAGACCTTCCCAGTCATGAAGAATGAGACTCCTTCCAGCCACAGAGAATGAGAAACTCAAGCCGACATGCTCGGAATTGCACATTTTCTCACTTACACCTCACAAAAATGAAGTTTAATGTTCTCTCTCGCCTCTATTTACAGTAGGCCACGAGAAAGAGTGCCTATCTAGCAACAAAAAGAGCACCCATTTGGGACCAAAAATATAGTATTTACTTGAGACTTTTCAAATGAACAGAAAGAAAATAAGTGCTTCCCGCGGCCACGTTCACCACTCGCAGATTTTTCTATTCGGGATCAACTTGAGCGAAAAGCGACAGATGCCAGCACTAGAAGCTCGAGGTACCGCTAGAAGACCGTTCGGTTGGACCAGTGCGGAGAATAACACAAGGCACCAGGAATAAGTAGAGCGAAGGAATAAGGAACCGCTTTCGAACCAGTCGGTTAACGACGAGAAACACGTTCGCGGGAATCACAAAACCCCTAGATAGGCAGTTACTTACGCCACGCATCAGGAAACCATCGCATCAATCAACACAGCCACTCGAAGCGATCAAAGCCAACATCCTCTGATTGCAGCGTGACTATGACGACACGCGTCGGGTAAAACAACAAAAGCTAACGGGATTATCATCGCTATTAACAGGATTATCGTGATACTAAGAAGATGAACAAGGAGAACACAATGAGAGAGAAGAAAATTGCATAGAAACTGGATATATAAGACTTTGAGGAAGAAAAAACATCGACGACGATAAACGAGCAAATCGAGAAGAGATAACAACAAATAAAGCTCAGTCTCCACCGTCTTTGGACTTGGGTGACCTTCCGATGACACCAGCTGCTTTGAGCGCCACATCCAGCGGAGCTGCTTCTCTGTCCAACGACGGTTCCCTAGTTCGCTCCTTGTCTCGCCCATCATCCTGCTTCGGCGACTTGCGACGAGGCGACAAAGGTCTGAATGGCGAAATTCTTCCCCCAGACGAAGGCGCTCTGAAACCAGCTCCAGGGCTCCAGGGCTCCCTTTGTTCCCAAGGCTGGCGTTTGTTTTCTGAGCTCGTCCAAGGCTCCCGCTTTGAGCCCTGATCCCAATTCTCTCTCTCTCGCTTGTTTTCTTCCCAATCTCTTTTCGGCTCCTGCTCCCGCTTGTCTTCACCCTGCCACTGCTGCTTTTCGTCTGACTGCCAGATATGACTGTGACTTGGAAGATGATGGTCGATATTGCCGAGATGCTGGTCAATAGGATTAAGATGATGTTCAGGAGAATCCAGACGCAAATGAGGTTCGCCCATCCTGAGATGCGACGACGGCGAATCGAGACGGAAATGAGATGCTGGAGAGTCGAGCGAAAGGTGCTGGTTATTCGTTCGCTGGGTCGTATCCAGCGTCAAGCTGGAATTTAGAGAGGAATCCCGGGACATCTTTTTGCTCTTGGGCGGCAGGGGAGGAAGCTGATTGGGCATAATGACTTCTTTTTTCTGTGCAAACTTTTCAGGTCTGGAGCGCGCATGGGTTCGTTCGAACAAGCCGCATTTATTGCAGAGCTGTGAACAGATAAGGAGAAGAAGAGACAGGAGACAAGAATTACGCACAACTTTACCAACATTCAAGTTGCTTCTTCTCCAGGTGCTGGTGTCCGTCGTCGAGCAATTGAAGCACCTTCGCCTGACTCTGTCGCTCAACTTGGTGGTGGCATCGTCGGTGTAAACAACATTTCCACTTGTCGGAATGGCAGGATGATAACCTTGCTCATTAGGAGCAGTATAGCGGGACGCCACGTCGTATCTCTCGGTGGGGTACCGCATTGCTCCATCATTGGTATACCGTCCAGCTTCATTCTGAGTATGTGTCGGTTCATTCTGGGCATGATGGCCATCATTCTGGTACCGTGAAGGTTCAAACCTCGGGATACCGGGGCCAGCATAGATGTGGGGGTATTCCTGAAGCATCGGCGGTGGAGAAGGGTAATAGTACGGTGGTCTGGGGTCATAGAAGACTGGTTTTGCAGGGGGTGGCGAATGAGATGTCCGTGGATGATAACGTGGATAAGGCTGAAATCTGGGGCTGTGAGACCTTTCTAGAGAGCGGTCCAACGAGCGGTCCAGGGATGAGAAGCTGGGGAAAGATGCTGGCTTGTTCTCTTCCAGGGCAGGGTCGATCACTGGGTGATGCTGCCGAGAATTAAGGTCATCATGCTGGTCATGATCAAGCCTTAAGCGAGAGTGAGGGCGCTCGGGATGGGAATCAGAATCGTCGGCAGCTTTGGAACGAGATTCGTTGGGTGGACTGGGCATGGAATAAGTCAGAAAAAGGTTCGAGACGGATAAAAGAGCGAAGGAAAATAGTTTGGGCGGATGAACAAAACAAAACAAGCTGAAACATCTCCAGAGGAGTGAAACAGGAACAAGAAAAATGTGCTCACCATGCATTCAAGACAGAGTCTGTATGACGATCCATGGGCGCTATGGATAGAGCAAGAAATTTCAGCTACTGAAAGCCGCGTTTCACAATAATTTTCTGGAGGGTTGAAGAGCGAGGATTGCTGAGGAGAATTTTGGAATTATGCGACAGCGACTAGATTACGCGCAGAGTGACCAGAAGAATGCTCGCGGACTACAACAGTGTCCGTGGAATGTTGGTCTTCCTGCGGATTCCTTTGTTGTCTAAATGAAATTTGGTTGAATTTATCGGCAGGAGATGGCCAAAATTCGACTTTGGATAACCGAACAGGGTGTCAGAGCTGAATCTGAAGCGCCCAACAGAGATCAGGTCTCTGGAGGAATCAAGATTGGACGCGTTGGGGGGGAATCAAAAATGATGTGATGGCAAAAATTGATTCAACTGTATTTCAAGTTGTCACGATGGGTAACAGATGGTCACGTCTTCTCACGGGCCGCATGAATGCCGCATGGCATATCAAAGCCCGGATCACCTTATCTCGGCAATCGGAGCTGGTTTTGTTCCGGCCGGACTCTATGACAGGCTCGGCCTTCTGTAGTCCTTCTGGAGGCATTGAAGTGCAACATTCTATGTACCTAAGAAGGCAACAGGAACTAAATTCAATGACGAATTTCGCAAGCCATATTGTGGCACCTGTCAGGAGTGAAACGCACCAAAAATAACACGAGCATGAAGAAAATAGTGGATCGGAAATTGTCCTTTGAAGAGTTTGAAAGGACCGAACTTGAGATCTTGAGAGAGGAAATCGAGGAATATTTTGGTCACTACTCTTACAACTGGACCAATGGACAATGCAGTCGAGTCGTGTACAGAACAGAGACCCGAGCTTTCCACGACGGAAGTCTTCTGCTCGGCAAGCTGCTTGGCCCGGGTATAAATATTTCCTGTCCGATGTGCCGTGGAGTCACTGCTCCTCATCAGCTCTCCTCAGGAGGATCTGGCATAAATGACGCACGCGACAGGTCAAGGCGCACTCATCAGAAGAAAGATGGGCGTCAGCAACAAAACTGGAAATCTCTGTTGCGGCCCAAGAGCAACTTGGCTGCTACATACACTAGCATACATAGCATACCTACTGTATGTGCAGGACACCTCTTACATATGGGGACCTGGCGTGTGATTCTGGGCCAAATTGGCGCTTCCCGATGCTTCCCGATGTCGGCATCAAATGACGCGATCAGATTCCCAAAGGACGGATGTGCCCGCCCACAAGGCATTAAGGTGGTGCCAAAATTATCGCCTAGGCTATCTGAAATATCCTTGCGTTGCTGTCCCTCATTTTGTCAGAGACCCAGGACAAGGTCCTGCTCACCGTTGTAAGCTCTGCCGACTGATGATTTTGGAATGGTGGCCTCTGATCGCTGCTTGACGGATAACTGAGCATTGCAACAACCGGTCAGAATGTCTCCCAACAATTTTCTCACCTCAATTTTCGGAGCTGCGCACCAGATATAACTGGAAAACGTCCTGACCTGTCCTGACCGAATTGGCCGTCTTTCTGCGTTGCGTCCACGCGTTTTCCGCAACTGATTTCAAAACGAGTTGACAAGCTCAATGTGACACTGTTGCTGCCGCCGTCTGACTTTTTCGAGACTTGTTGAAATTCGCTCCCACGTTTGATCTCCTTTGACCAACATGATTCAATTGCTATATGGCGTCTCTGTCTGTAATTCTATTTCCTTCATTTCTTTTTCTCGACCACTAGCTCTGAGGTAGCTGATTCTCATCCCCAGTGTCCCTTTCGGAGGATACAGCACATTCCGCAGGACGGCCTCGTCAGGGTCAAGCGTCGGTTAATTCAAATGGCCAGCTCACTGCTCCAATCACCATTACCATCATCGCGAATCCAACCACGACAACATCCAGCGATTCCCTTATAATTACCACTTCTTCCTCTGATTCCTCTACCATTGTAACAACCTCGTCATCACAAACACAGACCTCGACTCACTGCTAGGTCCTCGTCTCTGCCCGATGACTTAGCGACAAGTCCACCGCAACCAGTGGCTTCTGCAGTAGTCACGTCACGTCGAATGATTCGGCTTTGAGCAACGCTCCAGATTCAGCAGCTCTAGCTACTCGAGGTGTTCCAACAGGTCCCATGGTTGGACTGGTCATCGGAGGCGTCCTCATTGTTCTTGCCGCCGGTTTTCTGCTCCTACGAAGCCGCTTCATGAAGGCTCGTCAGCAGCGCCGCGCGACCTGGATCAACCAAGCCGGAGTCGCGAATGTCGCTACAGTAGGAGGAAGCTCGTTTGCAGCGGCAGGTTTTGCTGCAACAGAGAAGAGATGTGATATCGAACTGGAGATAGGCCTCCTGTTCCACCGCCGATTTCTTACAATAATCCTGTCAGTCCACGGACCCCCAGTCGCAGCAGCACCGGTACTAAGCGAAGGTGCTCGTGTAAAGTATACCTTTATACCTTCCTTACTGGATGAGCTCTCGATTTCCAACGGAGAAGGTGTCGTGGTTCTGCAGGAATTTGACGATGGTTGGGCATTGTGCAAGAATAGTAGAGGTCGAGAAGGTATGGTTCCTCTTGAATGGTACGTCCTTCTCGACCATCTTTCGACGAATCACTGAAAAATGACATATAGCCTTGTCTTTGGAGCAGAGCTTCCAAATGGTGGTGATGATGGATTGGCTCGAGGGGATGTGAGGAATTCAAGGCGAGATAGTAGTTGGAATATCATCAACCGACGAGTTTGAACCCGTATGTCCTTCATCACCCTCATTCTGGCTCCGCTGACGTTTCGCAGGTGGTCACTTTGTCTAATCTACTCTACTTGGCCTAGCAGCTGGACATCCTTGGGGCGTCCGTAATTCTGGCCGGCTTTTGGGACAGGACCTTTTTTCCATTGTTTTTAGATCAATATACAGATTGAAGTTCAGACCAAGGTCTTCTTGAACCAGTCTGTCGCCTGTTGACAAGCACCCTCGTATGCTTCCTTGATCTCTGGGTAAGACAGGTCGGGTCGTGCAGCAAAACCATGAGCAGTTCCTGGTTGTCATTAGCAGACAGTCTTTGACTGCCTGATATGCAAGACATACCTGGATAATCCTTGAACTCGTATTCCACAAAACCTTCCTTTCCTTTTCGCGCTTCAAATATCACTTCGCTCTGTTTCCGTTGCTTTTCAGGGAATGCAAAGTCGACTACAATGAGATTTGGATCAGGTTCCACGATATAGACGACTTTTTGTACCTTCGGCGCAAACCCAGGCGGCAGGGACCTGTGAATGTTAGAGAGCAGGTCGAGAAGGAAACAAAAGGCTTGCTTTAATGGCCTTGATCTGGCCGAGAGACAATCCGCCAGGATGGCAGATGACGACACTGTTAATCAGGTCCGTGCCACCAAGACGAACGGCCACGGAACCACCTATACAATATCCAATAGCACCAAGCTTTTCATACTTTTTCTGCGCCTGCAGTTTCTCGATGAACTAGCCAAAATAATCAGCAAATATCGTGAGAGCTGCGATACGACATACCGAGGAAATTCGACGGTGCAGGACTGAAGGACGGCTTCGGAATAAGGGACCAATACGTCGAAGCACCGCACCATAGAAACCCCAGACCGAAGGCTTGTCGCTGGCGCGTACGTGAACTTTCATATCGTCCAACCGGAATGGTGGCTCCCCGTCAAAGATATCTGGAACCCAGACATCACATTGCACCGAGGCAGCGAATTTGTCTGCCAGAAGCCTCGAATTCTTGTAAGGAAGGCCGAAAATGTCCGTGAGCAGGATAATGGCCACCTTGGATGAACCAGTGGGACTAGCAGCAAAATAGGCTCCTTTGATGTCCTCTGAGAAGACACCTGTGGGCTCTCCGTCGATAGCTGAGCCAGTGATACAGTCTGGGCAGCTCATAGTGGTGAAACAGGGTGAAAGTTGGTGAAACAAAGGACGACGGCCAAAAATGCTTTTAGGGTTCTCGGTTCGAATTCATTCAGGTCGTGGGATGATAAGAAAAATTGGACACTACTGGCCCGCTCTGACTGCAGCTGGCAGCCAATCAGAAAGGGTTTTACGGAAGATCGGAAGGGAGCATGAGCTTGTCATCGTGGTGGGTCAGAAGTTGGCGGATGGGAATTTTACAAAATGTCGCATTCGAGGACTGGCGCCCGTAAAGCGCTGACACGCGCAGAGGCACCGAGTATTCTGCTCTTACCGGCACATAACAATTCTTATGGCTATGCTTGCTGAACCAGCCGCAGTCGTATCTCTAACAGTACGAAAGGCTTTGGGTCTGATGCTGAAACAAAGAAGAATTGCGACACGGCCATCGTAAACTGGCTCTGCTAATTAACTAAATAGGTAAAACATCATCAGTTGTACGTCCAAATGATAAACTAGGATGTTCCCAACGTCCACGAAGCTGCTCTTCAAATTCAACGCAATGTTCGTCGTGGTCCGACGCCACGAAACGCAGCTCTTCTAGGCCTTGAATCCACGAAAGCAGAACCGAAGAGCCCTCCAATTGGTCGCATAAAGCAGACCAACGCAACGGACTCAGCGAAAATATCAGCACCCGAAGGTCTGGCAATGGAACCAGCGACTGTATTTCCTGCTCAAAACGGACACCAAGGTGAAGATGGAGAGTTTCGAGGTAGCGGAAGCCAGTCAGGTCAAAAGCATCTAGAAATGTCAATTAGCACTTTTACTTCGAATTGCTCAACAGATGCTTACCTAGTCCCAAGCTAAGACTTAGCTCTAGATGCTGCAAATTTCCCAACAGGCCAATCAACCTTTGTGCATCCTCCACACCGTATCCTTGTATATTGGTCCATCTGAGCCTCGTAATCATGTCCATCGGAATTCCAGTCATGAGGCTCGTCAAGCTCACAGACGGAATATGTCCATCAAAAGACACCGAACGAAGATGCAAGTTCATCTTGGCGCGAACCAGAGGTGCTGCGGGGACACTGAGAAGATGGACATTTCTTAGAAATAGATCCTCTAGGAGCCCAAATTGAGAAATGAAGGATAACGGGTGCACTGGCTCCAAAAATACGACCGAAGTGAGTCGAAGGCGAGAAATTGAGGTGAATGGCGTTAGCACCCGGGCATGGGAGCGACCGTCTATGTTTATATCCTCCAGATGAAGAGATTCTAGAGCGCGGAGGTGGATATTAGCATGTCGAGATGCAATCTTTAACCAGGCTAACCAGCCCCGGAGCTGACAGTCGATATGCCGGATATGAAGGGAAATAGTTTCGTGTTCGCTAGCGAGAAGGTGGAATAAAAGGCCGGTATTTCTTTCGTGAAGAAAAATGTTTCGGAAAACGTGTTGGCGGCTGAGAAATGTCCAGTTTTTGCTCGCCAAGGCACAGTTGAGGAGCGTGGAAGGCGTGTCAATTGCGGAAATGAGGATTAGGTCGAGGATTTCCTGGGGAATCATGTGTCCAACGGTGGCTACCATTTGCGCTAAAAGATAGATGTTAACATTGCTAGAGAATACCAGGGCAAGTTGCGCACCAGATACACCCTAGTACAGTTCCAGCAGTCGAGGCAACGGTCAAGCTGTCAACGGTCACGTCGCTGAAAGAACGGTCCGCATCGGGCCGTTCAGTACAAGTTTCTTGGCCAAGCCGTCATTTCATTCTCGAATTCCAGCGGCGCTGGCGAACCAGCATGGGTCACCCAAACCTTCAGAGAAAGACCTTCACGGCGCAATGCTGGTAACATCTGCTTTCGTACTGATTTTACCAAAGCGTCACTTTTTCGGAATTGTCCACCATCCAGAGCTATTTCCATCTCTAGCAGTCGTCTGATCTCTTCATCTCCTCTTCGATTCGTTGTATATCTGGTTGCTAAAGTGTCAACGAGATGGGCCAGGGAGCCCTCCAACATCCAGAGTTGAAGGGTCTGCAGCTTGGGCAAGACTGGAATGAGAAATTCGTCATTGAATGTGAGGAAAGAAAGGTCGTCCTTGATTCCGATTGACAGATGCTCAATGTCGGGAATCAGAGCAAAGAGCTGGGTCGGGACAATGGTATCTAGGCCGAATGACGAAGCTGCGCGAACGACGAGTCGTGTAATCGGTGCTGAAGAGCGTCTAATAAGGTTGTGAACCGCGACCGCCAGATTTGTCGGATCCATAACAGCTGGAAGAACTGTCAGCTCCTCTAACGCTGCCAGCGTCATGTCGTCGAGAAAAGCTTCATTATGGAAAGCTGAAATTTCCATGCAACGAAGCTTTGGAAGAATTACTGGACGACGCTGCGGGATTTTGAAGCTCAGTACAGTGAAATTGCATGCCGTGACGTTGGGCGTCTGACGCAAGACATCGAAGAGATTGGAAAAGCTGTCTGTGAGGCAGAGGTCGGTGAGTTGATCCCATGGCAGCGAAAAGAAGGTATGCTGGATGAAAAGGGAAATACTGGTAAGGTTGGAAGCTTCCGTGAAATCGGTGAAAACGAGTGGTGCTGAGGGCTGCATATACGAAGAACTGGCAATGCGAAACTGACGCAAGGAGATCGGATGTATCGATAATAGCGGCATCATGTCCAAAGGCATACAAAGGTCGACATCCTGCCATTGATTTGAATGGTAGAGGAGTGCTACGAGCGACTGACGCGACTCTGGGGTATCGGAGCTGCAGAAGAAGGTGACAGACAATGGTACAACGCCGCTTAGCTCCAGTCGTCGCTTGAGCAGCTTTATCGACGGCTTTCTCGAGCCAAAGAGCTCGATCTCGCAGTCTACGTTGATTCGGCTCCATAGACGTGGCAAAGAGAGTGCGGTCGACCTCCAGAAGCTGCAAACTTGGGTAAGAATCCAAGGTGCGCGATCCATGATATTTCGCGGAAAATATGGGGGCTCGTCATCGTCGTCACTGCAGAAGGATTCGTCTGTTGTCCAGCTCCAAGAAACAGATGAAGACATGTCGGATTCCGAACTGTCTTCAGGCCAGTCGTCGTCTGGAACAAGACTAACTGTCCCAGCTGCAGGGAATGGGGTCGATTCTGAGGAATGGTTGGGATATTCTGAATCGCTCGATTCAGAAGGTGAATATTCGGAGTCAGGCGAGTCGGAATAAGAATCTTCTTCATCTGCAAGCTCGGCTCCTATATCCAGAGCGACGCAATGAAGGAAAATGACGCCTAAAATATCGGTAGACAACTGCGACATCATAGAGGGCGTTGGGCTGGACGACATCTAAAGGTAGAATGAGCACTGATTCGTAAGAATTCAGCGAAATAAATATCACCAGGTCGTGGTCGAGGAGAAACAAGAAGGGCTAAAAGCGGCAGAATCCGGACCGGCTCTTCAAGTCCTCCACTCATTTCTCATGTCCTCGTCCCCAACATTTTCGCTCGAATCTAAGCACTGACGCGTATCCCAGAATCGCAAATGAACCGTTGAACCAATATTCTTTTTCTGGAGCTCCACCTCCCCGACTCCTGCGACGAGAGCTATCATTGCTTATCATTGGCGATCGTTAAAAAAGTCGACCGACGGCAGATACAAATCCACTGGTTCTCGGGCTGTGGATTGGAGAATTATTTGACCCTACTAGTTCAGTGGGAAAAGGCCTGGTATGTCCGATCCTCTCCGCCTTTTTAGCCAGGCTAAAGCGCTCATGCAGGGAATGGTCGTCTAGCTTCCTCTCATGGCGCTATCGTATTGCTTGCATCACGTTTTCTGCCAGCTCTATAATGCAAATGATCCTGAGCGGCGCTTTCTGGGTTCCAATCGGTCTGGCTGGTGTTCAATGATAATCATTAAATCGGGACATCACGTCGCCACTACTTTTTGGATGCAGCTGCTTGAGTCAGAGGTTCGTTCGTCTCCAGTTATCCTTCATCTATTAATGCTATGATAGACCATGAACGTCGTCTCCTTCACGGGTTAATGTACTTCGTATTAGTTCGACAATCTGAAGGCCGGAAACACATGAGAATCGCAGAGCGAATGAACGAATGCTAGCAGATGAGCGGTCCAGGCGAAATGAGGCCGTGAATCGAGGATAGAAAGGCGAGTGCGTCTTTTCCGACCGTCCTCCTTTACTGATGGTTATACAGGTCTACTGCGCAATTGCCGTGAGTCACCTTCTGCCCGCAATCAGGGCCGCCTGCATCTTGCTTGGTTGGACACGACCATTCTTCAACGTGCCACAACCTTTTTCTACATTGTTCCGCCATGCAATCTCTCGCTATGGAACTGGTCAATGATATTCTGAGGCAGGTAACAGCAAAGCCTGACCTCCTTTCGCTTCGGCTTGCCAACAAGGCTCTGAGCCAGCTGGTGACACCGTCAACGTTTCGAGTCATCCAAGTCAGTGAATGCTTGAAACATTTTGTCGAGCTCAAGGAGAGCGGCCTGTCAAAATACGTTGATGTACTCGAGCTCAATCGTGAAGCAGTCGAGGGTAAGGTATACTGCACCACCTGTTAGCCGCCGAGCACTGACCGTCATATCAGTTTGCGACGAGTCTGACGATGCACTGGCATCAGCCTTTGGTGAAGCTTTCTCAAGATTGAGCAGCTTCACTCGGCTTCGGGAGCTACAGTTGAAATTTTCGACCGAGTTGACCCTGTTTCTCGAGTGGGACGACGAAGCTTCCCCTCCTTCTGAGCTGCTTCTCCAGCGTGCGGTTCTCAAAGCAGTGGCAACCAGCTCGCTACCCCCATCATTCGTCTCTCTTACCCTCAGTAACCTTGTCGCTATGCCATATCCCGAGCTCTATTCCACCGATTTTTTCCATACATTTATGGCACTTCCGAAACATTTGACCATTTCTGTCCTTTGGATGGATAGGGAAGGCGCTTGTTTTGACGAATCTTTCCGAGAATTCTGGGCAACCAATATCACTCAAGACATCCTGCGTCCAGCTCATGCGCTTGAATCCCTGTCCATTACCAGCGACCTCTACATTGAAGTCGACTTCTCGTCGATCCACCACCCAGCTCTCAGGAGTTTCACCGTCGCAGGTGACTTTGAATTCACGGGTATCGAAGACTGTATTGTTCAACACAAAGAAACCCTACAGCATCTCGCTATTCACAAATGCATGCTCTTTGATGCAGATGAGAGCCCGCCGCACCAGATGTGGTCTTCCATCTGGAAAAGATTCGCAGAAGAGCTGAGTGCTCTCATTTCGTTTACTTGTGAAGAGCTTCCCGAAGACAGTGGATACGTTTATTGTGATCCTGGCTGGGGATATATATCCCACTCAACACTGAACATGGGAAATGATCCTCGGTCATCGCAGCAGGTCTTTGATGAAGACCGTGCAGCCTTGGAAAGGTTTTGCACTATTGTAGAGCAACGAGCGCTGACAAGTCCTAGCCGCTTGAACAATGTTGGTTTTTGTTACATCTTGTTGTCTTTCATGGCTGACTGGTTTCGACAGACGACTTGACTGCTTCTCCGTCAAAAGGGCAGCTATGGTCGATTAAATGAAGAGAATTTTCTTCAATTTCAGCTCGTTATGATCTGCTGTAAACGTTCAGAATGATACCGATTTTTCCCATTGTTGAATTGTAATGACTCATGATCACCCAAACGGGTATTGCCTGATTCGAGTTCCATCATGTGAGTTGTCAGCCGCCTCTGAACTCTGTATGTCAAGAATTCAAGTTCATTCTTCTGATAGCAGAAACAAACGAGTCTCCCAGAGACAGGAAACAGGGTTAGATAGATAGAATTACACAGTCAGGTCCCAATAAGGCAACAACTGGCGTGAAGCAAGCTAGATAGCATGGTCATATGTAAGTACAAATAATAACCAATACTACAATGTCTGCGAGCAACAGAAATGGTGACCACATGATGGGGCGTTAGCCTGGCCGGTGAAGTGGTACAGTCCGGGAAATCTCTAGGACTTTGTACGCAAACTTCGCCACAATACATATTGATCTTTGATCAAATATTATCCTTTTCAGAACATCAATTGCAGAATTCATTTGAAGTAGTAGAGTCACAATATCGAAGACATTTACAATCTTGCCAAGGAATTCGCTACGTAGGTTCAGTAGATCTGGATTGGCCCAGCATCCCAGAAGGGCATGCTCTAGTGTCTCCGGCTGAACTTGACATAAGCCCTAAAAGCAAAATGAGGTCGTGAATCGAGGATAGCAAGAGAAACCAAGTATCCCCTTTATTCTGCAGGTCCTCATTTACTGATTGCCATATAGTACAGGGACTTGTTGCATTGGAGACTGCGACGAATAATTACACCTAGTCAATTGACCGGCAAAGAGGAAGAGTAGCATGGAATAGATGCCGTAGAAGATGGACTCTATCTGCCTGATATCAGAGTCCAGCTCCAGCTAAAAGAAAGAAACGCGGTAATGCTCACTAGTTAGTACAAACGGGATGTCGTCAAGAAGTTCCGAACTTCTCTTCCACTTCTCGACGCCCTTTTCCTAGGTTCATCCTCAGTGCTCTATGGGTAACAGCTCTCTCTAGTGGCACATACAATGGATTCAATGGCCGATGGACTAGCACCCTCGCCCATAGATGCTGGCCTTCATCCTCCTTCATCTAATATCATTGGTCGTAGAGAGGCTTTTGGTTTACGCAGGAGCACTGCTTGTCGACGCCTATCGCTGTGTGTATCATTCGCGGCATTGTCATTGAAACATTCCATCACTGATTAATGATTATCGATCCGTCGGGCACTGTTGCAGTCGAGCGATATAAACGGCATAAGGTTTGTTTCAGTTCAACTGCTTGCCTTTACTTGCCTCTTACCTCTTACCGCTCCATAGCTGATCCTGATTTCTTCCAATCACATACAATCCCAGATGTCGCCATTGCCAGAGCACAATGACATCGACAATCACGTTGTGGTCAAGAAGCAAAGATTCGGAGCCGCGGCAACCAACGCCGGGGAGCACAGCCGCCTCGGCTATCGCCGGCGCCGCTCAAAACCGAAACCTTACACTATGCGATAAGTAGCAAGGATTAGAAGGATACAGAACAACGTCCTTGAACTTTGAAAGATAAACACTGAAACTAATATTCTCTTCCATATTTACGCCATCATCCAGCGAGGTACTGGTTTTCGCTACATGCCTTGAGGACATCTCGTAGTTCTCCCGCCATCTCTTGCCAGCCCTCTCGGTCCTCCTCCCCAGATTCTTCATCTTCCTTTTGATCCTTCACATGGCCAAGAACAATATCAAGAAACTTTCCCATCATTTTCGCGTCTTCGTAGTAAACGATGATGTTATTGTCGGGCAGGAGCATGATCTTGTACAGCGCACGAACGCCGGCCATTTCGAGTTCGAGTGGGCAATTCTCGAGCGCCTGGATCTTGCTGAACCGGTGATTCATATCCGTCAAGTCTTCAGCAGGAGGCATTCCCAATCCGTCCAAGGCGCCCATCCCGCCTGAAGCACTCGAGTCAGTAAGTAGTAAAAAAAGGAAAATTTATCGGCACATACCGCTGAATCGCATCATCATCGCCATTTCAGCCATAGATCCGAGCCTTCCACTTCTTCCCGTTGGTTCTCTCTTCCATGGAATGAGGATTTTCAACGCTCCTTTGATAATGGAGGCAGCGCCCTTTACAGCTTCCTCATCACCGTCGCATTGTGCAACACCCTTGATACCTGCATCAAGGAAGAACTTCTTCGCATCTTTTTCTTGATTCTCGGACACGATGTTCTGTAGATGTTCGAGGTATGTGATTGTCCAGCGGAGGATCTGGCCTTTGAGCTGATGGAATCCCGTATACTGTCTTTTTCCGACCACAAGTTCGTCACACGTCACACAAGCCTCTGAACTGAACTGAAAATGGCGTGACGTCACACCAAATTTTAAGTTCTGAACTAGAGATTGTGACATTCCCATGCACCAAAAAAGGCGATTTTCCTTCAAAGCGGTTCCAAAAAGTCCAAAAAGCCACGCAATTCAGTTTTTTCAGCTATATTAACATGTTCCAAAGACACAGAAGCAAGGTCAATGATGCTGTATGACACACAAAAAATGATGATGAACTGATATGTCGGTATGTCACACTCTATCCCGAGCTTTGAACTGAAAAAATAGCGTGACATATCATGTGATGAGCGTGGGAATGAACTTGGGGTCGAAAAAAGACAGTAATTGTAACTGAAGGATAGCTCGTCATCATCGTCCGAGTTATCATCGTCTTTGGAGGCCCGTGCACGTAAGCTTTTGAGCCAAATTGAGCCACCCATAGTGTTGGAGAGGTTTAGGAGGCAGGGTATTTAGAGGGAGATGTTTGAGACAAAGTTTCGGTCGACGGCAGTATGTGGAAAGGATGCTGGCGCCAGACAATGAATCAGCCAAGATATAGAATAGAGAATAAAGAAATTACTACTTACCTCAATTGTTGCCAGAAGAGCGGAGGAGACGTTGCGAGTTTCGGGTCCATGTGATGGCCACGGCACCGTCCGAACGGAGTGTGAAAGAGATATATAAGATAAGATAACGCAACAAAAGATGGTTCAATTCCATTTCCGACAAGATAAAATGACTGGCAGCGAGTGCCGCTCTCTGCTAAACGATTCACACTGACATTGGAGATATTTCCAGCCACAAGTCGTTCAATACCAAATATGTATACAATAATGCCTGAAAGCATAATAACCCATCAGTCCGATATCATAGAGCAAACTTGTCAACGAAATATATATCTGAATCATCATCTCAGGAGCCATGTTCAGCCAACATCCAGAGTTACAGCATGATCGTCTTATAGATCTCAATAAAATTGAAAAGCCCGCACATTCAATGATTTGGACTGACTTTGAAGTTTGAACTTCTTATGATATTAGCTTCGGTAAGAATGATGTATGATCAAATTGGCAAATAGAACTAACCTGCTGCCAATTTCCGCTTGGGCTTCGAAAATTCCAGATAGAATGGGCAGCTGCAGAGCTTGGAAATGTTTCAGCTCTTACTGAAATGGGTCGAATACTCATGACACGACCAGTATGCTACCCAAAAGTCGGCGTATGATCATTTTCCGCGGTACAAAAGGCGACCACGGAAGATTTGATGACATCGTGGGTTACGCCCAGACGTATACGGACGCGACTATGAGAGTCGGACCAATACCCTATCGATGGTGAGAGTCAACAGGATACTTACGCCGAAGGAGTGCCCAGGGCCATCGCCAGCGGAGACTGTTTTCAACAAGTCACGACTGTCCTCTAGTGAGCTCCATCCGCCGGTTCATTCGAAGTACATTGACTTATCTCGATGATTGAACCTTTTTTTCCAAGGGGAGTATGGATATATCCAGACGCGAAGAGCTTACTGGCTCTAGTAGACTTTAGTTGTGCGCCGTTTGCTGTCACGACTCAGCGGACACATAAGGATCCACTGAGGTCACGGGTTTCAAAGCAGTCGAAAATCAAGATAAGTATTTTGCTGCCCACAACATATATTGAGGATAATCATATCAATTCTGAAGTTCGAGATACGAGTACATTTGAGAAACAGTCCGGAAATTCTCTCCGCTGACTCATCAAGTCAACACCAGATCCAATGTCCCCTTGACTCCATTGCTCTGTGGTCGGGAGAAGACTGGTCATGTCATCACTTAGAGAGTGACGGGAACACAGCCCAACGAAATGAGACTACCTGTAAAGATCGGTCAGCAAAGGGATGACAGTAAGAAACTAACCACTTACCATGAGAATTGTCTTGGCAGAAGACAGTAGTAGAAGAGCTGATTTCCATGTCAATAAACATTCGAGTCTTTATTGAATGCTTACCATGCGCCACTACCGGCACCGACGACAGTGATAGGAGAGCAGCCCAGACCAACCAGGCCAGTGATGCTAGAAGCATCGATGCCGAGACTCTTGAGGATAGTGACGGCAGATGGCGAGCTGGCATCCTGGACACTGCTGCAGCATTGATTTCCGGGAGAGCTGGGCGCAACATTGCGACTAGCTGGGGTGGCGGCCGCAAGGGTAGCAAGAGCAAGAGTGAGAGCAGAGAGTTTGAATTGCATGTCTGAGATTGTAGTACTGAACAATGGTTGAAGATGTTCAAGTGAAGAAACCGAAGAAAACCAGTGAGGGTTTTATAGATTCTGGACCTTGATACTGTACAAAAACAGGTAAATTCCTTCACAAAGGTCGAGTCCTGAGAGCGTTCAAGTGGAGTCGTCATTGTGGAGGGCTGTGGAGCGACAACATGTGTCCCAGGAAAAATCGAGAGGAAGGGGACTCCACATCCAAAGAAATCACAAAGTGACAGATCTGAGTTTGACAGCGCGCGTCCGACTATCGGTGAATGATAGTGAATGATGTACCGTGCGAGAGCCTAACTTGTCGTGATCGCCGTTTCAGACCTCGAACCGGCGTCAATGATCATCGGAGATCTCCGGACCGATAAACCGAGCGTTTAAACTTTACTTGCATGATTGAGATTTGAGGCCATCTGGATGAATAACAGTATTCAATGACTTCCACTTTTACTTGCGATCAGGTGTTGATTGTGGCGTCGAGCGATATGACGTTTGAAGGCGCTAAAAAAAAATTACTCGAATTCAAACGTATCTGAACGGCGTCTCTAGCACGGGTTCAAATTGCAGTATCTTGACAGCTCTGGGATTTCTCTATAATTAAAACACCTCGTTGTGTGGTGTCATGATTCCATACATCACCCCAAGCATTGGACGATAAAATCTGGATGAAGGCATATTGATACCTTTTTTGCGTCATAATGACATGCTGAAAATCAACAGGCATTCCTCAGAATCCAGAGACCGTCGAGGCCTACCCTGCCCAGAAGTCTGGATGTGGATGACATCAAAGTGCTGCTCTCTGATGGTTTACACGTTTGAGATAGAAGTGGACGACTAATGAAGATGTTCGAGTGCTCAATCTTTTTTTTACTTGTAAACCTGCATTAGCGCTGGCCATGCAAGAGTCGCGCAGGGCGACTCCGAGGTCTTGAGAGGAGAATCCATAACGCCACAAATCTGCCAGTCGACCATGAGACTCGGCCGTTTTTGGTTCTCGGACACGTCCAGAATAGAATGAAACATTGTGATATGAGAGTCTAGGCAGTGTCTAGACGTATTATGGTCAATGTGACGGGTTTTGATATGTCAAAAGACGATCACGACGGGTCAGCTGTCGAAAATTTTGCTAAACCCTAGACGACACTGTATGAAATCATAGCCTTGAATTTTTCGCCTGGTTTCATTATCAAGTTGGACAAAATGCATACAGTATTACCTTTCGAGGAAATCAGCTGCGGTCTGGATTTTTGTCAGGATTCATGAATAAATGACACGGCAACGTGATCACTCCATTCATTTATCTTGCGACAGTGGAGCATGACCAGAACTCGGTAACCGAGGACATGGATTTCGATGTCGGACTGGTTCATTTTAAGAAACATGACGCGTGAGAGTTGAACGGATGAGCTCAATGTTGTTTTGCAGGAAAATGGTGCATAGTTATATATCAGCAAGGACTGCAACCAGTTTGTTCCTGTTGTCCGACTCAGATTTGAGTTGCGCTGTGGCATGTAGATGTCCAAGAAAAGCTGAGAACCAGCCAGATTTCGTGATATTTATGGCTGTCTCGTTGTCATACGGAGATTCAACATCACCGTCACCGAGGATCAGGTCAGATTTTATCACCCTTTCAATATAAATACTCGGCCCTGTCATATCACAAGTTTAAGGGTTATCGTGATCGCTGCCTTATCGACTTCATCCAGCTCGGTACGTAGTACGATCCTTGTGGTTTCTACATCATAGGCGACAGTATGAAGCATTGCGGCTCCACTCAACAAGGTCGTCCAACTCCACTTGCGGATGTATGAAATCCCTGACGCTTGAGAAGAAATTTACCTCTTTTTGTACAGTTTCAAAATCGGGAAACCCATAAAACCCTAGTTGGATTTCCTCAAAGTCTGCACTCGAACATCTTCAACCATTGTTCAGTACTACAATCTCAAACATGCAATTCAAGCTCTCTGCTATCACTCTTGCTCTTGCTGCTCTTGCGGTCGCCACCCCAGCTAGTCGCAATGTTGCGCCCAGCTCTCCCGGAAATGAATGTTGCAGCAGTGTCCAGGATGCCAGCTCGCCATCTGCCGTCACTATCCTCAAGAGTCTCGGCATCGATGCTTCTAGCATCACTGGCCTGGTTGGTCTGGGCTGCTCTCCTATCACTGTCGTCGGTGCCGGTAGTGGCGCATGGTCAGTATCCAATAAAAACTCAAACATTTACTGACATGGAAATCAGCTCTTCCACTACTGTTTTCTGTCAGGACAATTCTCATGGTAAGTGGACACTGGTTTCATACGGCCAACTTTGTTAATGGCTCGTTTGCAGGCAATCTCATTTCTTTGGGCTGTGTTCCCATCACTCTTTAAGTAATGAGATGACCAGTTTTCTCCCGACTGGCAATGAAGGGGAGTGGACATTGGGTTTGGTGTTGATTTGACGAGTCGGAGATGATCTTACGGACTATGTACTCTTTCTATGCAATCTTGGATACCTTTCACCGAGCGTTGATCAGTGTACGAACTTCTATCTCTGTTCCGGAACCCAGTTACAGGCCTACTCAAAACCCTGTGATAATAGGACGAGTTCATTTCGAAAGAGAGAAACCAAGTAAGCAACCCCAAAATCCTTTGGACTGAACTCCCAGCTTTGCCGTAACCATATGATAAATCCATGAAAAACCAGTTTGATAGCTACGTCTGCTTGGACTTCCCAGAAATCCAAACAGAGTCCTTCTCCAAGGTACCGTATTGGTACACCATCTTCGTCTCAATTACACTGCTGACTGTTGAGCACCAAGCAGCCTGTAACTGTCCGGCATTTCAGGTTGAACATCCATGGAATGACCATTGCGCCACTCGGGATGCTCATCATGACCGACACGAAGGGCGTCCACCAAAGATATCACGTCATCATGCGCGACTCCCATACCTACACGAACAATTATGAGAGTCGGAGCGATTCCCTATCGATGATGATTAGTCCCAAGAAGCGTGGAAGAAGAAAAGGAAAGCGTGGAAGAAGAAAAAGGTACATACAACGACTTGATAAAGCATACCAACAAAGACTAAGCTCGCGAATCCGAAGAAAAACGTTACGACCGCCACGATGAATATCAGAGGATATAGTATCCCGCTCTCCAACCTGCCAATACCATGAAATCATCAGGCTAAGTGATGAAAAGCAAACGACGTACAGGATAGCAGTCGCAATGCTATAGCCATTCCTCGCGCTCTTGCCAAGGAAAGCTTTGGCTTCTCGGCTTATCCACCATATCCTACCAGCTGAAGCGATGTTAACGGAAGTTTGAGATCGAAATAGAGATGAGGTACCAATGAGACCCACTGTAACAAGATTGGTCATTACCGTCGAAGCAATGAAGGCAATCAAGCCAGCTTGTGCAAGAATGCCGTTGAAGAAAGATTGGAGAAGGAATGAGGCTTCGGGACTTTAGTATGGATTACATTCCGGAGAAAACGACTACTACATACCTATGGTGCAGAACATTCCGAAGCAGGGGAAGACAATGACACGTTTCCTCATACCCCAAATGATATAACACCGGTTAATCTGATGAAAAAAGTCAGTATGATACTGCTTGTGCGAAGGTTTTATGCCTTACGAACACAACCCCTGCAAGAAGACTACCATAATAAGCATCTAGAGATGAGATGGGAGAACAATGGACATACTTCGAGAGGAAGAACAGAACCTTGAGACCGATACAGAGGTTCGCCGCCATTCGAGACGCCGGTGTCTCGCTCGCAGTCGAAGTTTCGACCACATTCGCCATCGGCGCCGCAAAGCTCAAATATTGCAGCTCCACATGCTCGAATTCAAACGCCAGAATGCAGGTAAGGGCCATATGGATCATAGCAAGCCCATAGAGGAATATCATGAATCCCCAATCCTGTCTTCGCTTCAACATGTCCTCTCGTTTCAAGGAAAGGATATAGATGCAGAGGAAGAACAGCATGGAATAGACGCCGAAGAATACACATTCTATCTGCATTATAGTTAAGCTAGCCAACCAACACATACACACATTACTCACGACGAACGGAATGAAGTATTTCACGGCATCATGGATATCCGTCTGCTCTTGTATCCGTGCCATTATAATTAAAATGGAAGAATCAGCTAACCAGAGCTGCAAGAGGCAAGATAGAGGGACAGCTAAACCAGAGCTGTATGAGGGGAAGAGCAGACAACCGGTTTGACAGAAACTGACCTTATTTATATATATCTTTGGAGCTTGAAGTTCCCGCCAACTGCAACCGATTTTGACGGTGTCCAGGGTTCGATGATGATTATTGCGAATGGTACTGGATCAGTGGCAATGCATCGAATACCCATATCATGACGGGAGTCTGGGGAATAATTAGAGCATGACATGTGAAATATTTAGAACAAAGAGCAGACGAGATTATCTTTTGAAGGGCTGGAGGCAGGAAGGCGGCCGCTACAGTCTCCAATGTCGGGTGGCGCTGAACCCAGTGCATTGTTCCCAATAAGAGAGATGGAATCTGCGAAATGTTGGATATTAGAGGGTTATAGAGAAAGTGGACGGCCCGTCAGTCAAACAGGCGTCGAAAGAAAAGTGAGACCTGAGCACAGCTATCGTTGGGTCGTTTGCCAGGCTGGAGCCTTGCTAGAAGCAGTGCTCAATGTAATTCACAGGGCACAAGCTCGAACTGTTCATCAAAATAATGCATTATCACTTGGATCCTACATTATTCTAACCGATTCGAGCCGACCCCGTGAGCAGGACGAAGTTCAACCATAGCTTCTCTGACGGTGCATTTCTGGACGGGACGAAGCTGAATGAGGCGGTGAATGACTTCTGATACGAGCATTGTTCCAAATCATTGCCGCCTTGGCCTCGAGCGGCACTGATGTCGGATTCACGTATACATGGTGGGTCCGCTGAGGGCTGGATCAATACAATGTTGCATAGACGACCAGCAGACTTGGACTTACACCACCGTTGAAAGGATTCGAAAACGCTTGCCTGTTGCTGTCCTCGAACGAAACAGTAATATGCGCCGCTTCATTGGGATTGCTCCCGCCTTCGTGAACAACGTGTCTTGGTTGTGCAAATCAGAATCTGGGATAAAATAAACAAGGATTTGGAGCCACCGGATCGTCGCTCTCTTCGCATCTCGCAACCGAGGGTTCTTCACGATTTCATTGTTGGTTTGCGTCTTGTGCCATTGAATCATGCTTTCCCTTTTCGGTCCAAAGAGACGCATGGTGGTGAGCTCGTTCTCTGCAATCTTGCTGAATCGGATGGTCCTTTTCGGTTCATGCTGCGCTAGCCGGTCTTGTCTGTGATCCAGTTATTCCCTGTCGCATTCGAAATGAGGAGACCTACCGAATTGGGTGAGTAGTGACGCTCTGAAATATTCCGGCTAATAATGCCAGAAGAAGAGGCCATAGGAGAAACATTACAGTGAATGGACGCTGGACCAGCCAGCATTCAAGTCGAGGTCCTCACGGCAGTCGATTTGAAAAGACGATGAGAACAACGGTTTCGGGGTTAGTCAGCTCGCTTAATTCCTGTTTGACCGTCATGGCTACGAAACGAAGATCTACAGCGGCTTCAGTCGACACCTCGTCATCCAAGAAACCGAAACCAGCGAAGAATTCCAGGCTCCCTCAGCACTATGTCCTGATCTGGCATGGCGACCCTCGCCACTGCTTTCGATGAAGGAGAGGACTGTTGAATACAGACAGGCTCGTTTGAATCAGACATGGACCTTGCAGGGATGCAAATGCTGAACATGGAGCCTATCATTATACCCCAGGAACCTCTTGGACATTCAACGTTCAGCTACCGGCGATTCTCATTCACAGATCAGGTTCCTTATGACCTTGTCGAGCATAATGGCAAAATCATGGCGTCCGACATGGACTCTATAATGCGTATTGGGTTACCTGGCACATACATATGGCCCGAGGAGTTCACAGAGGAGAAGCGGACACTAGAGCCATCCGAGGATGCCACATCGCTCTCTGACGATGAAGGATCAGCATATCAGCAACCTGAATATGGCATCGAGGTATATTCGCTGGCAATTTCCCCAAATCTCGACTGACCTTTTCTTCGCACACTGGAAGATGTCCAACTGGACCGCCGTTCGAGTTCCTAGAAGGACTACGTAGAGAAGACAGAGCAAGATCCAGAACATCACTTTGACGATTCCGATTCTCTCTCTATCATGTATGATCTTCCTGGTCGGACGCCCAAGACTTTCTACGAGATGTACACCATCTCAGAAGGCATGGAAGGAAGGCAGGAAGGAAGGAACCGAGACGAGGGTCAATCGTTCGGGTCGCGTCCACGCGACACAGCGTTCTACGTGCGCTACGAATCTCAGCATAGAAGCTCGGGATGGCAAGGCTCATGCATCGAAACATTATTGGCCCCGAAGGACCAAGGCGCAGCTCTCGGAGACAGGATTGAATTGGTGTCTGCGCTCAAGTCAATGTGGTGAGCATCTATGGGAATTGAGGTGCGCAATTCCTTCCTTTGGATGCCATGCTCATTGTTTAGGCGCTTTCTGTGGAGAAATAAGAGGACGTTTATGACGATTCTGGCGAAGATTCTGATTAGGACTCTGCCCGGAAGAATGTCAAGAAAGCGGAGAAGAATGTCAGGAAAGACCGCAGGATAGTTCTTCGATACTTTGGCGTCGAGACAGGACCAAGGTGAAAGCTTCATTTCGGGACTCGTATGCATACAATGTACATGCAAGCTAGATAGCACCTGTTAAATCATACCTTATACTGTATACTTCAACAAAGACTAGAATCGTTTTTTGTAGAACGAAACCAAGCCCAAGCCTTCGTTACAGTAGTCTGCTGTCTCTCTCTCACATCTCGTCCGCTTCTATTTCCCTAGAGCCCACGTCCGAAGCAAATCTCCCTTGTTGAGGGGCGTCCAATGCCTTCGACATTCTGTACAACGGTAGAAATCGCCATGGGGAGTCTAGAACATCGGAGAATGCTCTCGATGAGGTAATGCAGGATCAGGAGGCTCGTCAACTCAGAGGTGGAGATGTCTTTGATGGTTGAATGTGTGGATGGGAGGGATTCTTCGATCCATGATTCTAGGAAAGTCATCGAGAAACGGCGAACTCGAGCGATGAGGCCAACGGAGCATTGTTTGTCGACGTACTCTTCTCGAATCTTTTCGTCTCCTCACCACTCGCACCCCAACGTCACGTTTCCTTCGTCTCTGATCGAAGGCCTGCAGCTGCTTGGCTCATCCTGGCGGTAGTGAAGGTGAATGGAATCCAGACTAAGTACGAGCGAGGAGTCAGGCTAGTAGCTGTCTATCAGCACAGAACGAATCGGGCATGCCATCATACGTTGGCTAGTCTGATTGTATCCGCCATTCGCTAGTCCCCGAACGACGAGCACCAGTACTGTGAAGCGAGACATGAGCACTGCCAAAAATTCAGCCAAAGCAGGAGCTGTGGAGTAAGGAAGCTCACTGGGAGCTTTCGCACAATGAGACGAGCACAGGACATCAGCTGAATTGGCCTACTGGTCTCTAGAGCGTTGACCACGAGATGCTGACGCGATGAAAAGTCGAAATATCGACCTCCTCCGATTTCGGGGGTGCTTATACCGGTGATGGAGCAATCCGCTGCAGTGACTTTTGGATGGGAGCGAGGTCGGCTAGTCCGAATCTGGAGATGTAATCGTCGAAATTGCGTGTTCGGGGTATGACGAGCAACACGGTGAGAACCAGGGATTGGAGAGACGATTTGGGCCATTCAACAAGGTCTTGGATAGACTGGGAGACTTCTTGTTGTTGTAAGTAGAACATTGTAGATGGAAAGAATTCGTGCCGATTTCGCTCCAGGCTTATCCGCAGTAAAGCGGCACATCCACGACAGGGAGACGGAAAGCGAGCGGGCAGCGGTCACGGCTAACTGTTAGAGAGGTATTCTGGAATCCAGGAAATCTTCGAGCCATCCAACGGAAAACTGCGCTCATGGCGACACCATTTCGAAGCTTCCGTCCTATTCTCACTGTTCTCAGCGCCTAGTTATGGTTAATTTCACTGTCGAACAGATACGTCAAGAGATACTTACGTGCATTAATAGGAACCTCTGACTTGCCTCAGGCCAGAGCGGTGGAAGATCCACCTCTCAATGAGCCGGTCAACATACAGCTCAAGGATATGACATTGCAGGACGAGCCTGAAGAGACCCTCGAGGTTTGCGATGCTTTGCCCAATTGCTGAGACGGACATTAAACTCTGAGACGAGGCCCAACAAGATCGAGAGAATAAAAGGATCCTCGATAAGGTGTGCCGTCATTTCAGAAACACCAAAATGATAATTCAATCCGAGTTTACTAGACGACAGATATTGTAGCAATGATCAAGGGGTGCCGGACCGGCATTCCGAGACCGGGCCTAGGTACTATCGTGGGACCGGATATGCAAATGCCGATCCGACCGGTTTAGATATGCAAATGTTCATTTTTCGAGCATTTGCGGTCCTTCGACTGCCCCAGGAAAATCGGGAACCATAGATAAACCATGAAGCATTAGACATGTAAATTTTTGGAGAAATCTAGCGAGATATCATCAAATTAAAAATGCAATAGGCCTGAGAAAGAGAGTTGCAAAACCAATACCTTGGTGAGTACCTTGGAATTGACACCGTTTGGGGCTGTTTTTTGGTCCGAATTGTCAAGACGTGGTCTTTGAAAGACCCAAGAATTTTTTATTTCAGCAAAAAGCGCTGAGGAAAGGCCCGGGAATCAACATTTGAGCAAGGGCTGCAAAACAGCGTGACAGATGCTGCCGGAATTCAAAGTCCGTCGGCTTGTGGCTCCCTTGTCCCTTGCCTCCATCTTCGTGTCGCGCTCGGTCACAAACCTCGTTCATTTCACCCACTTCCTCCTTCAGCATTCTTTTTATTTATTGCTTGTATGACTATCTTGACGAGCGCAATAAGCGCTGTGCCCTGCCGATGTTCGGCATCATGTCGGAATCTCAAATATGATGCGATTTGCAAAATTTGCAAGTGTGACACTGTGTGACGACATTTGCATATCCTAGTCTCGACGTCTCCAGGCGGCTACAAAATTCGAAAAAAATATTTGACTTCATATTCTGTCTTTATTCTGTCTATAGTTCGTGTATTCCAAGTTTTGTGGCCCCAGCTAATGCGGTTCAAGAGTTCCCAGGGTCATTTGCATATCCAGGCCAACGATAGTAGGTAGGTCCAGCCGTCAGGCTGGAAAATTTTAACCGGACATGACCCAAAATAGAATTTTCTGGGCTTCTTTTAACTTGATTTGTGTCTTTATACTATAAAATTCATACCCCGACGTTCCTTGACCTCCAAAAAGCCGAAAGCATCATTATCATGTAGCTGCTTTGACTAAGCTTTTTCTGCCAATGTCTGACACTGAACGGGCAGATCCCAACATCGCTATTCAGTGTCATAAGCACTGGATGTGACATGGTATGGGTAAGTGATCTGTACCTTGACTAGACTCTCGGCTGATACCAAGGTTCTCAGTTTCACATCACTCATTTGTTGACCCCCGAAGAGGATTGGGATGTGGCGAGATGGGTTTGTGCGGCATGTAAAGAGATCATCAAAGCTGACAGAAGGCCCAGGAAGGATTAAGATTATTAGTTCATTCTTAAATATGTCAAGTTCAAAATTTATCTAGCGGAGCGTAGTTAAGTACTCTAGCGCGGCTGGGACGCGTCGATTCATGTGCTGGGAATGCTTACAAATAGGCTGACTAAGTAGGTAGGTCCAGCGGCCAAGGTCGAATTTTGCTAACCGACCCCGGGTGCAGCTGGGCCTAACCGGCACCCCCTTGGCAATGATTTCTCTATGCCCACTCTGTCTTGATATCATCGCTGGAGCCATCATGTATCATCCTCTCCGAATACTGCTTTCCATCTCCATGCTGATTGTTTTTTTCTGCAGAACGAGCTGTGGCCATACTTTCTGCCATAGCTGCTTCACCAAGAGCATACGACTGACAAAAAAATTGTCTTGCCCGCTTTGTCGCAGTAGGATCACCCAGAATCCTACTCCGAATTTCCTGGTCGACCACATTCTGGAATTGATTGGCCAGGGGCGAGCGCATATTCCACGGCCCAGCCAGTCGGAATGGACTGCCATTTTGGATTCTGCTCGCAAGGAAGAGCCTATGCGATTTGGTCGATAAGAGTTGAATGCAGAAGTCGGTGGTATCTTAGGACATCCTACATGGATCTCAACGGATCAAGGCTTTGACTCCGAACGGATGCTCATGGTTGTCTCGCACTTTCGACCATGCCCGAGGCACTGTGATCCAATAATATTGGCCCAATTTTGCTCGGATCACTATTTACTCAAAAGTTCAATGACATACTAGAGTCGTAACCGGACTAGACCGAGTGTGAATATCCAATGAATTGTCTATATCACTGACTACATACTTACTCGAAGGAAAATGACTGGCTTTGAACTTGATCTCATCAATGTGATATCTTAGTCGCGAGGTTCAGCCTTGATCATAGCACTAGGGACGATGTCATCTGCCACCAGCAAAGCTGAGTTGTACGTTAGAAAATAACCGACTTGAACATGCTTTTGACACGTACCAAGCGGTTTGTATCGAAAGATGAACGTAACTAGAGGCTTGTGATCCATTCTGAAACCGTCGACCGTGTCCGCGGTTTCGATTCTCGTCGTCGTGTATTTTCGTCCAAATCTTTTCACAGCTGGTCATGGATTGGAGTTGGAGAGTGAGAACTGCAGGACTTACTGAACACAGTGACGACCATCCATTTTGGCACCTTCATGGACGACGGCATTCAGAGAAGGCGTTGAATAACGTTGGGAGAATATGGTAACAGGTTGCTGTTCGATGTTCAAGACGTAGTACCGCCACAGATCGAGTCTGATGCTACCAAAGCCCTCAGGAAGACAGTCCATATGGGAATCATCGTCTGAATCACAGTGTCAGCAGTTTTGGAGGACCCGTAGTGTACAGCGCACCTGTAACCTCAATCTCTGAGAATACGAAATTCCGACAGTTGTTCAGTGACGTCCTGAACGATGATATCCAAGATTCACTAGGTGTCGATGGAAAGTGGTTCCAGTCGAGTATGATTCTGCGGCTGCAGTTGACGCCGTCAATGAAGAGCATGCTTTCGATATTGTCGTAGCGCATAGCATTCTGCCACCCGATGCTGAAGTTCTATAGCAAGCAGGCTAGCGCGTGAACAAGCGAGAGCTACAGTCACATACCTGATTCGCTTCAGAAGCAATCCAACAAGAAACTTCGCTCTCACTGACTTGGACGAGAACGGGGCATCAAGGTGGAAAAAATACTTTCCTTTTACATATGAATTCTGGCCCGAGGCTTGAGCTCGCTCCGAAACAAGGCAAAGATAAATATTCCTCCTGACACTCTGCTTCGAGTCATCAACATAACAAGCAGAACATTTGGTCTTCCATATTTCCACGGGGCCTCACATAATCTTAATGTGCCACGGTCGTTCTTTCAGACAAGTATTTACTTGATTCTTATGTGGCGTAGTTGTGTCAATGGTCAATGGTTGCAGATCTCTCCTAGCATTAGGGATGTGATGAAAATTTTGAGCTTGAACTGTTGATAGAAGTCGAGGCGTCAATAGTGTACGAAACAAGCTTACTAAGATAAGCGCACTGTCTCCTCAATGATCCTTTGGGGCCGGAAGCGCTGCGTCTTTCATCCCCCTCCACGATGGAAGGGCAAGGTGAATACTGGTCTCCTCATGGGGTAACCACACAACCTCCTTTCGAAGAAAATTTCCTAATGCGCCATGTACAGAACTCTACGCCCATCCAGCTTTCTCCCATTCCTCACGAAGCGAGTTCTATCTTCGGTATATGGTTGGACCATAACTTGGAGGCCTACAGGTCAAACAAAACAGTTCAATTGATGGCAGCGGCTCGCAGCACGTTCGGTGGAACCTGCCAATGCGTCAAGTAACGGATTGGATAATGGGCCCAGCGCCTAATACCGACCTTTCCGTCTCCCCGACAGTTTCTGCATATGAGACTCGATGGGAAACTAAATGGAAGTATTACAACGACACTTTCCCGCAGGACTTGCTCGAGAATGTCGACAGGATGGATGTGGGTCAAATTCAGGAAAGACAGAAATGGCTGGTATGTGTCAAATAGTTCCGATTTGATCCTAGTTCGTTGACGATTGATCCTATCTTTGTAATAATACAAATAGGATGCGGAATTTTCTCGTCTGACCGAGCGATTCAATGACTTGGATATTACATTGGTACGACTCTTTGTATCGATATTTCCCTTTTGGTTGCTCATCTTCAGACAGGCAGAGACAGAATTGACGACCGGGCGCCAGTTCATATGTAGTTTGATTGAAGAGTCGAGGCCGAAGATCATGTCCCTGGTGAGGTGACTATGGCTTCTGCTCCCGTTTGCACTCATATACGACTCAGAACTCCATTGCAAAAGACGTACGCAAGTGATTTTAACCTCTCGCTCAAGTTTCTAAGAGTTTCTGTCAAATAAAGGATACATCACAATTGGTACAAGCCAGAGAGACGGTGAGTATCAGGTCGTATATGTTCCCTCTCTGATCTCTGGTGTCACAGCTGAAAGATATCGAGCGCGTCTGCTACTTCACAACACAAACAATTACTGATGTTATTGCCAAGCATAACACCACACGGGCCAAGTATATGCTTCAGGCAAGTCTTCAACGTTGCTTGACTCTCAAGTTTCTATATACTTTCATTCAGTCCCGTCGAGGCAGAGACTCGGAGGATTGGGGTCATCATAGAACTAGATCCCCCCAAAGTGGAAATGTGAACGTTCAAGATCCGAATACGGTCCAATCTGGGACGTCTGAGAGTCAAAACATGGTACCATTGATGCCTGGACCACAGCTCGTGACAGCGCCACCCCAGACACTACAGGCGTTGATCGAAGCCGGCGCTCCAACCCGTTCTCGTCGGAGCGATGCCGAATCTTACAAGTCAGCCCTTTCCCAGCATCATTTTCACTTGAAACTTAATGAACCCCCAAGGACTGCATTAACAGGACTTCTAGGAATTGGTTTCTTTGGTGCATCAATTGCATGGTCTACGGTCTTCTCTGGCACACGAGGAGACCTGAACTTGATATCCTGGGCCGCGTCTGTATTCGTCGTTGCGGCCGTTTGTGCTGCGGGTGGCAGCATATTGGTCGGTGGCCCAGAAGACATTGTTACACGACACATCGTGGCGCGATGGACTGTTCGGATACTTAGCCGTCTATCGGCCTTACACATTTTTGCGGGACTCACGCTGATTAGTTGCGCTATACTGATACTTGATCCTGGTGCAGATAACCCAGAGCAGAGACCTGGAAGAGGAGCTGTCAAAGCGGCCGGATCATATGCATTGGCAGTTAGTGCACTTGCACTCACTGTCTCGTTGGGAGTCTGGCGAAGATATGCACATTTCAGTTGGTTTTCTTAGAGAAACAAATCACTTTTAAGCTTCAAGTATTCAATGCAAATATATATGATGTCGAAGCGTAGCTGAAATACTCGAAGCCTTGGTGGCTACTTACTCAACATGAATGACACTTGAACCTTGGCATAAAACGCGTCGTTTTACCAAAGACGTGTATTGCACTAATATGGCAGTCTACTCGAAATTTAAAGACCCACGATGTTGCAGGGAAAAGCGCTGCCACTGGCTGTAATGCGATCCATGCTTGATGGGATTGTCCACAAGGACAAACAACAATGACTAAGAGAAGATGACGGCTGCTCCTTGGCACTGCCACACGACATTGGGAGCCTGCCATACCATGAGCCAACCAAGTCTACGAGCTCAGTTTCACACGGAGAGGGAGAACTTGAGCGAAAACTCTGGGAAAAAGGCAGAGACTTTCTGGAACAGCGCATCCGATTCGCAGGGGGATACTCTATGATGCCTCGACGAGTCTGTCCGTTGGATTTGGGAGCTATGCCTCGTGCTCTTGCTCGGTGTCGCATCGACGGAGCTCATCTGAGGTTCCCACGTCTGTGGTCAGTATCTGCATTTTTGCCGCGGCGTCAATTGACGAACCTTTCAGAATATGACAGCTTCAAGACAGCTCATATTCATTGTTCAGTCCAGCACCCACTCTCGTTTTCTCTGTAACTCGGCGACGGCTTACCAGCCCATTCGCTTCTTCGAATTCTGCCGTCCACCTCCAGATATTGCACCATTGTATTACATTTGCGCCTCAGCTCGTTCACCATAACAGACGGTATTCGAGGTTCCCTTCAATATCTGACCACGACCGCGACATTGCAGGCATTGGTGGGCAAAATCGCTGTCAGACGACCCTTAACCCGCTCGAGACGGTTCGACTGGTTCATCTGCAGAAGCTGCAGTCCGAACTGGGAGCGAATCGATGAAGAGTTCATCTCCGAGCCGCTGCTTGCAACCCCGGTTCTCAAATTCCTTCACCATTTTTCATCCGACTTTATCGACAATACCTACCTCGTTTCTTCTCTCCATGTTCTAGTCTCTGCAATGTCGACAATCCCCATCTTTTGGACCTCTTGCCGGTAATAGCGGCACTGTTGAATGCGAATTTGTCGATACACCACAACTCATTCTCTCTGACGAGGAATGAGCTCACGCTGAAGGTTACGTTCGGATAGAGCTTGGCCAATAGCGGAAGCTGGGAGCTCTACGTACTGTTTCCTCTTGTTCGACGGTACGTCTATTCTTGCTCTATTCCCAAAACCTTGTTCTGATTGGTTTATCTCTTGCGTGGCAGGCTGTCTTTGGCAATAGCTCTTCCACCGCGCATTGAAATGCTGACAGCAGCATGAGACAAGGATGGGACAAAGGATCGCCGTTTGAGAAATCCTCACGAATGTCGTGTACGGTCTTCCTCAATGGAGCAAAGTCAAACCGACCCAGCTCGACTCGTCATAGACGTTTAAGTATATTGCCTTTGTCACTATGTCATGACCGGGGTCCTCAAGTGAACCATAGTCTCATCCGGTGTCATGGGGAAATCTTTGGCAAGATCTCGTCATCAATGTGGCGATTCAAACCAATCAGATCTTGCGCAGCCAACTGGGCGGGCAGATCTGACCAAAAGAGCACTGGTTCATGAAAAGAGCGCTGGTTCATCATTTGCTGCCACCTTCCCGAGATGTACGCAATGTCATATCCATTCAGAACTTGACCCATTTGTGTTTTCAGGACAAAGGAAGGAAAGCATGCAACGAGGCGGTCTTGATCTCGGTGTCTCGGACGCTCTTTCATTCTCTTTCACTCGGTACTGTAATATCACTCTTTCTTCCTTTGTTCATCGCCAGCAGGAGGGGCAATATCCGCATCGGAAGACAGGTCGACCTTGGAGCAAAATGAATAGAAATGGATACGGGACGGTAGAGCTCGATATGGAACTGTGAGTTGCTTGTATAACTGTGGCTGTGAAAACACGTAATAGCCTGGCTTCGGTGCCAGGCCAGGAAATCACGGTTTCACCTAGCGCCGCGAGATGTGACGAAGGGATAGTGAGCCACGAACATCCGGTTACATCAGATGGATTCCCGAGTATATAAATATTCAAGGTTCGTTTGGTTCTGGATCTTCATTTGCCCACCATGACTGAACCTTACCCTACCATGTTACAGCTGGGCCCGTTTTCTGCTTGGATCACCATGGAAGACGTCCATCAAGGTGTTCACGGCGTCGAGGTGAATGGGACAGAAGCGTCCTGTTGGATTGCATCAGAGCAGGGAAAGGTGAATATTTCTTGGGCGTCTATTTGTTTTGCTTTTTTGTTGACCAACATCATTCAGAAATTTAGCATTAGTTGGCATAATGCATTGCGAGACGAGAGTATAGAAGCAAAGCTGATCATCGACGGCGTCGTCTGCAATCGACATGTTATGCTCGACGCATACAATTTCCCTCAAAAGCCTAATGCGATCTCAGTGTCGTCTGCTCGGACATCCGAATTCACGCGGCGCGACTTCGTATTCTCTGCTGTTCAGATTACCGGTACGGTCTCCTCTTTGGCTCGATATCCTTTGGACTCATCGCTCTGTTAGATGACGATGCATATCTTGATACTTTGGGGAATTCAATGGAATTTGGGAGTATTCGGATCGAGTTATGGCGGCTTTGTGTCACTGCTGTCAGGCAGCAGCCGCTGGTTCATCAATATGGAGGTCCAGTCCTCGAATCACAGACTTTGCATGAGCGATCAAAAAAAGCGGGGGCGCATCATGTCAAGTAAGCAGTTTCTTTGGTGAAATCATTTCACTGGCTCATTTTTTCTCATAGATTTGGCGAGGAATATGTGACGCCCATACCGGTGATTGATACCATTGATGGGTATAAGATGGATCAGCGTCCGTTGGTGGCGTTCAATTTTCGGTATAGACCACTCGGTGCGTTTTCATAGCCTTTGAAGGCGATAAGATGTACTCATAGCGCGACTTTCAGCTATTCTAATGGCGAACGAAATCATCCCATGTCCCAGTTCTCTGAAAAGGGAGCAGACAGCAGACGAAATCCGGCATCTCGAGGTATCTGTTCTTCCCCTCAATCCAGGTTCTTTTATGACCGGGATCTATAGCGAAGAATACAATCCTTACGTTCATCTATTTCCGCGCCGAAGCAGGGCCATTCGTCGTTAACCACGGCCCTGCCGAAACGAAAAAATGTAAAACGGGAAGAATGTGAAGTCATTGACCTGACTTAGCCGTTTATTCGTGGTTCATTGTTCTGCATTTGCTCTCCCTCGCTATCTCGTCGTGCATTTTGTCGTCTATTTTGTACAATTAAGGTTTTTTTATGTGATGTGTCAAGGACATGATGTCATTAGCATTTGTGGCTGTGCCAGGGCGCAAGAATGTCACCCGCGCCAAGCTCCCTGAAACCTTTTCCATGACCTCCGCAATTTCTTGATTATCGAGCTCGACAATGGATTTGAACAAGTCTCGCATCGCTACAATATACGACACCGTTGCGGCTTTTAATGTTGAAACCATTTTCGTACGGAAACGAGCACCTGGACCCAGGAGAACGATATTCGTCAACGAGGAGCTTCCAGCAGAATATCACGACAACAAGGGAAGGATCAAACATGTCCACCGATATACCACGAACCAGGTCATTACGTCCAAATATACCGTCCTCACCTTTCTTCCACGGAATTTGCTGGAGCAGTTTCGTCGTATCGCCAACATGTAAGGGGTTTTTTTTATTTAATCTTCCTTCCTTGGTAGATATTGACGATTTTTTTACGTCTAGCTTCTTCGCCGCTATCGCCATCCTCCAATTCTTCCCCAAATTCTCGACGATATCTCCCGGCTTGGTCATATTCCCCCTTCTCGTCGTCCTGACCATCACGGCCCTGAAGGATGCATACGAAGACATTAAACGGCATCAGTCGGATAGCAGGGTCAACCATTCGACGGTTAGAGTGCTGGATGGGGGCGGCTGGAGCAACCCTAATGGAATGCACAACAAAAGCCGGACCTTTGTCCGAGGAATAGTCCCCGAGAAGCTCAAGCCTAGGATACGCAAATCCCAGAGCGAGAAGTCTATCGAAGACGCTGTACCTCCCTTAGAATTCGACAATGACGATGGGGAAGAGCAGAACCCGAAAGAGCCTCATTGGAAGAAGACGATGTGGGAGGACGTCAGAGTTGGGGATTTTGTGAAGATTATGGACAATGAATCACTTCCGGCCGATATCCTCATCTGCGCGACGTCGGAAGAGGAGAATGTTGCTTTCGTGGAGACGAAGAATCTTGACGGGGAGACGAATCTCAAATCGAGAAATGCGGCGATTGGGTTGACGCATCTACGGACCGCGCAGGATTGCGCCGCCAGTGTCTTCAGGGTCGACTGTGACAGGCCAGACAATGACATGTTCAAGCTTAATGCTGCGGTCTCGTCTGGTGAAAAGAAACTGCCAGTCGATCTCAATATGACGCTGTTACGGGGGACGGTGCTGAGGAATACGGCTTGGGTCATCGGGGTCGTTTTGTTCACTGGGGAAGATACGAAGATTGTGCTCAATTCTGGGGGCACGCCGAGTAAGAGGAGCAAGGTGGAGAGACAGATGAACCCTCAGGTGTACGTTTTTTGCTCAGATTCCGCATTCCTTGACTGATAATCAACAGGTTCATTAACCTCATCCTTTTGGCCTGCATGGCTGTAACCTGTGGTGTCGTCGACTCGGTTCTGGAGCACAGAGACTATCCACAAGGAGCACCGTGGCTGTACGCAGACAATACCAGCAATGATAATCCTTCCTTCAACGGTCTGGTGACTTGGGCTTTTGCTCTTATCACGTCAGTCTCCTTCTCAGACCTCATATTCGACTATCTAATATCTAGAATAGATTCCAAAACATCGTCCCGATCTCGCTCTACATATCCATCGAGTTTGTGCGAACATGCCAAGCAGCTTTCATCCACTTTGACTGGCACATGTGGTACGAAAAGACAGACCAGTCGACGCTGGCCCGCTCCTGGAATCTCTCGGACGACTTGGGTCAAATCGAATACATATTCTCCGACAAAACTGGTACTCTTACCCAAAACTCGATGATATTCCGACAATGTTCTATCGGTGGCAAGGTGTACCTCGAGGACGAGACGGACGAGCGACACAATGGTTCAGCGTCTTCCGACACCGACAGTACCAAACAACCTCCTTCAGATCATCATTTCCATTCATCCCAACTCACCCTTGATCTCGCCCAATCTCTCAATGTCGAACAAAACTCGGAATTTGCGGGTCAAGCTCGCATGCTTAATGGCTTTTTCACCGTCCTGGCTTTATGCCACAGTGTCCTCACGGCCGTCGACCCCGAAACCGGTAACATCAGGTATAAAGCGCAGTCTCCGGACGAAGCGGCCCTGGTTCAAGCGGCGGCTGATTGTGGGTATGTTTTCAAAGGAAGGGAGAGAGAGATTCTATATCTCCAAAACCCGGGAGAAGAAGAATCGGAGAAATACGAGTTGTTGAACATTTTGGAGTTTACGAGTGCGAGGAAGAGGATGAGTGTCGTCTTGAGGAAACTCGATAGCTCGGATGGGCGACTTTTCTTGTTGACCAAGGGGGCTGACAATGTCATTTTCGAGCGACTGAAGAAAGGGAGCGATGAGTCGTTGAAGGAGATGACAGAGATGCAGCTGAACGAATTTGCGAATGGGGGATTGAGGACTTTGACTTTGGCGTTCAAATTCATTCAAGGTTCGGTTTCATTCGTCTTTCTGACGACATTTCTTCTGACTTTTTTGGCAGAGAGCGAATACGCGGCCTGGTCCGAACGATACCATGAAGCTAGTGTCGCTATGGAGGATCGGGAAACCAAATTAGAGCAGGTGTCCGACGAGCTCGAACAAGATCTGCGATTGCTTGGTGCTACAGCTATCGAAGACAGTCTTCAGGATGGCGTCCCCGAAACCATTGCGGATTTGAAGTTGGCGGGAATCAAGATCTGGGTAGCGACTGGTGACAAGATGGAGACTGCAATCGGTATGTCTTTCGGTTCATCGAATCCTTGTATATCTTCTGACTGACTTGCTTCAGCCATCGGACATTCCACGAATCTAATTGCCAACGACTCGAACATTGTTGTTGTTCGCGGGGGCTCGGATCCGGCAAAAAAGGCTGTTTATGACCAGATGGTGCATGCTGTGGAAGAGTTTTTTCCGGATAGCGGGATCTTGGAGGACGTAAAGCAAAGCGACAAAAATCATAAGCCCGGTCATTTGAGAAGGTCTTCGCAAACTGGTCATCCGTCAAGACCTTCATTCGCATCCCATGGGAGCTCGAGATTCAGCCATAACGACTTGCGACGGGTGGAAACTCGGACTGGGGTATCTTCTATCGTCGGGCCGGGCAATGGGGAGAGACCAGGAGGTTTCGTATTGGTTATTGACGGGACGGCGCTTGGATATGTGAGCTCCCTTTTGGTTAGTTTCCCTGTTTGAAGCTAATGTGGTTCAGGCGCTCGGAGATGCTCGACACAAGACTCTGCTGCTAAGGCTGGCAATGCTTTGTGAAGCAGTCATTTGTTGTAGAGTTTCACCGCTTCAAAAGGCTCTCGTGGTTCGGCTTGTCAAGGACGGCATTGGGGCGATGACTTTGGCTATTGGAGATGGGGCTAATGATGTCAGCATGATTCAGGTAAGATCTTGACCTTTTACGCTTTTCGTTTCGTTTTGGGATTCTGTCTTACTTCTTCACGCGTTCCGTTTTGCTTACTCACTATACGCTTTTCGTTTTACTCATTCACCTTTCATTCTAGGCGGCTGATGTCGGTGTCGGTATTTCTGGTGAAGAGGGTTTGCAGGCTGTGAACTCTTCCGACTATGCCATTGCACAGTTCCGGTTCCTCAAACGATTACTCCTTGTCCATGGACACTGGTCCTACGCTCGGAATGGAAATATGTGCGTTTTTTCTTTCGTCACATTTTTTCGTTGGCGGTCGTTTCGCCGCAAACCCTGACCAACCTTCATAGGATTCTGAACTTTTTCTACAAGAATATCGTCTGTATCGGTGTGCTATGGTGGTTCCAGATATACGCTAATTGGAGCTCGACATAGTGAGTTTTCCTTTCTGTTTCTTTCTACTGCGGCATCCTTCGCATTTCGTCTCGCCTTCAACTGACGCGTATTACCCAGCGTCTTCGATTACACCTTCCTATTGTTCTGGAATTCGTTTTGGACCATCGCTCCTGTCATTGCCATTGGAATCTTTGATCGTCTCATCGGTAAGGAAACGATTACTGTACGTGCTGGAGATGACCTTTCTTATTGTCGACAGATTCGGATGTCTTGATGGCACTGCCCGAGCTCTATCGTTATGGACGTGAAGGGAGATGGTTTGGCCTCAAATGGTTCGCTCTGTTCATGCTGGATGGGATATACCAGGTTAGCGAGAACTCGGTTTATCTGTGAATCAAAGGCTCATGTTCTTCAGTCGGCCGTCATATTCTTCCTTGTTGCTTACACATATATGTCGACGCCGACTTCCCGTACAGATGGTTACAATATCCCCTTGAACGAGTTTTCTACGGTACGTCTCTATTTCTTGGATCGAATGTTGTCTGATTCTTGACATTCAGACGATGGTCATCGCTGCGGTATTCGCTGTCAACTTTTTCAATGGGTTGAACACCAGAGCATGGACTGGCTGGATCTACTTTTCTGTTTTGTTTGGCATCGTCTTCATTTGGTGTTTCACCGTACGTTCGCCTTCATACCCTCATTCTTGCGTCGTCTTACTTATCCGTTCTAGATCGTCTATTCCCTAATCTCCCCAGGTTTCCGCTCCACCACCGGCTTCGGAATCTACTGGTTCATATTCCGCTCTGCCTACTTTTACTTCTGTCTTCCCCTGACAGTGGTCATCGCGCTACTACCTCGATACATCGCCATGGCCTGGAAGTTTTGCTACAACCCCGACGACATCGACATTATGCGATATATAAGGAAGTACGAACCTGAACGAGATCCAGCGGAAGCGCATAAAGCCAGTGCGCTTACTGCGATGAAGAATCACCCAGCTTCAGCCTCCGTCATCTCACGACGAACATCGCGTTCGAGCGTCGGTTCCGTACCGCATCGCTCGAGGCCGTCGATGGATATTCGCTCTGTCAGTCGCACAGATATGTCGACTGGACTGCGATCTGTCCATCGAGGATTCGATTTCGCGACGGAAGAAGGAGGGGTGGCGATGCGGAGAATGCAATCTAATCTCTCACAAATACGGTTGAGCAGTAGGAATCTTGCAGAACAGAGTCAGGCAGGACAGACCCAGGAGAGACATAGGAGACGGAAACTGTCGGAGGGGGTTGGACATGTCTTTTCGAAGCTCAAAAAGACTGGAGAAAAGACTAGTTGATGTCGGTGATGGACCATGAATGACCTTTTATGCCACGATATTCATTACTAGATAATATGGACGGCGTCCTTTAATCACTGTATCTGTACCGCAGTACGCAATATCACACAGGACTTCAAGTTAGTGCTGGAAAAAAAGACTAGACTTGGTCTTGGCCCTTGCGGCTGTGATCGCCAGTCAACGCATCAAGTCGCAAGTCGCGATAGCAACAGTGACACCACGGGCAAAAGCCGAGGCACTCGGAAATCAGTGCCTTAAACCCACATGTGACGCACTCATCGTGCACTCATCGTGCACTGAGTCACAATCAGCTGCAGTTTGTCATTACAATTTACCCTACTGTCATGCAGGACGGCTGAGTGATTTCGGGTCAAATCGTGCTGTGGGCGCTGTCTTGGGACCTCGGGTCAAGTTGGTTAACTTCTTGGGCGCTGTTTTCAGCGCCAGGTTGTAGCAGGTTGTTCGCTCCCTCCATCTTGTTACCTAAGTACGTGTGTCTCATTGCTGTTGGTGCTGTTGCTAACCTTTCCTGGTAACTTATGTATTTATTTACCCTGTGGCAATTCGAGGATAATATCCGAATCAGGCCTATGGGGCTATTATCCAGGGTCTTACAGAATGGCTGAGCGAATTTCGGCTCACTTTCACAACTCTGGGCAGACCTTAAGAAAATCCGGATTTGGCTATCAAGAAGGTAACCGGATGTGATCACGTCGGGGATGACACATAAAAGCGCATGGAAGCGCATGCGCATTCCCACGCTTAGGCGCGGGTCGTTTACCGAACCTTTTCGAATGTTAACAGTGTCCATATTGAATTATAGGTTTAAATATATCATACCAACTCAGTTATGCACTTAAGAGACAGAATATCTGGTGGATACAAGTAGTCACTATATTGGGCCAATATATGGAAGGGTGCGAATACCTCGGAATAGATCCGAGTAGGTCCGGGTAGAGACCTGTTCAAGACTCTAATGGCTCAGCCTATTCGAACTTGGAATAGATCCTGACTAGGTTGTTAAATATGCTATTGCTTAGGCCTCAAATAAGTCGTGTGACCTATGTTGATGTTTGAATGTGGGTCTATTCGGCATCTATTCGGCGTCTACTTGAGTCTATTGACGGCCTCGAACAGGTGATCTATTCTCACCCCTCCATATATCAGCTTGATATGTAGTGATTGGGTGGGATCCCGTGGGATCATCGGCAGTCATGGTGCGTGGAAATGTCCCTTTTGAGAATGGCGGTAACCTACCCGGTTTACCTGATGGCCTGCCGAACATCGAAATCAACATCACGGCAGCCAAACGAGGCTTTAGTCATGAATCACATGGCCGGGGCTCCGCAGAATTCCTGATCTGTGACAGTTGCCAGCAATATATATGAGAAATGTGGAGAACTGGTTGTGAGCACCTGGCTTTCTATAATCTCCGATGAAGGTCATCTGTCGCTGTCCTGCCTGCTTAAACCATACTGTCGTTGTTAATGATGTGGCGCAACCTGGCCGTGAAGTCAGCTATGCAACACGTCAGGACCATCATACCCAAGCTGCAGTGGATCATTCTAGCCACCCCAGGCCCAAAGAAACCAATTCTGAAAGCAGCAGAAAACCAAAGAATCTCCCAAAAAGTAGATACCAAGCCAATCCAATGAGCTAGTCTAAAGCTGAATCACTGCTCAGAAATAACCATTCCTACTGAGCTCATTGTTCAGCTATGCTGTACCCTGGTTATTTGGCTGAATGTCAAAGCTGGAATCAGCCGTGATACAGCAAATACTGTTCTGAAGGCACTGCAATTCATCATTACCACCTTGCTTGGGCTTGTCTCTGCTGCAGTAAACTCAGAACCAGGGGTCAACATCATCTTTCCTGAAATCAGCATTCCTCAAGATATTCGCACAGCATATGAGCATTATGGGAATGATCCCAAGCTCATGCGTACAGTTTGCTGTCCAACATGCTACACGATCTATCCAGATCAGGAGCACATTCCATGGAAATGCCGATGGAAAGCATCTCCTCGATCACACCCCTGTAATACTGTTCTGTGGCGTCCACAGAACTATGGGCATGTATTGAAACAAGTCCCTCATACATTGTTCAACACCCAAGACTTTGGCTCTTGGCTTGAATTCTTTCTGTCACGCCGATCCATTGAAGAGGGCTTGGAGTGTACATTCCGGCACACTCCACCTGTCACTGGTGATATGCATGATATACATGACAGTCCAGCATGGCAAAATATGTGCAGCTTTCTGAAAGAACGATATCATCTTGTTTTTGGGTTCTACATTGATTGGTTCAATCCTTTCACAAACAAGATAGCAGGTATTTGTTTGTACAATTCAAATGCATGAATGTTACTAAGACTTGTCCACTAGGAAAGTCTGTGTCATGTGGCACACTCGTCTTGTACTGCTTGAATTTGCCTCCAGAGCTGCGATATTTGCCTGAAAATGTATTCATTGTTGGGCTTATCCCCACTCCATCCATGCCAGATCCCACAACAATTGCCCATATGCTTGCTCCAATCATTGAAATCATGTTGCAATATGAAGCACCAGGAAAGAGAACCACCACACGCAATCATCCTGAAGGTGTTCCAGTTCAAGCTCGGATTGTACCAATCATAGCTGATCTTCTGGCCATTCGAAAGGCTGGAGGGTTCCTGGCACCTGCAAAGGCAAACTTCCCATGCTCTTATTGTGACATTCATCAAAGCCAGCTGGACAGCCTTGACTTCACATCATGGAATGACCGCACTCCAACAGATGTTCGACGGCAGGCTCAGGAATGGTATAGTGCAGTAACCAAAGCAGACAAGGAGCGGCTTGCAAAAGCCACAGGTGTGAGATGGACTCCATTTCACCGTTTGCCATACTGGAATCCAGTTATGGACCTTATTCTTGGATTCATGCACAATTGGCTGGAGGGAGTCCTGGAGAACCATTTGCGCAACTTCTGGGCCCTCGGTCTCAAACGTAATGCAGAGATCATTGAGGAAATTACCAAGGCCGAGGATTTCACAGACTCAGACGTGTCAGAATCAGGTGATGAGCTGGAAGAGCTGGCCAAGGAAGCAGCGCAATATGAAGCCTCACTTCGTGCTGCTTCCACAGTTTCCTCTGTTCCATCACCCCCATCATTATCATCATCACGAAGCAGTACACCAACTCCACGTGCAACACCAGCACCAATGGACATTGATGATAATGCTGATGATGCTGATGATGAACATGATGGTGACTTCAAGGCTGAGATTGGACCAGCACCATTCAAGTTCTCCAAGGCTCAGGTTGAAGCAATTCATGCATGTCTTCGAGATGTTTCCCTTCCAACCTGGGTAGGCCGCCCACCTACCAACCTTGGTGAAAAGAAGCATGGATCACTCAAAGCCCAGGAGATTCTCATTCTCTTCAGTGCCATACTTCCCTTGATTATCCCAGAACTGTGGTATCACACTGAGCACATCATTCCTGATTTGCAGCAGCTAGATTGCTACTATGATCTCACAGCTGCAACAAACATCATCATTTCATTCACAACTTCCAACTCTGAGGCTGAGATGTTCACATACTATTATGTGAGATATCGTGCTGCCATCCAGCAACTTTTCCCTGATTTTTCATCTCTGCCCAATCAACATATTGCAATGCATGATGAGACGTTCCTCAAATACTGGGGGCCTTTACCCTGTCTCAGTGAATTTCCAGGAGAGCGCATGAATGGTCTGCTGCAAAAGGTCAAAACCAATAACCATCTCTGTAAGTGATCATTGGTAAATATACAATCTTTTCTGACAGTTATTCATAGATGATATGGATTACACAATGCTGAGACAGATCACTCGTCGCTGTCGTGTGCTAGCTTTGCTCCATGATAATCAACATGGCAATGCTACAACAAGAAAATTTGCAGATATTCTAGAGCCTGAGCACTCTACAGTCCGGAAATCTCTGGATGGGGAGCTGGGATCATGGGAAATTGCTCAATTCCTTGGCAAGTCACCTAAGATGTCACCCAAGGAATACACACAACTACAGGAATACCTTGATTCTATTGGACGTCCATATCGGAGCTACACTGATACTCCACATCCTGAAAATGCCCATATCCTTCCACCGAGCGCTGCACGTCCATTACAAGTCTATGTGAATGGGCGTAGATATAGCTGTAGTTCATCACATGCTGGCAACAGTGCCATTCAGTTCTATACTGGGTCACCACGGCAGCAATGCACTGGATCCATTCAGTTAATCCTGGAAATTCCACTGGACGGCTTTCTCCGCACCTTCATTTTTGTTCAGCCTTACAGAGAGCTGACACGTGTTGACCAGAAAAAGATTCCATATCAACGGTATCCTCGACTGAGGACCAAAGTTGTTGAAGCTACAGCCACTGATGAGAGGCTCATAATTGCACCAAAGGACATCATCACACATCTTACCACACTCAGACGGCCAGTGGGGATTTATGGTATTGAGAAAGATCTCTTGGTAGTATGTTGGGGACTCAACCGCGGGAGAAAATAACCAACCATTTTCATTTGTTGCCATTTCAGAGATATACTACCTGCCACTGCTACACTTGTCTTCACTTGTCTTCAGCTTGATTGTCAATATATTTTGTGATTATTCAATGTTGAAAACTCTTTCTGTATTGTTTCACAGTGAACTCCATCACAATCATGCTCTTGAGAGTGTGGCGCATTTCTTATCATGATTTACTGCTTTCGGGAACCCAGGGTCAGCTAGCCTGGGACCTGTTATGGTTGTCACACCGGTAGCCCTCCATTCTGATGAAATTCCAGACTCCGCAAGATGCCATCCAGGTGCCGGTCTCTAAAACTTCAAAATTTGGCAAAGTAAATTATAAAAGAGGTTGAGAGTCATATCTGACCCAAAAAGACCACTTTGAATGACTGGACCAACTCCTAAAGCTGCACAGACATATGCTTGTGCTGTTCCAGGACACAAACTAAGCACCATCACAGGAAACACATGCCATTTGCGCCAGACATCGGCTATCCATCGGAGTCTGAAATACCGTGAGAATCGAGGGCTACCAGGTTGATAGGCGTAACAGGTACCAGGCCTTATATTCACTACTTGCTCATCAACATCAGGGAATATAATTTGCCTGGCTAGCGAGGCTAATGGTCAGCAGATACTGATGGCAAATCCACTGGTTTCACCTATGGCTACAGTTGGCCAAGGCCTGATTGGTTGAGCTTCAGTTTTGATTTTTGATCTCAGATATCCGGTATCTGGTATCCGGTTACTGGGCCCGATCAATTACCATAAGTAAGTATTTTCTTGGGTCAAGTTAGTTTGTATTGCAAAAAATGTAGACAACATTGTTACATTGTTCCTGTGCATAATAAATTTAAAATACCAGACCATGTGTCATCATGTGACTGTATTGCTGATCTGACCCGAAGTTGATGTGGATTGCAAGGTCTCTAGAGGTTGGGGGGTCTTATTGTAAGACAACAGGCTCTAAAGGCCATCTAATTAGGGCCTATATAACACTGTAAAGACCAGAAATTGTGCACCTGGTTGCTGGTACCATGAATACAGCCTGAATATACTGATTTTCGGCAGACTGAGGTATCCCATGCTTCCATCAGTCATAAAAGACAATACTGTACGTGAGTGTACAGATGAAACCATAACGCATAACACTGCCCCAGTTGGGTTTCTTAATTTGTGTGACATAACACTATTTGCTGGCTGAGTTTCCAAAAAAAAATTGTGTTACGCCAAAATTTTGGTCCAAATGGGCCCGAAAACGGTGACAAAAGGGAGTTATATGCCCGGGACCTTAAAGATCAGCGACGTACATCGTCGAATGACAGCGTACGTCGGACTTTGGCGGCCGGTGGCAAGAGATGAGGAATAACGCCGATGATCGCCGAAGGATGGTGACATTTGATGGCGGGCCGGTGGTATGCGCCATCAGCCGATGCTCGCTATCATATTTGGCAAAAATATGCTGCATATCTGCAAATTTCAGGGTATTTTAGTGGAAATACAGTGTATTAGAGTCTCAGCCCAAGGTCATCTGCTCGATTTGCGGTCCGTCTTCATCCTATCAGCGACATGAGGCTAAGAGTCATTTTATTATTTAGGGCGGTATTTCTTTGGCACTTTCTGCCAGTTCCTCGGATCAACCTTCCCAAGATTCACCATGAGCCAGATATACAGCGTATTGTACTACTAACAAACTGAAATACATTGTATTTCCTTCCACTCTAGTTGGTATTCAACATATTATGCTGACTGATGACCGAGATACATTGTATTTCATTGAATCACATTTGGTATACGACGTATTACCCTGACCGAAATACAGTGGATTTCATTGAATCACATTTAGTATACGGTGTATTGTGCTTTGAGATACAGTGGATTTGAATAGATTCTGTGTCAGATACACTGTATTAGACTGTACTCCGGCGTATTACTGTGATTGACAATGTATATACGGTGGCCTGAGACGTCTCTCGCTGTATCTCAACTGCGAGCGCTGCGGTTCGGCGGAGGTCGGCAACATTCGGCTATCTTTAGTGCTGCGCGCTTATTACTGAAAAAAGGCCAAAACTTTCTTATTTTTGAAACTGTAACGCATCACATTGGGCCGGTATCCGAGTTTTTTTACTTACGTCACCATAACATGACGGTCCCCGGTTTCATCCGTACACTCGTGATCACGTTATCCTGCAGTAGTCAAAGACCAAAATCAATTAAGTGCTATATTGGTAATGAAACATTGAATCGAATAGAATGAGAGATGAAACACTGAGATAAACCGAGAGAGAAATGAAATTAATCCAGATCATCACCTTCATCATCTTCATCGTCTTCATTATCCGCCAGACGTTGTAACTCCTCCTCAGTTGGGATATCATACAGTTCCAAAACAGCATCCCCATACTCTTTCATGAACTCTTTTGTCGACATTCTCCTCCATTTCCGAATATCTGTCAGGTTCGTACAGAACTGTGCCAATGGAAGTGCGACACCATTGTGCATATAATATGCACGTTCACGCAAAGTGAGCCGTGTATTGTAGTAATCCGGCTCAAAGTAGTCAATTGGTACATTGAGCGGATGAGGAGATGGATCTGGATCTGGAACTGCAGTGCCTGGAACGATGCGGATACGATCAGTGCTACAGAATATCAGCCGAGAACTAGCAGAAATGCGAAAGCACAGACCGTACTCCTCTTTTCTTGAGGCGCTTGGCTTTCTCTTGATGCTGCTGATCCTCGCCGTGGAATAAGGCTGTTACAATTGTGGACCGGCCCAGCTTTGGCCTGATCCGGTATTGTACAGGATTTGCGGTCTCGTCAAGCTCATCATCGGAATGTGCATTAGCTTCCTCAGCCAAACGGACAACCTCCTTTCTATAACCAGCATCCTTGAGCTGCTGTACTCGTATTTTGGCGAGCTGTAAAGTATAAGGGTCAAGCGAGTCTCAAAGAATGAATTGCCGTACATGTTGACGCCTTCGCAATGCATTGTTATGCTCTGCATCACGTACTGCAGCCCCTGGAATCCTGGCCTCCTTCCGTGCCTTGCCCGCCATGTGAGAAAAGACAAAGCTTCTGTAAAGCTTGCTGAGCAGCATATGATTCTGGGCATAGGATATATCGGCCCGGAACTCAAGATAACCGAATGAGGTCAGGACACTTCGAAAGGTGGAAAGAGCAATGCTCTCATGGAGAATGTTGTACAGTGAGTCAGGGCTGCCCAAGACATCAGGAGCCCATCGGTGAAGGCCAGCTCGAGCAACAGCAGAGAAAATGTCGAACAGGAATCTTTCCTCGAGGCGCAAGATCCTTTTTGCTGTTACTGCGCTCTCGAGATGAGCTCTTCGCTTGACCTCTTCAACAAGCTTCAAGGTCTCATGTGAAGCAGACTCAGCTGCATTGACCAAGGATTCGACATGCTCCCGAATGCCAGCAGTACCTGAAGCCTTGAAGCGCTCGTTAAATGTGTTAATCAAATCACCGGCGACGTTTGGGGGAATTGCATCCTGCGAGAACAGCCCCCACATGACACGGCATTGAAAGTTCAACGCGTCCTATAATATAAAGATTGTCATTGAAATGTTAAAACAAAGACAGATAATGAATTACGCACCTGAACCTCAATTGCATTCTTTGGCACATCGCCCTTTTTCAGATGATAACCCCTCTTCTGGGCCTTGGATCCAGCAGCAGACGAAGGGTGTCGAGCTTTCTTTGTCTGAGGATTTGAACCAGCTCCGTCGGCATGGCTGTCAGTGCGACCACGTTTCTTGCTGCCAGTGGGCGCTGTTCCATCAGACATAGGTGAATCTGTGGGAGGCATGGAATATGAAGGAGTTGGCAAGAGGGAACGACTGAATGAACCGCTGTCTGAACAATGATCATTGAAATAGATTTTTGGACAAAGAAATTCGTACATGAGGCATTCAGGCGTCATCACATTTTCGTCATCAGAACCCTGAGGCGTTGGTGTTCACAATTTTCATGGCATCCAGCGCTCAAAGAAGGGGAATGAGGGACGGGACAGGATTATGAAAGGAAATATTGATATATTATGCTCGAATTGCAACAGGATAAATAAATACCTACCAGGAAAGGTTAGCAACAGCACCAACAGCGAGCTGAGAAAATGAGACGCACATAAAGACCTCTCAGATTTGTCCTAGACCGTCCATGGCTCTGGCCAATGCTCCATTAATGCTCCCAATCAAGAACCGAGGATACAGCTGAAAGAGTATAAGGTCAATGAGGTCAAGGACCCTGTGGAACCGGTAAAAGGTGCATACCAATGGCTGAGGAAAACAATGAATGTCGATGTGGAAGGTAACAAGATGGAGGGAGGGAAAAACCTGGCGCTGTAAATGACGCCCAAGAACGAGGTGCCAAGACAGCGCCCACGGCACGATTTGACCCGAAATCGCCCAGCAATCAAGAACCGAGGATATGACTGCAAGAGTATAAGGTCAATGAGGTCAATGGCCCTGTAGAACCAGTAAAAAGCGGCATACCAATGGCTGAGGAAAATGCCAAATATCAATGTGTAAGGTAACAAGATGGAAGGAGGGAACAACCTGGCGCTGTAAAGTGGTTGCCCAGGAACCGACTTGATCCGAGGTCCCAAGACAGCGCCCACAGCACGATTTGACCCGAAATCGCTCAGCCGTCCTGTATGACAGTATGGTAATGACAAACTGCAGCCGATTGTGACTCAGTGCATGATGAGTGCACGATGAGTGCGTCACATGTGGGTTTAAGGCACTGATTTCCGAGTGCCTCGGCTTTTGCCCGTGGTGTGATCCGGACTGTCCTATCGATTTTGATCGTCAAGTACCTTTCAAACTCAATTGCACTATACCGTAGGTGCACCTAGTTTGCGGTCGATGAAGAGCTTGGAGCTCATGGTGGCTCCTAGAAGCTCTAGAGCAAGTATGGAATAGGTAGGATGTAATTTCGTCAATGTTTCAATCATGTTGCAACTTGTACGGCGGCCGATCGCGTGACAATATTTTGTCTAGATAAGAGGCTTGGAGCATCACCAGAAATTTTCAAGCGCTGGTCGTTTCATCACCCTCTCAATTTACGCTCTCAAAAACTTCCTATCGCAAATCTTGCCTTCTGACATTCAATACCATCCTTTCGACAACTCCTTTTTGCTCCACATACCTCGTTATCAACAATGTTAATCCTTCCCGTTGGCATCGCCTTCGCTATCTTATGTTCAGTATCCGCAACGCCAATGTAAGTCGTGAATATCTTGCTGTGTCGATATACTTGCCGTTTCTGTAGATCCGTCAGCCAAGAGGTCCATCTCTCTCGTCGAGCCGGAGAACAATCCAGCGGCAGCCATAGGTTACCTGACTCATCGACGGCTCGACAGCAACGTACCTCTTCTTCCAAAAAATCCCGTCCGCTCACTGAAGAAGAGAAAAAACGCAAGCTGGATGCAGAGTGGAATAGGACGCATCCTAATGCGACTGAGGAACAGAAGAAGGGGCTTGAGGATAGGAGGAGGCTCAAGGATATGTCTGCTGAGGAGAAAGCGAAGAGGCGCACACAATTAAAGACAAACAACCAGAGGGCAAGGAGGGCAAAGCAAGACAATGAGAGAGCTGAGAGCAGCAAAGCAAGGGAGAAATCATCCGCTCCAGAGTCCTCGAGGCCTCGTGCACCGGCGAATCAGGATCCCCCCGCCTCCGCTGCCGGGAGATTCGCTCCCATCCAACTGCCCTCTATCGCTTCCTTGAACTTGCCAAGGCCTCCACCGTCCGGCAGGAAACACTAAGAATCTGGAAAAAACGAGAGTAGATTGCAAGGTAGTTATTTATTGTCAACATGTATTCAATGACATTTATGACATTTCTTTTCAAAAATTTGAGCCAAATGAGGAATTGCTTATTCGAGAAGCAGACGACTTACCAGAATCCTCTTTTCCTCTGTGCATATCATCCTGCCGTATCAAGTCTACTAGAATTACGCCCAAAACCTCTCTGTCGCGAGTAATCGTATTACTGGTTGTAGGTCGACGATTCCTTGTGTGAAAATGGAGCAGCTGAATTCGAGGAGCGGCGTGAGCTGGCACAAATCCAAGATTATGCTACGACCTGAGGCTCATCGACCTTGAAGTCCTAGTCATCAGAGACCTGTGGGTGGAGAGAGACGCAAGCATAACATGGATCTTTTCAGCGTCGGAAGGCCCACTAGTCCCGACGCCTTTGTCTTCGCTTTCAGGCGAAATTGCTTGTTACCCTTGAGATTCTTGATATAGGCATTAGCCGTGTCACAGAGACGAACTCGTTCCAGTGGCATGGTCCTTCTGGCGTTGTTCTGGCGGTAATGTTACAGTTAAATGTAGAAATCGGTGACAAAATGCAGCATGTCGCACATGACGTGAATATGACTCAGCATTGTCGCATTTCTCTCAGCTCTGACCTCGAAGTCGAGCATCTCCCAATCACGATGATGATATCTCCCGACGGCTCTCCCATCTCCACACCTTCTTCTGGCTCTCCATCGCCCGAGGAAACTGGCGTCAGCTATAACCAGACTGGGAGCACCACGTCTACCCTCTTGAATTTCGTCACCTCCTCTCTGAGCCCTGGTTCCTCGAAACGCAGGATGCCAGCCGCGTCTCATTTCTCCAGCGCATCGAACAGAGATTCTAAATCTAGACGAAGAGAGGATTCACGACGAGGCATGGGTGGTGGTGGAGGGGCTTGGGAATCAAAGGACCTTGCGGGCAAAAGAGACAAAGAAGAGCTCGTGGATAATCAGATTGTGGATTACTTTCGCAAAGGTGAGTAGAGCCCTCATAGCCTTTCAAACCATCCTCTCGCCTCGAGTTTCCACATCATCCTCTTTTCTAACCTCTTCCTCAGAAATCGGGGACCCATTCTACGAGAATTAGAGCGAAAACGAGGGCCTTGAATGACGAAAATTGAACCAGTGTATGAATAATAAAGAAGGGGTGCAGATCGATACAAATGATTGGTACATTAACAGCATAAACTACAGAAAGGCGCGATAAAAACAGTCATATTTCCCTTTCCGTCTTTCAAAGAAAACCGAAAGTACGAGATATCTTGTGAATATTGAGGTTGGACTTTTTTCATGATCAATATCTAGGCTCGAATCAGAAGGACCTTATTCAAGGTCTCTGTGACGGCCAGTGCAATCTTCCTAGCCATCTCGAGCTCCGGGCGACCACGGCGCCAACGGTCGGTCGTCGCAGCGTCGATGTGGGCACTGGTATGAGTAATGAGGGATGCTCTTTCCGCCATTGGCATCATTGAGATTGAAGGATGAGGTCGAAGCGTCGATCCGATGACAGCTTGACTTGGTCGAGGAGAGGGATATGTCCAAACGACATCACGTCTGATTTACGCTGCTGAACGACGAACGACGAAAAAGACAAGACCAACCCTGACTGGACTACCAAATCAGTGCACACCTCGATGAATGGCATCAAAAGCTTACCTGTATCTTTTTCCGATTTCGGTTTCCTCCTACTTTCGTCTCGCAGTTTCCGTTTATGGCCTGCTACTACTCCTTCTCCTCTTCCTCTTCCTTCTCCTCCTACTCCTTCTCTTTCCCTGCCACTACTCTTTCACCTCTCCTCCTCCTACTCCTACTCCATCTCTTGCTACTGATCCTCCTCCTTATGCTCCGATTTGGATCTTGGCGGCTGTTCGACCTTCGGAGAAGAAGAAGACTGAGAAAGCTTCTTCACTGTTCAGGTCACCATTGCGAGGAAGAGGGAGCTGCGATAAAGAGCCGAGAGAATTGCGATAGAGCGTCGAGCTAAGGATTCGGAGCAGCTTCGAAAATTGGGTTTCGACGATCGCAATAGGCTGGTGGAATGAGAGAAGAGAAACAAGGCTCCTGCCAGATGCTTTAGAATGAACAGAGATAGGCTGGAAGGAGCTTGCATATCTCATTGCCACAGTGACAAGGACAAGGCTGCTACGAGCGAGACCCGGTGAGAAGTCGTGTCCGAGGGCTCTTTTCTCCAACACATTTCGAACAAACCATGACCCAACGAAGCTTCAACCAGCGCAAGATTCAGCGAGGCTTCGATCCAATGAGGCCTCACTCCGTAATCTTCCATACCCTGCTTCATTTTCTTCCATACCCATACTCCGCTTCATTATTAGTGACGCTGCGAGGCAGTAACTTCCAGAGGTGTGAATCATTGTCTTTCGTCAAGAGGGATACACGCTACAGCGACGGAAATGCTGCATCGTGCGATTGGACAAAGGAATGCAGAGCGTGACGACATTTGACGCCTTGCTGTCGACGCTCCATATCCAATCTTCCGTCAAAGAGAGAAGCTACGAAAAAGGCAGAAATGAGCATTTGCGAACATTGACCGGAGCAGCGAGGGCTCAGAGCTCAATGTCGGCTGCAACGAAGGAGCGCGCTGGATATTCGTCGGTAGAGCCAGCTAGCTAGCTCTCTTCCCGAGAGGCTTGGTCTGGCAAGCAGGCAAGAATCAGACTTCGTTTCGTCAAAACAAGATCTCTCACCAGCTTCTAATTCCATTTGAATTCGTGCTAAGGACATGAGCGATCTGGAGAAACCAGAATACCCTGTGACCGTCAAAATCAGCCAACGTGAATCACCGAGCGGGAAAAAACATACAAGGCGGTAACGGAGACCTTGTTGCTGTCGCTACTATCAAAGAATAGTACTAGCTTCAGCAGCTTTGAGACCAAAAGAGGGATATGGTCTTGTTGGAATCGGGGACGGCGAAAAGAAGAAATCGTCGAATGGAAACAAGCCTGCGCCGCTTTCCCGCTGCTCTTCAATTCGGCCATTTCTGTGGGCCCAGGATCTACAGGTTTTCGAAATCTTGTCGAGAATTACGCGTCCTTGATGATGGCAGGAAGAAAAAGCCGACTGCCTTTTTTGATTTGACCATTTTCGTCACTCGGCCTCAGGCTGCTTCAGGTCTTCGAATCTGCCAGTAGACCTATGGCTCTAATGGTGTGCTAAATATCTGAATAACCACATGGCACAAGGCAATGCTGTGCTACTCAAATTCAGCTGGTCGCACTCGCCTTCGCCTGACCAACCACTGGGTCCTGCTCTTGACGAGGTTCTCCGGGTCGAGCGCCGCTGCTCTTGCATTTCTCACCTGTGGAGCTCCCTTTCTCGCGTCCGAACCGTATTCTGCGTCGCTCTACATATTGGTCGCAAAACCTGGTCAGCCCGAATTTGTCGCTCAATTTCAAACCAAGCACAGGCTCCCATAATTATAATTCATTCGCAACCTTGGCAAACTGGGCCGTTGGCAACCGACTCTGTTTTTCAACCCACTGCCTCATTGACGCTAGTTATTTGGCTTAACAATGTCAGAAGGTCACTGAACCTGACCAACCTCTGTCGTCAACCCTCTGATATCTATTGTCGCCGCTGGACCCAAAAGCTCACTGGCGCTCAGGCCTCAGGTGCGCCTCTCTGACAAGATTGTAATTACTCCATTGCTGACCTTGCAGGCATTTTTCGACTGCGCCCATTGCCCTTCGTCGATGAGTGCCACAGCAGGCTTCAGCGCTTCAGACTGTCAGTTACTCAGCCTTGGCGGCGGAGTGAATTCGACCTTGCCAAAGCTTACTAGAGACAGCCTCGATAAATGTTCACCAGTAAGCTTGTGGTGCGCCATTCGTATGTGTTCCTATGCTATTTTCCCTGATTTCTATCGGCAGTCAGTCCAGGCTCGAAACCCGTGGACGATGGCAGGGAAATCTAAATTCCCAAAATAATCGACCTCAACTGCAATTACGAAGACTTCGGCCAAGGTCAGAGACCAGACGTTGCTGAGAATGAATCGGTCTCAATCTTCAAGCTGGTCTAGATCCAACCCTTTACACGGATCAAATAGATGAAAGCCTTTCTTTTCTATCGGAAAGTATCATAGTGGAAGGACACGAATCTTATTCTGTCAACGAACAAGTGGAACCTTGGGTGGAGCGACGAGGAGTGATATATGTATTCCGTTTTTTGGATTTGGATGGTACAGTGCATCTATAAAACATGATTTCGCATTTACTGATATCCTATGACAGGCAGTTTTCGTCAATTGTACTAAAGACTGGCTTCGATTTTACACTCAATATTAAGATTCATTGCAATATTCCAATCATAGCCATGGGATCGATCAGAGGCAGAAGAATCATGAGTTGGCTTAAATGTGTCAGCCAATTGGAAGCAAAGTTGGATCCGGCGTCCCGGATGCTGCGAGAATTGAGGTCAGCGCTACTTTTGCTCTTATCTGGGATGGCGGAAAATTTCGGTCGTTTTCCTCGTCATCATAATTACCCCGGAGTCCTAATGGAGTTCACAAGCGTTCTTTTTATGTTTGCCGCTAAGAGCAGTGGCAGCAGATTGATCGTACACGATGAGTCACTCAGTCAGACTCAATATCTGAATGACACATTTATCCCCGAACTCTCCGAAGTGACAAGGCTGATGGACCCACTTTTTTTCCCCAGGCTAAACCTTTTTTGTACTGTTGCTATCTATTTACATCGCTTTCTTTTGGTTTACCAACCATATAAAGGTCCTCTCTTCTGTGATCTTCAACTCAAATTATGTCCATTGTGGCTTGCTTGGGATCTTCCGCTCTTCAAGCTTCAAGGCCGATTGAGAACTCGAGGGCTCGCTATTCTATGTTACCTCTTCATTGCTGGCATGGCAGCTGCACTTGAGCTTGTTTGGGAAACATTGCCTGTTGGATTGTAACTAGAACAAAAGGTCAGGTTGTCATCTTTTGTCTGTCCTTTCACCTTGAGCCAATCAAACATCCAGACAGCTTTGTCAAGTCTGACAACACTTGAAGAGATTGTTCAAAAGAGACCCAAACTCAACTTCAGGCCTGCATTCTTTGCTGTCTAAATGTCACAATTCAATAGTATCTGTATTCCAGTTTGCTCTGGTCAATTCCTGGTGTTATGAGAGGATGGATTGCTCCTTGTTTGATTCCCATTGCCATCCATGGCAGTCTTCAAGTCTAGACTTTTTCTGTAATCACAGAGAGGTTGGAATGAATGGCATTGAGTTTTATTCTAACAAAGTGCCTGGAGAGTGAAGGGGACTGGTGCGAAGCACCGCTAAGGATTTGACCGTGCGCAAGGCATTTAGTCCATAACCCGTGCCAGGAATCTTGTCCAAATCAGGGAAACATGCCCATGGTTTGCCTGGAAGGGCTCGGCCATGGTCCACCATCACAGAATCGCTAGAGATCGTCTGATACCTTGGATCCTTGGATACCCCCTCTCATCCGGACTTGTTTCCAAGTCCAGTTCAAGTCATCCACGCCCAGCTGCACCGTCTATACCGATGGTGATGATAATGGAGATACCTCAATCCAGCGCTAAATGTCATCACTGCTGTGCTGATCCAACTTGGTCCTTCCATTAATATACGGAGATATCTCAGTTGTACCGATCTACTGATCACTCGTCCTACTTTGGTTACGACATTTTCTGATTGCCCAATTGGGAAACCGATAAACTCCGTAAACCTATAAGCGCCTGAGCCAAACTTATAAAAGGTTACACTGACAGCCTTTGATCTCCATTCCCCCAGAATGACTTGCTCTCAGATCCTGAAGTTTGGCCAATATCATGCGTGCATTGACTTTGACAATGTCCAGCAAGCCCTTCATGGCGTCGCAGTCAACGGCAATGAAGTCTCATGCTGGATTGCTTCGGAACAGGACAAGGTAAATACTTGTTCCTCGACAACTGATATTTACAGTATGCTGACATTTCGGCCAGAAATTTTCCATCACTTGCTACAACGAGCGCAGAGATCAGAATCTCCAAGCAGTCCTTACTATCGATGGCGTTGTATGTGACCGCCAAATGATGTTTGATGCATTCAACTTCCCATTGGAACCAAACATGATGAAAATATCTTCCTTCCGTACATCTGATTCCACATGTCGCGACTTTGTTTTCTCGAACATCCGAGTCACTGGTCAGTTTCTTGCCTTTCTTGACCGAACATTCTCATATTTGTTAGATGAAGCTGCTCTGGGACACGTATCCGATATCGGGACCATAAAACTCGAGCTCTGGCGCTTCTTCTTTATCGGTATTCAACCAATGCCTGTTCGTCCAAATACTTTCTTGTGTCCCGACAGCACACTCGGTTCTCAGGTCATTCATGAGCGCTCCAAGACTATAGGTTCGCATCGCGCCAGGTAAGAAATCATCATCTAATCGTTTGCTTTCATAATAACCAGATCGCCAGTTTGGGAGAGGAATACTTTGTGCCGAGGGTCATCTACAAGACGATCGACGGATCCATTCTGGATCCAAGTCCTTTGGTCACCTTCATTTTCCGATACAGACCTCTAGGTATGTCGCGCTCGTATGGTTCTGTCCTTGTCATTATTTTGACTCCAACTTAGAACTCCTGGTCGCAAATGGTGTCGTCCCTCGCCCATTGAAACATGAGGTGGATGTAGAACAAATGACACTGGATGCAATTGCGCGCGTAGAGGTATGTTGGCCTTGTCTAAGATGTCTTCAGCATTATCAATGTCCTCATTTCCGAACAGCAGATCCTCCAGGAGCTTAGAGACTTACACAAAGGCATAAATCGAAATGTAAAACGTGAACCGACTCCGTCTTGAGAAGACGATAGGTCTGCTGCCAGTGCTGCCTGGGATCTGAAACTAAAATGACCTGCACCACCTCGTCCACCTCTGCCCCCAAACTCAAATACTTGTACTACTACTAGCAGTGTATATCTTCTTCCTTCTCTCGAGATCAATTAGACCGCTTTGGGTCCCAGGCGCATGAGAGGATGTGCCACGGGAGATTAGGCTGAGCAACATCCGCTTTGCCAGATGTTTTCAAATTCTCTCGTTGAACCCGTCTTGGGATCAATAATGATTGAGCAAAGATTTGCACACTCTATATTGGCAACCAATTTCGAGATGCGCACAACAAGCGGGTCACCACGTTCGAGTGTGATCTTGATTTCACCCTCGCACAAGGCTACTTAGTCAGCCAGCGAGATCTTACAACTGCTTAGGTCTGTTCTGATCCCTTGAACTGACTCCTTGATCTTTTTCGGAGATTGCACGGCAGTTCCCGGGAAGACTTCTTGTTTATCAGATCAAATAGACTCAACTAAAAGGCTGAACCATTATTGTAGTCAGCACTTCTGTTGTGTTGCCTTCAAACTTGACCTTGGATCCAAGATCAAGGTATGCCACAGTTATTGATTCTGTTGAAACGCTCGCTACTGTGTCCCAAATTTATATATAACTGTTGGTTGTGTGGTAGATGGTGAATCGTATAAGGTTCCTCTATAATCCTCCGTAAATCCAGACGATGAAGATCTTACAATCAGGAGACTGATATTTGTATAGGAGTTCAGCAGAATAGAAAGGAGTGTTCCCACATGCCTTGTCCACAGCACCTGGAAAAAACAGGGTCATGATATGAGTGGTCTGGAGAAACTAGGACAGGCCTGTAATCATCTAAATCAGCCAATGTGATTCACTGGGCGGAAAAGACATACCAGTGTGTTAGAGGCCACCCTGCGGTGGGAGATACGAGTCCGCATGGGTTTTTATTCACTTATACAGGCTTGTGTGCAAGTCAATATGATACTTGTACCCAGAGAGATGAAGACAGCAGCAAGGAATGAGTGCATTGAAGATAGACACTCAGTCAATGCTTACTGGACAGATGGTCATGATGCTAAAAGAAGAATTCTTGTCAATTCTCTGGTGAGCTCAAGACTGTCAGGACAAGACAAACAAGTAATTTCAGAAACAATGACCATGAATTATGCATGAAATAACTTGTAAATGAAGATATCAGTCGGATACCGGTGCCGGATGGGAAAACAGATAGGTGACCTACTATCCGCATTGGACTCTTTGATGATGGAGGCCTGAATTTTCGTCCCTCCCAACAAATGAGCCCATAAATGGGCCTCATAACAAGGCGGTAACGGAGGCCTTGTTGCTGTCACTACTATCAAAGAATAGCACTAGCTTCAGCAGCTTTGAGACCAAAAGAGGGACATGGTCTTGTGGGAATCGGGCTTTGTCGCCATGCAGGACGGCGAAAAGAAGAAATCGTCAAATGGAAACAAGCCTGCGCTGCTTTCCCGCTGCCCTTCAATTCGGCCATTTCTGTTGGCGAAGGATCTACAGGTTTTCGAAATCTTGTCGAGAATTACGCATCCTTGATGATGATGGCAGGAAGAAAAAAGCGGACTGCCTTTTTTGATCCGACCGTTTTTGTCACTCGACCTCAGGCTGCTTCAGGTCTTCGAATCTGCCAGTAGACCTATGGCTCTAATGGTGTGCTAAATTCCTGAATAACCACAAGGAAACAAATTCAGTTGGTTGCCTTCGCCTGGCCAACCACTGGGTCTCGCTCTTGATGAGGTTCTCCTCCTTGTCTGTAGAGCTCCCTTTCTCGCATCTGTACCGTATTCTGCGCTGCTCTACATATTGTCGGGAAGCAGCTTGGGACGCTCAAATTTGTTACTCAAACCAAACTCAAGGGGCACCGTGAAAAAGCAGAGTCAGTTACCACTGCTTGTGTAACTGAAGTGTAACTGATTTTTGCACAGCCACAGAATTTTGACCCATCAGCCTTGTGATCGAGTCTCTTCTGCACAATTCAATCAGTATGAATCCATCGTGGATAAGATTGTACAAGAGATATGGCTGGAATTGATATCTGAGGTAGCACAACCGATCATACTTGACCAATTTTCTGTACTGGCCTCAAACAGATGTGTCAAACATTCGAATGACCTTGAGAGTTGGCCTTGAAAGTGGATTAAGAGTTAAAGAAAATATTGCATTCATGATTATATCTCCATTTCTGCATCACTGTCTTCATGGAAATCTGTCCCGAAGTTCCAGTTTCGCAAATTGTCTGTCTGGGATCACTGGCCGTGTTCGGAAGTCTCCAGGCGTGACAAAGATCTCGAGGATTCACCAGTCCTAGCCAACTGATATCTCTTGTCCTGATATAATGCTCAAAGATTATTTCATCCACAGTATTCACTGTGGTAGTCCACAAATCTAATGTCATTGCATTTCAATTCTACCCTTCAATACCTTGGGCTACCTCTATTGTTGGAGGCTTGAACACTACAGACTTGATACACTAGATTTCTCTAGCTCTGCAGCTCAATTTCCTAAAAGGAACTTCAAGGAAATTAAATTGCAACTGAACTATAACTGAAGTGTAACTGAAGTGTAACTGAATGCCTCTGAACCATAACCGAAGGCTTCTAAACCATAACTGAAGACCTCTGAACCATGACTGAAGGCTTCTGAACTGCAACTCATCCAGTCTGAATACTTATGCTGCATCTCTGGGGTATAACTGGACACGGCCAGCCAGGTCAATCAATAATCTGCACCTCAACTGTTTCTGGCTCAGCCATCACTGATTACGAGTCCCCATTTATGGGGCTCGTTTGTTGGGAATGAGCGAAATTCTGGACACCATCATCAAAGAGCCCAAAGGGGATATGTTTGGCCCGTACAGTCCGAGCTACAGCCGGCATTATAATTATTGCTTGGCATTTGATGCTGGCCGCTTCTGCTCAGGCCATTATCCACTCGACACTCATGGAATCTGCTGCACTATTTGCGCATTTTCATTTAAAGCTTTCATAGATCTCATTGCATTGGCTGAAGTAAGGTCCTCGTGGCCAGTATGTTATGTTATGGTTCTCAATTGGGAATTTCTCTCACGATCACTGGCCTGTCCTCTCCTGTCATTTTCGTTCTATGGGCGCTGGCAACAGCAACTGCAAGGTGTTCGACTGGCTCTCTTTCTTTCGATCTTTGGCTCTCTCTGGACAACAAGGAAGTTGGGACTCGTGTATGCTGCCGAAGGACAGCCTTTAACCCCACTGGTCAACCACTGGTCTATAACTGAATGTAACTGAACATGCATAGCTACTAAACCCAACTGAATAGGCAACTGAATGTACTTGAGACTGTACATAACTGAACCTCAAGTTTTGACTGGACATCTACTACAGCCACTCCCAACATCCAGGTACTATTCTTCCTGTCATACTGTTTGTCCTGTCATCAAGTCCGCTGCACTTGTAAGTCCTGTTTGCTGGCTTGGCTAGATTTTCATGGCAAGGAATGGTCCAATTTCCCACCCACTCGTAAAGAGCTGTAATCCTGGTCTGTGGCTCAAGGCCTGATGCGATGCATTGGGAATAAGTCAGGAGCCTGGCTGCTAGATCTCTGACCTGGTTGAACCAGGTTGAGGGATGTCTCAAGTGGAGTCTGAACTCTAGAATACATCAATGGATATAACCAACACTGTTATATTTGCCTCTCAGTGTGCTGGGCGCTGGAAATTTCATGCAACAAATATGCTACTTATAGAGCATATTAGAGACTATTGTTCTTCATGAACAGTGATGTATGTGGTGTCACCTCAGACATCCCATGAAATATATGTCTGCCACAATCTATAGCAGGAATAGAGAAGAACACAAGTACAAAAAAGCAGAGAGATCAAAATCACATGACCATGACATTGTTTAATATGGAGAAATCCCTTCATGCTTCATTTGTGAAAGTGAATTTTAAGACCATAAATTTGGATGGAGAAAGTCACTCCTAGACTGCAAATCACTCCTTGAGATCCTCTGACAGATTGAAAGTTCATGGGAAATGTAACTGTACAGCTGCAACTGACTCTGCTTTTTACCCAAGCCTCAAGCTCCCATTTGCAACCTTGGCAAACCGGGCCTGTGGCAACCAACTCTGCTTTTGAACCTACTGCCTCATTGATGCTGGTTATTTGGCTTGACAATGTCAGAAGTCACTGAGCCTTACTAAAGCGCACCGTCGTCGTCTATAGATGGTTAGACGGACCCGTTGTACGGGACCCATACCCTGTCCCGTCGAGAGTTTTAATTGCTCCACGGTATCGGTCAAAGTGTGGGTACACCCGTTTTCGGGTCAGAGATTTCCCAAGAGAGGTTGAATTTACGGATTTGCCAAGTCCAATCACTGAAGAAGTGCTTTGATGGACTAAGCGAGTGAAGATGATTGAAAAAGGTTTTCTATCGACTAGTGAGCCTTTATTTGCATACTCGGGATGAAATCCGACCTTGATTCGACAGGTACACAAATATTGTTACGCTATTGTGCTCGATGTGAGTAGTATATTCTAGTATGACCAGATCACCTTCTCACATTTGGGTGCAACATAATCTCAAGAAAAATTTAACTTCATCTTGTGACACCCGTCTCCCGTCAAACGGCCGTTTTTCGACGGGTCCCAGCCCGTTTGAGATTTTTCGAAGCCCATCGACGGACAGGTCTTGGCGAAACGTACCCGGTTTTACCCGTCAAATGTATGGCCGTATCCCGTCGGCAGCCCTACAATGACCTCTGTCGTCAACCTCTATTGTCGCCGCTGGACCAATAAGTTCAGGCGCTCAGGTGCGTCTCTCCGACGAGATTGTAATTATTCCATTGCTGACCTTGCAGGCAGTTTTTGCCTGTGTCCATTGCCCTGCATCGATGAGTGCCACGACAGGCTTCAGCACTTCAGACTGTCTTGGTAGCCGAGTGGATTTCGACCTTGCCAAAGCCCAGAGACAGCTTGATAACATGTTCATCAGTAAGCTTGTGGTGCGGCAATTCGTATGTGTTTCTATGCTGTTTTCCATGCAACCCCGATTCCCAGCGGCCAGTCAGTCCAGGCTCGAAAACCGTAGACGATGGCAGGGAAATATAAATTCGCAAAATAATCGACCTAAACTGCAATTGCCAAGACTTCGGCCAAGGTCAAAGACCAGACGTTGGTGAGAATGAATGGTCTAAATCTTACAGATACGTGGATCAAAGCCTTTCTTCCCTATCGGAAAGTGTTAAAGTGGAAGGACACGAATTTCATTCTGTCAATCAAGAAATGGGGCGACGAGGAGCGATATTTGAGCGATATAGTAAGCATGTTTTATTATCGGCCCAATGCCTGACTTTTTTGGGATTTGGACGGTAAGGGTGCACTTAAAAAACATGATGGCCCATCTACTGATATCTCATGGCAGGCGGTTTTTGTCGCTTGTACTAAAGACTGCCTTTGACAAACGAATTCTACATCGATTCATTGCGCTATTCAAACCTCAGCCTTACCCATCTATCGAACCAATCACTGGAGGCAGATGACTCATGCGCTTGGTCCAGCTTAATGTGTTAGCGGATTGAACGGAAAGTTGGATCCAGCATCCCGGATGCTGCGAAATGAATCCGAATCAGGGAAACATGTCCATGGTTCACCTGAGGGCTCGACCATGGTTCACGCAATCGATGAACATCGACACAACCTCGCCCGACGCCTTTGATGCTCTCGTCTGGGCTTGTTCCCAAGTCCAGTTCAAGCTATGCAGCCCAGCCGCACCATCTAAACCGATGATGGTGATACCGATGGGAATAACTATCGATCAGAACTCCGGCACTATGTCATCGGTGCCGTGTTGATTCGTCAACTACATACTTACTTCGGGGTTACGACATTTTCCGATGGCCCAAATTGGGAAACCGATAAACTCCGTAAACCCATAAGCGCTCGAGCACTATAAAAGGTTCCACGCACAACCTTTGATCTCTATTCCCCCAGAATGTCTTGCCATCAGATCCTGAAGCTTGGCCAATATCATGCGTGCATTAACTTCGACAATGTCCAGCGGCCCCTTCATGGCGTCGCAGTCAACGGCAATGAAGTCTCATGCTGGATTGCTTCGGAACAGGACAAGGTATACTTGTTCCTCGACGGCTGATACTTATGCCGACACTTTTTGGCCAGAAATTTTCCATTACTTGGTACAATGAGCGCAGAGATCACAGTCTCCAAGCAGTCCTTACTATCGATGGCGTTGTATGTGACCGCCAAATGATGTTTGATGCATTCAACTTCCCACTGGAACCAAACATGATGAAAATATCTTCTTTTCGTACATCCGATTTCACATGTCGCGACTTTGTTTTCTCAAACATCCAAGTCTCTGGTTAGTTTCTTGCCTTTCTTGACCGAACATTCTCATATTTGTTAGATGACGCTGCTCTGGGACACGTATCCGATATCGGGACCATAAAACTCGAGCTCCGGCGCTTCTTCTTTATTGGTATTCAACCAATGCCTGTTCGTCCGAATACTTTCTTGCGTCCCGACATCACACTCGGCTCTCAGGTCATTCATGAGCGCTCCAAGACCGCAGGTTTGCATCGCGCCAGGTAAGGAATCATCATCTAATTGTTGCTTTTATAATAACTAGATCGTCAGTTTGGGAGAGGAATGTTTTGTGCCGAGGGCCATCTACAAGAAGATCGACGGATTCAGAATGGATCCAAGTCCTTTGGTCACCTTCATTTTCCGATATAGACCTCTAGGTATGTCGCGCTCGTATGGTTCTGTCCTTGTCATTATTTTGACTCCAACTTAGAACTCCTGGTCGCAAATGGTGTCGTCCCTCGCCCATTGAAGCATGAGGTGGATGTAGAACACACGACACTGGATGCAATTGCACGCGTAGAGGTATGTTAGCTTTGCCTAAGATGTCTTTAGCATTATCAATGTCCTCATTTCCAAACAGAAAATCCTCCAGGGGCTCAGAGACTTGCACAAAGGCAGAACTCGAAATGTAAAACGTGAGCCGATGTCTTGAGCAGATGACAGGCCTGCTGCTGCCTAGAATCTGAAACTAAAAGTGAACTGCATTACCTCGTTCACCACTGACCCCAAACTCAAATACCTGCACTACTACTCGCAATGTGTATTTTCTTCCTCCTCTTGAGATCAATTATGCCGCTTTCGGTCATTTGTTGTCAAGTTGAGCACTATCTGCTCTGCCAGATGTCCTCAAATGAGCCCGATCAACCCTGTCTTGCAATCAATAATTGAGCAAAGATTTGCGCACTCTATATCGGTAACCAATACCGTTTGGAGATGCGCACAGCAAGCGGGTCACCACATTCGAGTGTGATCTTGATTTCACCCTCGCATAAGGCTACTTGGTCAGCTAGCGACTCAGACTAAGTATTCCAGAATGAACTAACGCCGGAGATCTTACAACTGTTTAGGTCTATCCAGATCTCATGAACATAAATATTCCATAGTTCAATCGATGGGTACGGATAATCAGACATTGAACATGATGACCATGATATTCTGACTCCTTGCTCTTTTTGGGAGATTGCACGGCAGTTCTGGGCAACAAGTCTCTTTATTTGATCAAATTAAGGGTTTGGAGGAAAATGAAACTCACCTGAAAGGTTTACTCGTATGGCAGACATAGTGTGCAATAATTCCCAGTGTGATACCTTTAGAATTTTACTCAAAAATGCGTTAGGTTGCCTGGAAATAGAGTCAAAAATACACAAACTTGCAGATTATGTGTGAAAAAATGTCAACTTCATTTTGAGTGCCCGGAAAACACAACCTCCAATTTCTGCTAACATGAATACATCAACCGAGGTATTCTTCAAATACAGCAAGATGCATTAGAACCATACACACAATATCTGAACTGCGTGATGCAGAAATGTGGCAACTTGGGGTTGGATCAAGTTTGCTAGGCTCCGGAGGCTTCCCTGAAGTGTCATACTTTTCCAAAGGCCTTGGAATGTGCTACCTTTGTAAAATAAGAAAAGCGCAAGGACAAAAACAGGATCATAGTTGCCTTATCCATTTCCTCAGTGACTTTGGTGGTATAGTCTCCAGCTATGCAAACTGGGTGACGGGGTGCCCGTGCTTGTGGGCCGGTTGCCCCATCACCGGGTTTACCGCCATATCTGGACGCAGGAGCGATCTGTGGCCGGATCTGTGTTACACGCACTACTGCCACTGTTTGTTTGTCCAGAGGTCCTTGCATTCGGATGCCGACCAAACCAGTAAAATTGAAGTGGGTCTGGCAGCTCTGACTTTACTGGGTATTATCGAAGGCCACTGCACCCTTCCCTCCTCATACTCAGTCACGCTGAATGGACCGTACTTTGTTTAATGCTTGGTGGCTTGTGATTCTGTGCCTATAGATGGTTATAATACATTATATTCTACAACTTGCTTGTGTTTTATTCATTCTTTGACTCAATACTAGCATGAAATCCAATATACATGCAAGATGAAGTGACATGAGTCGGAGATACGGTAATAGACTGCTACCATATCTCTGGTGAAAATATCAGAACATGAAATAGCTCAGAAAGATATTTTCTTATCTTTTATGTCAGTGTCATATTTCATAACTCACTGCATACTCTGGGTCATCGGGACTAGGCTGCTAAATAATGGCCGTCAAGCGAGGTATATTGCCCAGCCACTTGGGCTGCTAGTTGAAAAATCTCCAAGTCTCTTCTTGGCAAAAAATAGAGTTTTCACATTGCGTAGATCATTATCAGAAAGGTTCCGTTTTTCGGATCAACCTGAATGTTTTGTATTTCTGTTCTGCTAGTTATCACATTTATCACGCTGTTCAAGGTGACATATTTTGATGAATCAAAAGTTACCACTTTTCATGTTGATTCACCAGATATCAAAAATAATACCATCATCTGATCCTCCTGCTTTCTGTGCGACTCAACATAGCATTTTCTCAAGGTTACCCATCTATCCTTGCAATTTTGTGAACACCATCCATAACTTCCGGTTCTCTCTCCCAACCTTTTGCATTTTTTGCGTTTTTTTCAAAGGTATCACATTTTCAGGGATTTTGATTTATTGCACACTATAACACCCATATACTCAACCCTTTTGCTCCACTTTCCATACAATGTCTCTACCAACAGCAAGTCGAAAGCTCAATGTACTCCAAGTTGCATGCCAGCCACAAACAAGCTCTTGTTCAGCATAAATTCAATGTGAACCCAGTGCTTACCCAGCTCTTCTCTCGCTCTGACACATCTATCGCTCAGGCAAGAAGCTCACCACCAGATATCTCCTCTACAACATCTCTACCAGATTCTTCCTCATATCTCCAGAACAGCCACCAGAAAGTTAGTACGCCACTGATGCCGCATCGGGTGAATACAACTGGCAATTTTAGCTACGAGTTGACATCATTCTCTCTTTATTGTTCTTTCTCCCTCTTAAGACCTGTAGCCATGCCCCAGATTTGTATTGCCCTTTTTATATTTTTGCCCCGGCACTTGTAAAAAATATTCGATTGATTCATAGTGTCACAGATAGTCACTATAGAAATAAATAATATGACTTTGTATGTAAGCCCGAAGAAAACGTGATTTACATAACAGTAGCCCCTGTTGGCAAAAACAATGCTTCACATCAAACTTGGGGCTCGCCTCCAAGATCAAGGTGTGCCACAGTCATTGATTCCGTGGACAAGCTCGTTGCAGTGTCCTGAATCTATCTATATTTGTTGATTGTGTGGTCAATGACAAATTGAATAACGTTCCCCTCTAATCTTCCACTCCACAAATCCAGCTGATGAAGATCTCACATCAGGAGCCTGATGTTTGTATAGGAGTTCAGCGGAATAGAAAGGAGTCATCCAAAATGCTTTGTCCACAACACAACTAAAAGAAAGAAACATGGCGAAAGCCATAGGAAGCTTGGCAGCATAACAGGGATTGTGGCGTAATTTTGATCTTGGATCATTAGCTTCCGACCAGAGATGTACTGGCGGAATTACCATATATATGACCGATGCGTGGTATGAGTTGCTAATTGCGAGCCCTAGTTGGTCCTCAAGATGTATGCTGACCATAATTCATCGCTGTTCAATCTCCCAAAATATTCATCATTCAGCCAGGGGTTATGATTACTGTGCCATTTCAAAACAGTACAGTAGTATCAGGAGTCATGTTAGATGTATGATCAACCAGATGTTGAGTTTAAGGTATAATGTCATAATGATAAAAGTTGGATAGACTGGGATTTGAACCACAGATCTTTCAAGTCTTTGCGACCAAGTAACCTTATGCGAGGGCAAAATCAAGATCACACTCGAGCCTGCATCCTGCTTGCAGTGTGCATCGCGACACGGTATTGATTACCGACATAGAATATGCAAATCTTTTTCTCCATCGCCATACTGATTTCTTCAATGAAAAACAACAAGCCAAAGCATTGATAGGGTCCCTATAAAAACGACCCTATAAATCAGATTAAAGGACTAATCCGGCGTCTTTCTGGCTACTATTGGTATCTTATTGTTCACTGCACTAGAGTTGAGCTCCACACTGCTAGTAAGACTTGTACCTATGTACCACGGAAACACTAGAACTTGACTCGTCACAGCAAGGGTACTAGCCGCGGTGACGTACGGACACATCAGGAGAAAGAGGCAAATGCATGCCTCGGTATAACATTGGTTTAACAAGGGTTTCGCGGATCCAAGGCACTGTATATTGTCCGGTTCATAACGACTGAATGGGCTCTGCAATACTGAGGAACGACTTACGGATTCTGAGGTAGTCAGCGGGATGAGCCACGGTCGCTAGCGCGGCACAGCTCCGAGACATCGGAACAGGTAGATCAAAATGATCGACGGATATGCAATGACTGATTAAGGACCGAAAGGTTAACTCGATCAGTTTACGGTTTCCGGTAATGAGGTAAAAGAGTGCTGGCTTCTGGTTATGGAACACAGTGGGTCCGTGTGGTACTTCCGCGGAAAGAAGGGATCTTTTAGCTAAGAAACCAGGTCAATCGAGGAAGTGTTTCGATCGTGACTCAGTTGTGTAACGAGCGATCGACGATCAACATGGAGGCCGAGGAATTGGTTATTATTAAAAGTACTGAATGCGACTAGCTTATGCTATACTTCGTGGAAAGACATCGTTTAAAGACTGGCTTCATACATGACAAGTCATAGTCTTATCGGTCACTAGGGATAACGCAGGAACTAGCTTTTCCGCGAAGTCTTTGGTCCATCAACTGGGGTCATCATTTTAATGGTTTTCGTGGACACCGAGTAGACTCCACCTTCACGAGGGATGGCTTGATAGCCGAGATAGAGGGTGCGCCGGTTTACGAGTTAGTTATTTATCATCATCTTTGGACAGTATTTAAGTAGCCCGTTTGTACTAAGTAAAAGTAGAGAATCAGTGGCCCGCTACGCTTTAGCATGGGATCCATCTTGTATGCTCTCTGTGTTGAAATCATAAGATTGTCTGCACTTGTCTTGTCTTGTCTTGTTCTAGTCTCTAGTCTCTAGTCTTGAAGTCCTTGTTTCGGTAACAGGCAAAACCTCTAGTATCTAGTCTCTAGTCTTGTCTTGAAAGTCCTGTTTCTAATAGGCAATACAAATCGTTGGCTTAAAACACCAATACAAAACCCCTTCCGAAAAACATACTACCCCCGCATCTTGCGCGGAAGTCTACGTACCGCGGAATACGAACTTGCCGCGGAAACTCTGCGCGGAAACTTTCCAAGCTTCCAAGTCTCGTTTGAACTAGTTAACCAACTCGCACAAAGAGGGTATTAAAGAGATATTGTGGTGTGTGTTGGGTGCTCGATTCGTCGCCACTCACTCGTGTCATTTCCGTCCCATCCGTTAGGATCCCTCACAGCATGGGAGGAGTGAGTGACCACCTGTGACTCAACAAACTGTCACACCAACTTTCTCTGTCACATCTCGTCAAGGCTCTTTTCGTCAACACCATGCCAGCGCCAAATCTGGCAATTCAAGCCACCATTTTGCCTATCTTCAATGAACTGGATGTCACCCGGCTTTGGCAAAAGCTTCCTACCAAGGCCTGGCGAGAATTGACTGCCAGCGACGAAACCAGAGCTGGCATAAATATCACCAACGGCTTTCCTTTGCAGAAAGCCAGCTACACGACTTCCTTAGCCTGCAATTAATGGACTTGAAAACAAAAGGGAAAATGATAGAAACCTTACAGGTATGTCGACCTTGATTAAGTATCGTGCCATCTTTTCATTCCTTTCAGATTTTAGAGACAACCCTGTACCACAAAAACAATCTCTCTACCATTGGAAAAAGACTGATCTCAGTGAAGACCAATATCCTTAACGGCACCAAGCTTTGCACTGCAAGCAAAAAGGCACCAGGCCAGATGGTTCTGTTACTGCTCGATGCCTTCCACTGATTCCTTCCCATGCAAGACGTCCTTGTCTGGTGGAAATTTGCTTTTGGAGCCGCCGCTTTAATGGCGCTGGAGACCCTGCAGAAATGGCAAGTGACATTGTCAATTAAAGGTATCGTATTCAGTGTTCACTGATTCTCTACCCATTCATAGGAACCAGGGAAACAAGGAGGTATCCAGTACACAGAATGCACAGCAGCTCACGGTCTCATCCAGTATGCATGACGTGTCTATCTTGCAGCTCTGACTGATTCTACTCATAGTCTTTGCGATGATACAAGGAGAATGCGGGGCAGATTTGATTCTAAATGACGAAGAGCTGGAAGCCGTTGAGATCCCAGAGGTGGGTATCCATCTAATGAATCATTCTACCATTTTACCATTTCGCTTATCTGGATATTTCAAGCCTACTGTGACTGAAGATGCAGTTCAAGGTGGTGACTCGGGCAGAGAGGCAAGGGATCATTTTGCCTTTTTAATCTGGCGCCTGATGTGTCAACCAATAAGATTACCATCATTTTAGACTGGGAAGATGAAGGCGTGAGTTAACTTTTGGCACCTTGACTCAAGTTAAAGCTGACCTTGCTTTGTTTGAAGGATGCCTCACAAGCCCAGAATACTGCTAATGATGATGTCGACAAGCTCCTGGCCATCCAGAGAGAGCATGATTATCGTCGTTCAAAAGATGTACGTTCAATGGTCCTTTGTTTAAATCTTCGACTGATGCTTTTCAGCTGTCTGATAAGCTTGTGAGTCCTCGGTCTGATCTTGGAGAGCCAGTGACCCCAAGAGATCCATATGCTTGGGCCTATGAGCCACACTCGATGGTATATCATCTTGCTTTTCTCGATTTGTTCTGATGAAGCTTCAGGATCCGAGTCCGTTAAAAGGAAGATCTGAGACCCATAATGTTTGTCCCTTCCACAGTGGCTTGGTGCTGAGACCCTGACACTACTTTTAGTCCTCACCTTGTTCAGCATTGTCGGACAATGAATCCGACAATGACCAGAGACCCAAACGTTCTGCGAGTGCCTAAATGCTCCGGATAACCCTATGTTAGTTCTTTAAGTTTCACTCCTCTCATTTCATTGATTCTGAATCCCATTCCCAGCCGAATACGAGGTATGATCATGAAAAGCAAGGCTCCAGATATGAAAGGGATATCGAAAATGAGGTGATTCTTCTGCCTGTTCAGTCTGCCTATCTTATCTCATCTGCTTAAGATTCCAGGATCTTCGACTACACCAGTAACTAGTTCCATCTAGAATGTAAGCTTTCTACTAATGTCTTGTTCAGACTCATCATGCTGTTGGACCCAAGGAGCACATTGCTGTCTCTCTCACCATTTCACCGGTCAGTTCCTCCAACCAGAACCTCAGGTTTATTGTCTAATACCATTCATTGTCAGGCTCATCTGGGTGGATTCTTGGGCTCCATCTTGGGAGTGGTGGTGACGTCGACACCGAAAAAGGTGCTTTTAATTCTTACCTCATAACTGATGTTGTTTCTGAATCATCATCGCAGAAAAGAAACGCGGATGCTGCCACGAGTCCTGGGCAAAGCCCTCCAAATGCACAACAAAGAACAAAAACGACTTCACCAACTGTGAGAGTTTGGAAACGAGTCTTTGGTTCACCTACGTCCTCTTCAGTATCGCCACCACAAAAGTAGAACTCTGATATTATCAGCATCAGGGCTCTTTTTCTGTCTTTTCATACTTCACATTTGTTTCATTGTACTTGCTCAGGTCACTTCTTTCGCTACACAGTACATATACCAGTAATAACCGCATTACTGTACTTAATTTATATAGATAGATTCCGGCATAATGTACAATGTCAGTACTGTAATTTTACTCATCGATGGCGACAAGATTAACTGATCCTGGACGAAAAGGATATCAAAGATCTTGAAAGCACTGAGTCATAAGTCAGTATTCTCTGGTACCTATTGTTCTGTAAATGAATAACAAAGAAGTCTGCAATACATAAAATCAATACAAATGATTGATACTGTACATGAAGAGCATAAAGGTACAGAAAATGATCCCAAGTCAAACTGTGCATCTGAAGAGTTGTTGAAGAGGGCCTGTCATTTGGAGGTGGGAAAAGAAAGGAATTGGCTTCTTAATCTTCCAAATTGTCCACAGATTCTCGAATTCACTCGATCTGGATGGATACTTCAAGTCTGGCTCAGAAGACATGTTATACTCCATTGGCTGGATTTGTTTGTTGCCCATCTTCTTTTGATGTGTCATTTCAATGACAAGTTCATCACAAAACATATTCACCAGCAAACTGAGCAGGGAATACCGTGACACAGCAGTGAATTCCAGATGTGCGAACTGGTGGCTATGACAGGCTCAAAGATCTTGGTGATCCACTGTGGGCTGGGCATGCGTCAGCCGGGGTTCTGGACATGTTCATGGGATCACGAAAGAGATCTCTGTTTGCACAGCATGTCGCTTTCTCAATTTCCTTGGCTACCGCTTCAAGTATGCACCCAAGGGATTTGCCGATGGCCACAAACATGATGATGTTGTTTACTACCAAATGAATGTCTTTCTTCCCCAGTGGGCAGAGCTTCAGCCTCGAACATATCAGTGGGATGGGGATGGAGTTGTAGAGTACAGGCCTTATCTTCTTGGGCACAGAGTTATTATCTGGTATCACGACGAGAGCATTTTCTATGCTCATGATCGACGTCACAAAGCTTGGTATCACAAGGATGAACCGGTTAAACCTTATGCAAAAGGGGATGGTCCATCATTCATGGTCGCATGCCATGTCTCAGCTGACTTTGGCTGGATGTCGCTGAGCCCTTCTACAGGAAACTCATCAGAACAAGTTCTACGCCCAGGCAAGAACAAAGACAGATACTTCACCAACATTGATATAGTGGACCAGGTCGAAGACGCCATGGATATCTGCACCGAAATCTGGCCTGATTTCGAGCATGTGTTTGTGTATGACAATGCGACAACTCATCAGAAACGCGCTGAGGGTTCACTGTCGGCTACCAAAATGCCCAAGTTCATGCCAAAGGAGGGTAACTGGCTGGTGGAAGTGACGAAGCGTGATGAAAATGGTCAGCCAATTTATAAGACAGATGGGTCATATGAAAAAGAGAAGATTCCGATGGCGGATACAATCTATGGTGCGGGAATCAAGCAGTCTCTCTATTATGGAGAGAAAGATGAATTTCCTGGGCGGTTCAAAGGCATGGCTCAGCTGCTGATTGAACGTGATCTTATATGAGATGCCAAGGATCTCAAAGCCACTTGCAAAAGTTTCAAATGCGCACCTCCGGCTTTAGATTGCTGCTGTCGGCGACTCCTTTATAACCAACCAGACTTCCAGAATGTTCCTTCAGTCCTGGAAATTGCTTGTACAGCTCGTGGCTTCCGGGTCCTCTTTCTACCGAAGTTTCATTGCGAGTTGAACTTCATCGAGCAATGCTGGGGTTACGCAAAGCGGCTCTATCGCCTTTACCCTGAATCTTCACGTGAAGATGTCTTGGAGCGCAATGCATTAGAGGCTCTTGATGCAGTACCATTGGAATCTATGTGAAGGTCTGTTGTTTCATCTAATAGTTTCACTTGATTCTGATTACATCAAGATTTGCACGTCGCTCTGCCCGATTTATGGAAGCATACATGATGGGATTGAATGGCCGACAGGCTGCCTGGGCAGCAAGGAAGTACAAGGGACACAGGATCCTCCCAGACAGCATCTTGGATGAGCTTGAGGCAGCTCAGGTTGCTTGATATATATATAAATTCGCTTTTTTGATAACTAGTCACTCAATAATGCTTCAATGTACAAATACCATTGTATAATAGAACTCACTAATACTTGTCACAAAATGTTGGAGCCAGATTTGTGAAAATGGGAGATGTGAATTATTGGGAGCTTTTGCGAACAATTTTGACCATCTTTGGATGTGGGAAGTCACAGAAAGTAACACCACATGACGTTGGCGAGCTTTGTATGTCCTCTACCTTATTTCAATATAATTTGAAGGTATTGATATAATCAATACTTGCAAAATACAGATGTAATTGGTGTTTTGTAGTGTGGGAACTTGTACCTCCTTAGACCTCTCAAATCTAGAGGTAGGGTGGAGGTATACCTCCTCAAAGGTAGAGGTTTGGGAGGTAGAAGTAGAGGTAGGGCCTTCCAGACCTTTACCTCTACCCCTGGTGAACCCTAGATGCAGGTGACTATAATAGGTGGTTAGAGGTAAGTATGCGAGCGGTCTGGTCTTTCGACGGGTACAAAAGTGATGCAGTTCAAATACCTAGAACTGCCATTGAAAAAGACCCTAAAAAAGGCGTAACATGAATTTTCGCTCGATGTGGCACGAATTACCATCATATCAGATCTGAGGCCCATATCACCATTCAAGTCTAGAAAGGATTCGAGTTTGATGGCTTCACCTTGAAATATGAGTGGCCAGTGGCTGGGCAGAGCTTGAGGTCAGAGCTTTTTACCTTTCTTGGACTCTTCTTTGACAAGTCCAAACACGTATCCACAGCATGTCCACCTTATGTCTCGGGATCTAGGTACTATACTTGGTCCTGAGTAGCGCAACAGTTTAGTGAAGAATTGAGCCAAAGGAAACCTCAGCGAGGGAAACATCTTTGAGGCAGAGGATCTGCTGCTATGTCGCCAATCATAGAACAGTAAGCCAGAGTATCTACAGTACCCCTGAGAAAGGGAAAGGCAGGGATGCGACGACGTTTGGCAACCAACATTGCCCTGAGCGGCGAAGCATAAATCTGAGCAGCCGAGCACTTCCACAAAGCTTGGAGTTCCTGTTAAGGTGGATTGCCTGGAGCATCATCAAGCTCTAAATTGACAGACTACATGCACCGAGTGTTTTTCAGTCTGGTCGAGACTTGATTGAGTCTGCTACGTGTTATGTGCGGTGTACCATGTGCTGGGAATTTCACAAGTTCCACACGCCAAACACTGGAATGTGGGAATATTCAGGATTATGCTGACCTTTCTTGGCACATTAGTCATGCCTGTGGGGTGGTAACCCCACTTACCAGGGTTACCAACATCATGTGATATCTTCCCTTTTGTGGGACTTCTTCCCATGGGCCTGTGGCGCTAAGATGGGAGTTTTTCGCCCCATGATTCTCAAAAGGGAAATTCCTTACATGGTCATTTGCTGAGCTCAGCTCGGCATGCCTCCGGATAATAATAAATAACTTCAATTATTTCTACATTTGTAACGAAGTGTGACATGACCCATTTTGATGAACAAGAGAAAAAAGAATTATAACACATGATAACAGTAGATCGGAAAAATTGAGAGAATCAGCAGAGTTGATGTCAATGCCTCTAGCCTAATACTGATATCAGCCTTGATAGAAAAAAGCAAAATATCGGATGCACATATCTATTTTCCCCAGCAAAGGCTTCCGAGCATCAGGCGCGGCCCTCTTCCCATTGGCGTCTTTTCTGGTTGTCATCATCTGTCAGAACCCGAGGTCTCTGTCATCGCTTAGACATCAGCAAAACTACCAACGTTGTTGGACTTAGTTCATAAAGCAGCAACGAGTGACGTATGTCAAGATAGCGAGGACTTAGATTGATAGGATCACGGGAGGACATGTGATGATAAGATAAGAGATAGAAGCACGACATGCTTGATCCAGCACAAAGGTCATGAAACAACATGAGGCGCGGAGATTAAAGCCTCAAGGCATTTAGACACAACAACACATGGCGAACAGACAACTAGTGCATTGTAGTGAAACAACAAACAGGCGTGGAAACCCAAAGGCACTTAGTAAAGAAGGCATGGGAACAGGTTGCTAAAAAGCATGGTTGTAGGATGTTTGCATTGTGGAAAACGAACAGTAGTCGCATGTTTACTAGTATTTAAATCATAGTTAGAATATTGTATTCTTTAGTCTTTCAATCTCGTTTCTTTACCCACATACTTGTCCGAAACGCCACTCAGTGCACTTCTTACCGTGCTCATCGTTTCATACGATACTGAGAAAGTAGGATTTAAGTTCAAGTTCTAACATATTGAAAGACTCCCCTTCATACCTTCGTACCACACTACCTCTTCTCTTCATCGTTGACATCGTCTACGAGAGTGACTGCTCCGCTTTGAGTCGGGTTCCGGGACTCACAAAATATACTGGAAATTGGCGTGGCTATTGAAGCCGCCGATTTGGAGAACACTTTCGGAAAGCGACTAGACCTTGTTGAGTTTTCTTTTCATCCTTTCTCACCTTCGCTCCTCCTCTACTCCTTTCTCTACCTCTTCCATCTGGACAACTCTACCCTCGCTCGGGAACGTCACACGTACCGACAATTCTTTTGAGAGAGGTACCGCGCCATATCCCTCCGAGACTATCTGGACAGTCTCAAAACTTTCACCTCCCATCCTTCACAGCGGATTGTAGCTGTTAGCACCAGCAGAGCTTCCACTATAGTGAACGCGCTTAGTGCCTCTCGAGTAACGTTGAGTCTGACTCGGGGCCATAGCAGCATTAAGGCCAGGTAGCTAATCTTCGGAGAGGCACCGGCGGCAGTATCGGGGGTGTCGTAGAAGACCTGGACTGTTTTCACTTGCAAAAGAAGTTCTGTATTTCCCTTCCTACCACATTTTTTGCCACTGCGTTCCGAGAGACGCATCAACGAAGTAGCTGCTTCTAAAACTCAGCTCCCTCCGCCGGAAGGTTATACTCCGGAAGTCACATCATTACGTTCGGATCATACCGATCTCGAGCGCCAACACCCTCGCCGGCCACTACACCAAGTGGTTCGAATTTTATACCTTCACCAATCACACCACCTTCCTATCACATCCCTCTCCCACCGATCGAAATGTCGAAAGTCCAACTTGCCGCAGTCCCCGCCTACTTCACAGGGGACAAAAACAAATTCGACACTTTCAAGTCCCAGCTCTGAAGATATTTCAGAGCATACAAGACAGAGTTTGACACCGACTCTAAAAAGATATGGTTCACATTGTCCTTGCTGAGAAGTGAGGACGGAAAGAAATGCCCCTCAGAACTCTGGGCCCAGAATTGGGAAAGAATTCACATCTCGGAGGGAGGGGACCTCCGGAAGATTCCTGATGAGCAGGATGAAACCGAAACAAGGGATCTCACCATTGGAGATCTCTTGAGACACCTGAGTCAGTCTTTCTCAGACTCGACAAAGAAGCAAACCGCATTGTTGCGGTTGAGGAAATTTCGCCAAGGAAAAATGGCATTCACAGACTATCTGACCGATTTTGAAATATTGGCAGATGAGGCCGGGCTAAGCACAGCAGACGACAGGGCGGTCTTAATTGACTACCTCAAGGAGAATGTAAACCGGGAGTTAACAGACCCGCTTTACAACGGAACAGAAGAAGTTCCAACAGGATATGCAGAATACGTGCATCTCCTGCTCAAGGTTAACTGAAACCTTGAGAAGAAGAAAATCCGGGGGGAGAACCGGTACTCTGGATGGTTCCCGGCCCGGAACGCAAACGGGGCGGCTCGAGGAAGCCAAAACACCTCACAGGGGACTGGAACAGCCCCAAATCTTTCAAAGCCCACTCCGGCGGCAATGGACGTCGACAAGTCGTCGACGAAGAAGACACCCTTCCTTTGTTACAATTGTAACAAGGAAGGACACATGGCTCAGAATTGTCCTGAGCCACAGAAGTCCCGAAAGGGCACAGTTAATTTAAAAGCCTTGACGGGGCAACTTCGACAAGGAAGAGGCAGGATCTCAGATCCTGAAAGACCTCGCGGCATACCTCCGCGAGAAGGGTTTTAAGAGGGCTGCCTGTTCTAGCCAAACAGATGCCGGCCTTGGTTTCTAGTAATTATGGACACTTTGAAGTACTCGGATTGGTAGCAGAAAAGACCCCGACCGAAGATAGTTTTTATGTACAAGATGACTCGCTTCATAAAAATATACATGACTTTTATCCGCCGAAGCTGCGAAAGCCAAGGATTGAGTAGTTATTCTAAAGAAAAAATTTATTAAGAAGGAGAAGAACCGTCGCACCAACACTCGAAATGAGGAGTGGGGTGTATTCAAGAAAGTATTTAAAAAGGCTCGGGGAGAGAAAACCCCATCAAAAAAGACTAAAAAGGGCAGCTCCGCTGCGGAGGCTCAATTTGTTAAATCAGAGGAAGCGCCTAAGAAAAGTCCCATTTTGGACGCCGCTCAGAGGCGCCAAAGTGCGGAAAAGCAAGGGAAGCCCAAGCCGGACTTACTCTCGAAAGAACTCCAAAAGTTAATTAAGGAGCGAGAGAAACATCTGCACCATCGTGAGATGCTAGTCCTGATTAAGCTTACCCAGCTTGAAACCAGAAAGACCTGAGCAATCAAGGCACTCTTAGATAGTGGTTGTTCCACCACTAGTATCGACAGAGAGTATGCCCATGCAGAGGGTTTTGAAATGAAGCCGCTTCCAGCGCCTATCACAGCGTTCAATGCGGATAACACTGAAAACGCGAATGGGAAAATCACTCATTATGTAGAGTGCCTCATGAGTGTAGGAGCCCACCAGGAAAAAATCAAATTCTTGGTAACCGGATTAGGAAAAACACATGCATTTATTGGTTATGATTGGCTCAATAAGCACAATCCAGAAGTAGACTGGGGCACCCAGAAAATTACGTTCAGTCGTTGTCCCAACGAATGCGGGATGAAGGGTACGGAATTCCAGACTGGAGTGGGAGAAGACGCACCACTCGAAGAAGGAGAATCCATTCTCCTTGTTGACTTTGCTGAACGCATGGATGAACGAATAGACATCCATGCTAAAGCAAGTCAAGCCCAAGAGATGGCTGAAGAAGCATCGAAGGGAAGAGAACGCATGACAGAGGATAAGATCCCTGAGCAATATCGGGAATTTGTCAAAGTCTTTGCAAAGGAGTCATTTGACTCTTTACCCGAAAAGAGACCGTGGGACCATGCGATAGAACTTAAACCTGGTTCCAAAGCTGTAGATTGTAAAATCTACCCATTATCTAGAATTGAACAGGAAAAATTGAACGAATTCCTGGAGGAGAACCTACAAAGCGGAAGGATAAGACCGTCAAAGTCACCGATGGCTTCCGCGTTCTTCTTTATCAAAAAGAAAGACGGATCTCTTCGACCAGTACAAGATTATTGGAAGTTGAATGACATGACGATCAAAAATCATTATCCTTTGCTGCTTATCTTGGAGTTGGTCAATACACTTCGGGGAGCGAAGATTTTCACAAAACTTGACATTCGATGGGGATACAACAATGTCCGGATCAAAGAAGGTGATGAATGGAAAGCAGCATTCAGAACCAACCGGGGGTTGTTTGAACCTCTTGTCATGTTTTTCGGGCTCACGAATTCACCTGCCACGTTCCAAAATATGATGAATGATATATTACGAGAACTCATCAATGAGGGACATGTCATTGTATATCTAGATGACATTTTAATTTTTACGGAAACAATGGAGGAACATCGGAAAATAGTAAAACGTGTATTGGGGGTGCTCCAACAACACAAGTTATATCTCAAACCCGAAAAGTGCGATTTCGAAAGCACTGAGATAGAATACTTGGGGGTGCTCATTTCGCATAATTCCATGAAGATGGACCCAGTAAAGATTAAGGGCGTGATGGAATGGCCCAAACCAAGGACCGTGAAACAAGTCCAGGCTTTCCTGGGCTTCACAAACTTCTACCGTCGGTTTGTGCGCGGGTACAGCGAGGTGGCGAAGCCACTGACACGATTGATGGGAAAAGCCGGCTTCTCTTGGGGTCATGACCAAAGCGTGGCTTTCCAGAAAATTAAAGATCAAATTAAGGAAGATGCGGTACTAGCACTTCCTGAAGATCATGGAAAGTTCTGCGTTGAGGCAGACACATCAGAAGGAGCGATAGGCACTGTTCTTAGTCAAGAACAAGAAGGTCAATGGCGACCTGTGGCCTTCATGTCACATGGCCTATCAGCGACCAAAAGGAATTACAAGATCTACGACAAAGAGATGCTCGCAATCATGCTCGCACTTGAGGAATGGCGCGCCATCCTTATGGGGGCAGACGAGACGTTTGAGATTCTTACAGACCACAAGAATCTTGAATACTTCAAGCAGCCTCAGAAACTCAACCGCCGACAGGCACATTGGATTGGGGAGTTGTCTCAGTATGACTTCAAGCTCACACATAGACCGGGGGCCCTAAACAAAAAGGCCAACTTATTGTCGAGGCGTTCAGATCACAACCAGGGAAGCAACAACAACGAAAATGTGGTGTTACTAAAACCGGAATACTTCCGAGCCATGGAATTCAAGGTCGAGGCCTTTGACAAGGAATTGATCGATAAGATCAAGACCACGCGAAAGATAGACACTAGTGTCAAACTCACGTTAGAAAAGTCCTTATCGGGGTGGAAGCGAGAAGGAGATCTGATCTTCTACAAGGAACTTATCTATGTTCCCAGGAGTGACAAACTGACGGAGCAGATCATCATGCTCCATCATGACAAACCGCTATCAGGTCATCCAGGAGAGTTACGCACCCAAGAACTTATTGAGAGAAACTTTTGGTGGCCCCATATGGGTAATCAAATCAAGAAGTTCTGCGAAACTTGTGAACCTTGCCAACGAGCAAAAGCGAAGAGGTCAAAGACAGGACAGCTTAACCCACATAAAATAGCTGCAGGACCTTGGGAGACGATATCAATGGACCTAATTGGACCCCTCCCAGAGAGTAATGGCTTTGATGCCATACAGGTGTGGGTAGACACCTTTACCAAATCTATTCACGTCGAACCTACCAATATGGAGGTTACCAGCGAGGGAATCGCAAGGTTGACAAGAGACAGGGTGATCAGATATCACGGAGTTCCCCGAAAGATAATTTCAGACTGAGATCCCCGATATGTCTCTAAGTTCATGCGAGAACTCAATCGGCTGCTCGGAATAGAAATGAACCCAAGCACAGTGTTTTGTCCTCAGACAGACGGCCAGACCAAATGAATGAATCAGGAAATCAAAAAATACCTCCGGATTTATATCAATTGGCACCAATCAGACTGGGCCGAATGGCTTGCATTGGCAGAGTTTAGTTACAATGACAAAGTCAATGCATCTACGAGGATGTCACCTTTCTTCGCCGATCATGGTTATCACCCATGGAAAGGGATCGAAGGGGCTGCAGGCTCACGCAATGAGTCAGCAGAGGAGTTTGCATCTAGGATGAAAAAGGTCCGAGATGAGGCAACAGCGGCACTTGAAAAAGCGCAGAAAAAATATGAAAAAATATTATGATAAGAGTCACCGGCCAGCACCGGAGTTTAATATCGGAGACAAAGTTTACGTTGAGGCTAAAGACGTCAACATCGATAGACCCTCTAAAAAACTTAGTGACAAACGGTTAGGACCATATGAAATCTTAGAGAAGCGAGGGAAAGCTTCTTACAAATTAAAGATCCCAGGGATGGACAAGCGCTATCCTGTATACCACGAGTCACTCCTGACTCCATACAAGAAACCTCCACCACACCGGAGAGAATTACGACCAGCCCCTGTTATCATTGATGGGGAAGAGGAGTATGAAGTTGAAGAGATTGTCAAATCTTGAAAACGAGGTCAGGGTTATCAGTACCTGATCAAATGGAAGGATTATCCGATGTCCGAGAACACGTGGGAACCGGAGCGTAACATTTTACCAAACGCTGCCAAAATCCTTGCCGAATACAAACAGAAGAATAACATCAACACGACTTCTGTTCCGGTACCGGTTCCAGTTCTCCCTTTAGGACATTGGGATTATTTGGTTAAACGATACAAGACCAAAGAAGAATCCCAGCCCTATCCAGAACGAAAACTCTTCAACTGGACAACAGGAGAAAAAATTATGATAACGGATGATACTTCACGAAATAATGACATAAATATCAGAAAAACAGCAGAAAACACAACTTTAGTCAACGAGGACGTTGACCTTGAGGGGGGGGTAATGTCAGAACCCGAGGTCTCTGTCATCGCTCAGACATCAGCAAAACTACCAATGTTGTTGGACTTAGTTCATAAAGCAGCAACGAGTGACGTATGTCAAGATAGCGAGGACTTAGATTGATAGGATCACAGGAGGACATGTGATGATAAGATAAGAGATAGAAGCACGACATGCTTGATCCAGCACAAAGGTCATGAAACAACATGAGGCATGGAGATTAAAGCCTCAAGGCATTTAGACATAACAACACATGGCGAACAGACAACTAGCGCATTGTAGTGAAACAAGAAACAGGCATGGAAACCCAAAGGCACTTAGTAAAGAAGGCATGGGAACAGGTTGCTAAAAAGCATGGTTGTAGGATGTTTTGCATTGTGGAAAATGAACAGTAGTCGCATGTTTACTAGTATTTAAATCATAGTTAGAATATTGTATTCTTTAGTCTTTCAATCTCGTTTCTTTACCCACATACTTGTCCGAAACGCCACTCAGTGCACTTCTTACCGTTGATAGGGCTGGAAACGTTCCACCCTCTCTTTTTGGCTTTTCTAGCGATTAGACCAGTCTTTCCTGATTATGAACATGGGATATTACAGCCTAGAAAGAAGATCCGACTTGTCTAGAAGATACTAGAAGGAAGCATCAAAACCAGGAACGACTCTAAGAAGGACGTAGCAGCAGCCTGTGGCCAGGCTCTGCTACGATACTCAACAGAGTCAAACTAAACCAACATGGAGGTTTGCTAGTAAACCTGCCATAAGCGTGCTTCATTCTCAGTAATTAAGGATATCTGCAACATTGGTTGAAGCACAAACAAGTCGTTCGAAGGAGATTCAATAGAAGGATAAGAAGAGATGTTATAAAAGGGACACAGCAGGACAAGGACTTAGGACTACGAGGGAACTGGCTTCGTGCAGTAGTAATTCACTTCGCAGCGATCCAGCCCGATATGGACATACGATAGCGGAACGATCCGAAGAGACGGCCCCCGAATAGTGTGCCTGGAACGAGTCATGCGGTCCGGCAATCCAGTAGATTTCTCAGCAAATGCCAAGAGCTCACTCAGCAACCATGCGGTCGTTTCTAATAATAGCTCAGGTGCTGCGGGAAGCAGTGCCTGAATGACTCGAAGACCTATGCCGAGATTCCAAAGGGGTTTAGAGCGGACTTTCAATTATTTCTCATATAGTATATAAGGAGCCCGTATCTTACTTATAATACCAGACAATTACTAGTACGCATCACAAGCAGAAGCTTAGTGCCAATATTACAAGTTGTTCTCAATTGGTTAGTCATAGAGTTCAAACGGAATAGTGCCCGGACAAACTCTGCGTTTCATAAAGCTCAAACGGAATAGTGCCCGGACAAGCTTTGGTTAGTCATAAGACTCAAACGGAACAAGTGCCCGGACAAGTCTTGGTTAGATCAGAAGTGTGGAATAGGAAATAGCGAAGCTTCAAGAAGAAGCCAAGTGAAATCCAAGTTCTCAGACAAATTACGAGTCGAGCATTCATATCAAGTGTACAAGAGGTGCATTTTGTGAACAGAGCGATACTTTTGAAGTTCAGACAAGTCATAGTCTTTCTTCGAAACCCTATAAACTCTCTTTTCCTTCCACGTCGAAGTAAAACATCCTTTTTTCGAAGCATCCTTAGTGAGGTTGCTGTCAAGTGTTCAAGCTAGCCTTGTACGCAAAGACTTGTGGTTTATTAGATTGCATCCAATAAACTTGTTCGCTTTCATATACTGTTTTAAGAGCTTCAACGAAGGTCTATTCTCTTGCTTTTGCCCCCGCGAATTCAGGGTATAAAAGAGAGTCAGTGTGTTGAGTGTTTTTGATATAGAGTTCTTTCGAACTTTGTGTTGATTACCCTTTTGCATCGACGACCCCACGCTTAAGTGCCCTATTACCGTGCTTATCGTTTCATACGATACTGAGAAAGTAGGATTTAAGTTTAAGTTCTAACATCATCTGGTTCATGTGTCTTACTCCCTTTGTGCCATAGAATCTTCTCTTCTCATGCGGGAGGAATACCAAGGTTGAGGACTTGGATTAAATGAATTGTCAGCGATGTGAGATGGCGGCTGGTAGATGGGTAAGGTGAGAGAGAGACCAGAGGTTTATCGAGGGACACTGGTGCTGTTGCCTGAGGCGTCGAGAGAGGCATCCATGATGTGAGTGAGCAAGAACAACCAACATTGTTCATGTGACATGTAACAGTTTCATCACTTCTGTCATGGGAAAAGAAATAATGTTGCAATTTTATTATTTCTCGACGTGCGCCAGATCACATGATATAATTACTATATGGGGTACATCCATTTTGAGAATTGTGGGGTGAAAAATCAAAAGCTGTGGCGCTACATTTTCTGTCTGTCAGCTCGTCCTGACGGTTGACAATGTGATGATGGCTCAGGGTACACAGGGTCAGCTCTCAGGACTTGCCAAATGTTCCTTGACCTGATTTCTCATGGTTTTAGCATGATTCTATCCATATTCTTAATTTATTGCCCCAGCACTGAATTTAAGGCTCGGCACCTGCCTACATGGCAAAGGTATAGACTTGCCTGATTCTCCTTCAATAAGTCTTGCTGTGAGACATTTGGTTCACCCCAATGACTTGTCAATGAATGTATGCCACAGGCCCCAAAAACTTTCTACAAATAGTCCACTGGAATAATGAAATCAGGCACCATATGCTTGTTGTCTTATCTCTGAACATATTTAATGCATATCCCAACCAATTGTTAAACGATGAAAGGGTATGGCAGGTTCTGTAGACAATACTAACCAGTACTCAGTCATGAAGGAAAAGACTGTATTAAGAACCTGTAGACAATACTAATCAGTACTACAGGTGAAGTTAGTAAAATGAAGAATAAATAGTAATAGGGAATCACCTCAGTCGTGAAGGAAAAGACTGAGGTGTTGAAACGCCGATCGTAGGTATAAATAGTGCGGCGCAGAGATAAGATAAGGTAAAATAAGATAAGAAAAAGAAAAGGCCAAGTCGAGGAGTCATCAATCTTTCAACACCGATGCTCACCCTTTTCCTTGCCTGTAGACTGTGAGTTCTGTTTTATTGATGAAAATCTGTTCAAATGGCTCTATTGGGATAAAAGGATCACTGAGCTTTCAAATGAGCTCAGAAAATCTTCCATATTCACTCAAGTATCTCCTCATTTCCCCTGGTAAGTCCCTCAAGCTTTGAGTTAACCCAGTGTTAACCAATCTTGAAAAACTTGATTCCACGCGGACATAACCAGTAAGCCCCTTTCTTCACCTCGGCCCCAAATCTGAGGCCCGGCTCCCTGGCCATCGCCGGGCGCCCAAAACATGACAACATCGTCAAGTAAGCGGGCGTCGATTTCGACACAAGTAATGGCCTTGATATCTCTGAAATCCAGGTCCAATGCCACGGATCCAAAATTGAGACAGAATTCACGCGCATACAGCTCGCTGCTGTCGCTCGACGGACTATGACAGAGACTCGGGAGTCGGTCATTGCGCCATCTCGGCGAAGAGCCCGCTTCCCGATGTTGTTGATTGTACTGTAGCAGCTTGCTTATGTAGACAGCTGCTTTTATGGAAAGCCGGAGAGTCCTGCCCTCGCTAAACAGCTTGCCGAGTACGTGATACCCCTTTTGGACGTGTCAGACCCCGGAGACCGTCTTTCCATCAAATTGTGTAAAGAATACAGCTGATGAAGTAATATTTCCTCTGTCACCAGTCAAAAGGGTCTGGACCCGTGAGATCAAAGAATTCTTGCTCGCGCTCATACATCCCTTTCAGCGCTGAGTCCTCATCGTCAGAGAACTGTGCGGCAATACTCAGACATCTTGTATGTCCTCAGATGGTCCCCATCCACCATCCACCCCGCCCTGATAGTGATGACCTATGGCTTGCGGTAACTCCTGATCTTGGATTAGAGGCAAGGCATTGTCATCCCATCGGTCTTCACGGCCAAGAGTGAAGCTTGCATTCCATTCTGGAGTGAAAGGATCTACCGCATGATCATCTAGACGACGGAAAGCATCCAAAATGAAGAGATACACATCCCAAACATTGTCTCAAGTGATAGTGGGTGATCCCAGGTCCTGGTAGAACTTGAAGCAGTAGTCGTGGAATGATGGAGGAACAAGCTCAAATACTGGGTGATCAGCTGGTGCAAGCCTCTCTTTGACTGTACGGACATGAGCAGGGTCAACTGTAATCTGTATAGAATCAGAATCAATAGGTAGAATGCATGTACAAACAATATCTGACCTTGAAGTTGAGACATTCATAGGCTTCGGGCTCCTCATAAATATGTGCAGGTACACCATGTGGTACTAGAACTTTGTTTCGATCAGCTCTAAGTTTGGCGGTGAAGTTTACGCGGTCCCTGTAAGCATCCAGCTCAGCCTGTAACCAGGGAATAAATACCCAGCGGAATGCAAGACTAGAGGACAGTTGAGGCTTGCAGAATATTTCGCAGATAAGAGATAAACATACTTGTGTCAGGGAATGGTGGGATCATACCAGCCACGATGAATGCCGGAATCAATCAGAGTCTCGTACCCTGGCATCCATCGGCGACGAAGCTGGCCCCAAGCAACCTCTGGGATCACATTCTTCTTCTCACGCTTCCAGCAATGTTGGAGTGTTCCGACAAGGCTGGGGTCATGAAGCTGGCAAAGCATGGTTTGCCCATTTGCAATCCCATAATTCTCAGACCCAAGATCACTTTGGCTAATGAGCGACATGTCTAGAGATTGATTCAGCACAACAGTATATCAAGGTTCTGAAACTTACGTCCAGGTTGCTCGACATCTTCAATAAAATAGGAGAATATGAGTCGAGGATTTGAATTACTCCACCAAATTCATAGCCACTTGATAAAACCGGCGAAAGGATCAGGTCCTATGTGCAAAGCAAGACCGAAGCGTTTCCACTTATCATGTTGATCGAAAACGAGATCGTTGACTCAGGCGGCCCAGAACCGTTTGCGCTTGAGTCAGTTTGCCTTGTGTTGCTTGATCAACTGGGGCTCGTAGGATTCAAAATACTGACGGATCAAATGACTAATGGTACAGTAAGTCACCATACAACTTATAGAAGTAGATTGACTGACCGTGACCGTGATACATTGATGCCGCGCTCATGGAATAGCAAGTGCTTCATCTCCAGTGCACCTGCCAGAGGATATGTAGCGCGAAGCTCAGACAAGGGAGCACGGATTAAATCAACACCGTTCCATGTGCCGTCCCTTGCGGATGTCAGGCCAGCCAAGTTCATCCATTTCCGAAACTTGACAATACTGAGAACACAATTAGTCAATTATATCAGGACCATGATACCAGCATACCCCAATGAATAGCGACGAGTATCGACATGTTCTGCCAGTATCTTGGCCAGGATTCGTTTACTATCCCATCAGAACCTATAATAGCGCTGCATAAAGGGGAGAATATCCTCATATGGCGCTGCAGAATGACATTAGAAAAATACATGAACGAGGAACAGCGCGTACGGTTGGGTAAATGCTGATTCATTCTGGACATATTATGGTGGATCAAGTGTTTGGGGATTTTGAACTGAATACCGTTCAATGACTTGAACAGCTTATATAGATTTCAAGATATTGATCTGACTCAGGCTATCCTTCAAACTCAGACGCAAGTCGGAATATACTCCGATCGCTCTAGTGCCCATGTGCCATCATTTTGATCTTGTTTAGCCAGAAACACGAACTTTCAAGGCGGCATTTTACTCACGTATCTTTCCTTTGTCCCTCTGCGCTCGGATATGAGTCATTTAAACCTCATTCAACCAGCATTTTGTGGAGTCTTGGCGCCGTTTTACCTGGTTTCTCATTCGGAACATGATTTTTGATCCAAGGAGCTTATTTCCTGTTCGGATCAGTGTGCTGATTTACTATGATTCACTAACACGAGTGCCTCGTGGGTGGTCTTATGTCCGAGAACAATACAAATGATGATCGTCGAGTGACACCGGTCGGTTCAGTCAGCGCGAGTCAGTAACGCATTTTCCCAAGGGGGAACCGGACTTTGAAAATTTGACCTGGGGTCGATTTTCTCGGAATCGGGCTCGCGGCGGGGACTAACTAACTATGTAAGCATTCCCACGGCCCGATATAGTAATAGATAAGATAACATTATCCCCGGCGCTGACGATTTCCTTTCTCGTTGTTCTTGCATCCCTCGCACACCCAATTTCGCTCCAAATTACCTTCTGAATCTGAAACACAATCATAGTGATACTAAAAACCATTAGGGAGCAATTCAAAGGGTATATAGCGACTTACCCAGACAGTTTCGCAGTCTCTCTTGCGACATTTCACGGCGGCGGAGGTCTTCTGTGCCGGTTCAGCCCATCGGGGCGGCTGATGCAATTCACAATAACAATCTGAAAGTCGACATGGCTCAATGCACAAAATCAACGAAAATGACTGAAAAAAAGTTGGTTCCAAATTTTTTTTTTCCGCCTCGCGGGCTGGACTAACTAACCGGGGCCCGGTTACATAATCAAACTCCGGTTCCCCCTTGTATTTTCCATTCGGTTTCAATATTTTTAAAGCATTGATAGTGACAGGAGCCAATGTATACGCGCCAAATGCACACCATTCGGCCTGATGGGACCACCATCTGTTGCTCTCGGATCTCGTGTCACTCATTACGCCTTAGGGAGCAACATGAGTCATCCGATGATCCCACATGTGAACGGTATGTTCACTCTTTGAAGTTCTTAGCCCTGAATCTGTCGATCTCATTATATTGCAGTGGATGGTCGCTTTCAAGATGTTCCTGCTCATGGCTATTCTGTCAATCACTTGGAGCACGCCAGTCAGACCGAGAAATGGCGAAAGAAAGTATACCAGCCAGCTCCTGAAGAAACAATTGACTGCCTCTGGTCGGTCAATGCTCGAATTGTCGGTGCAGCCTCCTCTGCAAAACAATATACCGTTATAGGTATAAGTCTTCCATTTTCGGCCTATAATTGCAGCTCATTTTCAGACAAGACTTGATTGAAGGTTGTCCAACAATCGTCCAAAGCTTCTCGCGACCATTACACTGTTTGAACTCAGCGGCCGCTTTGAAGAACGAATGTTGCCACGAGCCGTGGACAAGTTTTCGAATTTTGATTGGACTACTGTAGACTGGAAGAAGGACGCCAGCCTCCGCAATCTCAAGAAATGGGACGATTTGGGCTTCTACAGTCCTGACACCCAGTACTTCTATGAGGAATGTATTGTCACGAAGAAGATCAAAGGAGTTACGACTCGTGTTTTCAAAAAACCAACCAAGCTCTTTCAGGTTGGTTGGGTGTTCAGTTCAAGTCTTGTTGAAGAGTTGAATAACTCCGAAACGGAAAGAGGCGCGTGTGAGTGGTCATAATTTCATTTTATTTCATCTCTGAACAACTCTAGGCATATCGTAGGCCATCCACGCAACCATCGATGACACTTCCAGAAGTGACTATCAAGAAGCAAGGCGACGGTGTGTCAGATGTCGAGGTTGTTCCTGCCAGCGAGATTGTGGTACAAACAAAATTTACTGTGTATTTCTTACTGAAATCAACTTTCAGGATCTCACCCAAAATTTCGAGACTTTACCCACAACACCAAGACTTACAAAACGGAGTGCTACCGGCGGTGTATGGAAGTCTTCAGATCATCGAGCGCTCCGGGACACACTTGGAAAAAGCGGAATGAATTTGCCAGCTGAAGGGCTGATGACCAGTATGTAGTGCATTTATTGAAACAACCACGAGAGTCAAATATTCTCAGAACTTGACACCAATGTTCTTCTGAACGTCAAATTCTTTCCGGTTCTCAAGCTCGGTCTCACAGAAATCATGGCCGGGCAAAAAAAATTTTGAGATCCAAGATTCGCAACGACACCAGGCAACACTTGAAGTTCATGACCAATGTCAAACTTGGTCAAGGTGCATTCAAGAGTGCAAACAAGGGCCTGTTAACTATCCATGCTGCTTCTCAGAAAGTCATCAAATCTGACATGCCATGGTCCCAGGGAATGACTTATGACTTCATGGATCGGGAAATTGAATCGGGGGCTATTCCACCTCCTACTTTTGCTGGTGCAAAAATACGTCCCCGATTTGTCAATTGTGGCGTAGCTCTTGCAATGCAGAGCGGTGGCTCGATTGCAGGGTCCTTTTTGATCGAAGAGGAGATCCCGGGAAAGTTCATCAAATACATTCTTAACTCGCGACCTGTTCCCATAGATGAGGGATACGACATGGCGGCTTTCCTTTGCTTCTGTCAGCATGTACAATATCTCAAGACAGATGGTCTTGCATATATTTCGGACTATCAAGGTCAAATTCACTTGTTTTGAAAGGATTCAGTGCTCACAGCTTCTTCAGGTGCCGGCGACCTTTTGACCAATCCGCAAATCATGACATCGTGAGTTTTCTAGCTGATCAATTATGAATCCGCCAGCTATCTCAAGATAATGCTCTGCTTTTTGGGGATGGAAATGTTGTAGAAGCATTTGAGAGATTTCCAGCTGAGCACGTCTGCAAGAACTGGTGTGCCTGGTTTAGTTTGAAGGTACTTTGTCATTGAACATGTTGAATATCTCAATCAATGATAATCGGTTCTATCCCAATTCATTTGTATGTCCAGCCTGGGAAACAGGATATTCGGAGACAAACTCAAACCGGATGATTTAAGTAACTTAATCATGGTGTCAGTCATGTCATACAATTATTTGTCAGTCACATCAACAGTAAGGTCCACGGGGTCCTTGCGTCCGCATTTGGGTTGGCATCTGATAGCCGAGGGCAGGACTCTCCGGCTTTCCATACTGCTTTAGAAAGCTGCTTACTGTGCCTCTGCTCACTCAGCGAACGTCTGTGGTCTCTATAAAGTCGACCTAGGCGCAACTTTTGAGCCCCGTATATTACAAATATGCTTCCATACATCCCCTTGCTCGGGTTTCTTGCCTCGACGGTGGCAGCTACCTTCGACGTCAAGCCATTCACGTTCAACCTCTCCGGAAGCCTTGCTCGAATGAACTCACTTATCGACCAGACTCTCCTTCCGACCAAGCCCGAGCTCCCAAACGATGGTGATTTCGGTATCAGTCTGCAGCGATTGGCGTCCCTCAAATCCGAGTGGGTCGATGAGAAAAAGTATGACTGGAACCAGACTGAAGCTGCTCTGAATTCGTATGTTCCTCTAGTTCTGCATATGACCGTCTTGCTGATGATAATGCAGATTCAAACAATATACCGTCACCATTGAAGGCTTAATTGTTTGTAGTCTTGTAGTTCATGTCGGGGTATCATCTAACGTGTTTCGCCAGATCCATTACATCTACGAAAAATCCAATACGACGGGTGCTAAACCCCTGTTACTGTTACATGGCTGGCCGAGTGAGATTTCATCATTCCTTGTCTTGACTTTTGACTGATGAATGCCAGGTTCCGTTTACGAGTTCAGTCGCGTCATAAGACCTTTGACGCAAGCCGCAACGACGACCAGCAATGGAACCAATGTGACAGCCTCATACGATATTGTTGTTCCCTCTTTGCCCGGTTTCGTCGCATCATCAGCTCCACCAGCAAATTGGACAGTAGATGACACAGCTCGAGTCTTCAACACTCTCATGGTTGATGTGCTCGGATACGAAACATATGCTCTCCATGGAACTGACTGGGTTAGTTCTCGCAACCTCAAATTCACTTTCATATTTTGACTCAAAATTCAACAGGGCTGTGCAGTTGGCTATTCTGCCTACTCTCAATTCCCTGAAATCGTACTGGCGGTTCAGTTTACCTTCCTTCCTTTCTCTCCTCTCACTGCCCAAGAGATTAGCGACGCTGGAATTGTACTGAATCCGTTCGGGCAGTTTTTGGAGGCGCGGTCGACAGAATTTACCACGACGGGCTTTGGCTATTTCATTGAGCAGTCGACCAAGGTCAGTCACTTTCCACTTGATATTTGACTTTTATTAATTGCCAATTCCATGTCTATAGCCTAACACGATCGGATTGGCATTGCAAGACAATCCTGTAGGCCAGCTAACCTGGCTGGCTGAGAAATTTGACTTTGGTTCGTGTGGTACTGTGTGATAGTGTAGGTCACTGATATCCTCTAGCGTCTGATCCTACTGGGGAGCACACCGACAGCGATATATTCACCACAGTCTCATTGTTCTTCCTCTCAAAGACGTTCTTGTCTTCTGTGTACATCTATGCACAGAATTCCAATACCTTCACGAGGACTACATATACCAAGGCGCCTACAGACCGACCCATGCTATTCAGCCAATACAAGTGGAATGTCGCATACTGGCCCCAGGAATTCGTTGCCAAGGTCGGGAATCTTGTGGTATATAAAGGTTCGTATACTTGACTTGAATGGATAATGTAAGGTCTGACTGATGTACTTACTAGAACACGACAAAGGCGGTCATTTCCAAGGATTGGACAATCCTGAGGATCTGATCGAAGATCTGAGAGAGGTCTTTGGTTACTATTAGAATGGGTACATGCGCTTGGAGGCTACTCGACTTGAGTAGCTTGTGCAGGCTCGAGTACAGTTTAGCAAGTGTACTTGATCGTCGCAAATATATTCTAATTCTATTTCCTGGCACTTTAAAATGAATTCAGTGATATTGGCTGCTCTCCAGTCCCAAGCAGTTTATGGCCCGGAAAGAATCAGCTTATCTTGAGATGATAATCATCAGTTCTGTCTAACCGGACTTGCATGGAAAACCAAGTTTCAAGCCACACTTGCGGATTACCTTCGCAAAGTGAGCCTGGGCCCATTTGTGGTATTCCAATTACTCCTTCAAGTTCCAACCCATCCTCCGAGTCTCTGACCTCTTCCTCAGCAATCGGGGACCCATTCCGATATGAGCAAACCAGACCCTTGAACGATGAGATCCATGAGACCCAGCGTATGAATAACAAAGAACCCATGATGAGGTCGTTTATGTTGTCTCATGAAGTCGCTTTATTCTATCTCATTTGGTCTGATAATACAGGATGATGTCGAGCTCAGTTGCTTGCTGAGCACGCATGATATGACATTATGGACGGAATCAGGCAGGAAATAGGGAATGACTCAAGTTGAGAGTTTGTGGTGACATACTTCAGCTGGCACAGCATTGGGAAGCGAGATACTCAGTCAGAACAAGGTCAAAGTCTAAGGAGAGGGATATAAATAGAACAGGATTGTGCGTACGCTGACGCGTCCAATATGTGACAGTCACAAGGGAGTATAAAAGCTAGCTAGATTCTGTAGTAAAAGAACAACACAACACCCCAGGAGGCTCTGGACACAAACACTGGACTTGGACTCATCATTTCATTTCTTATGCCGACACAACAACTGGTCTAGGCACATTGGGATCATTAGCATTGCTCTCTACGTCTGACCTGTCAAGCTTGACTCCATCTCATCCATTCTTCAAAACCTTGACTAAAACATTTAACATCTTCATTTATTCAGTGAACCCCCTTCAGAACATTTGGATGTATCATTGTTACATTGGTACAATTCCATCGCAGAGACCGACCAGGCCTCATAATGAGATTGTGGCTATAATTTTTGGACACTCTAACATGAAATTGTCATCTTTCCCTGTACCACGAACACGATATTGCCATTCTACACAAATTAGCAGGGAAAACAGAGAATTAGAACGATGAAAATCAGTGTATGGATAGTAAAGAAATGTTACCCTGCTTGCAAGGTCTCTTATACCCCCCTTTAATTCAGCGCCAAGAATTTTTTTTCACAAAGAGTAGGTATTCAAATGTCTTAGCTCGCAGGGTGGTTTGGGGGAAACACCCCAGCATGAATCATTGAAGAACTTGTCACTGATTTTTTCCCCGTCTTGGTCATGTTTTCACCATTTAATTTGACTTTTTGATCAACAGACAACGACGGGCGGGCTCTCGAGGATCTTCAGAGCGCCGAGTCGTAAGTCATTGTTTAGCTGATCCTTGTCGCAGAACGGCACTTGACGTGAAATCAAGTCTTATCCCGAATGTTGACATGAATAAAGTTGCGTAAATGATCAAAGATGTTTCACACCACAAGAGATTCAAGACTCAAAGGTAAGTACCGTCGGGCTTATGGTCTGAGTGGGACATCCAATTCAGACAGGAAGTTTTTGGAGATTATCCAAACTCAAAAGCGTAAGTTTTCGTGTACAGCGTAGTTGTTTCCATCCATTATTAAAGACCCACATAGCTGGGCAAACGTTGGATCTGGCTGCGCCAGAGTCTGAACCGGTTTTCGTGCTTCTACGGACTTCAAGTTGAAGATAACTCCGATAAGATCAGTGATCTTGAATCAGATCACGGTTGAATAGCACGAGTCTTTCTCTGGGCTTAGTATCTAGTAGTGTCCTGGACAGATAGATGATAATCCTCGACGTTCTCAAGGTGTAGGTCTCCGCCGCAGAACCATCAATGTACATCACCAGTGCGGTAATGCGGCTGTTCAATGCTGACTGAGGGGCGGGTGTAACTGATAAATAGATCGGCTTATACTAACACCTGCCTCAGAGAGTTGATCAAGATCTGATTAATTGTATAAAGAGACCCGAAAAAGATGTCTCTTTTCACAATGTCCACTACCAAGAAAATCATCACCGTGTTCTGCGCTACCGGAAGACAAGGCGGTGGTGCTATTGATTTGCTTATACGAGACGGGACGTATGCAGTCAGAGCAGTGACACGAAATCCAGGCAGTGCTGCCGCTCAAGGTACATTTCCCAATATCACCACGCTCGACAAATGACAATACTCTTGCAGCTCTCGCTGGAAAGGGAGTCGAGGTCGTCAAAGCCGATTTGAATGACAGAGACTCTGTCTTTGCGGCCGTCAAAGGTTCCTATGGGGTCATCGGTATCACTGATGGTGTGTTTCCATTTCCATGATTGTGATTCTCCTGTATTTGCATTCTCTCAAGCCTGGACCGCTGAGAGAAAGGAAGAGCAGCACGGTTATAACATTGTCGATGCTGCTAAAGCTGCAAATGTCAAGCACATGGCCTTGTCGACGCTTCCTCACTCGGAACTCAAGATAGGTCACGCGGAGACGAAAGCTAACATCAACGATTATCTGAAAGCAAGCGGAATTCCTCGAACATCGTATGTTTTTTCTGTCCTTTTCATATCATTTGCTACTCATTGTCCAGCGTATCCACCGCATGGTTCGTAGAAAATGTAGGAACCCCCTTCAGATTTGGCCTTCAGAGAGACTCCAAAGGGGAACTCTTGCTCGATGTCCTCAATGCAACCGACGGTCCGATGCCCACCATCGCTGGTGAAGACTGTGGCGCAATCTGCGCAATTGCTTTGTTGAACCCCGAGAAATACATTGGTACGCCTTGGATGATGATCGCATTTGAGTACTTACTTGACAATCCAATCATGATAAGACATTCAGGCGGTCACGAGTGTCACGACTCCGCGAGAGATCGTCAAGGTCATGGAAGAGATCATCGGCGAAAAGATCAGCATCAAAGAAGTCTCGATGGAGGACTTTGACAGGTCCAAAGCCACTGCTTGGCCTGATCGCTGGCTTAACTACAAGGTAATTTTTCCAAGATAATGTCTCTTTCTTGAACTAACTCCATGCCAGTGGTTCTATGTCAACGACTTCAAGCCCTATGTTTCAGGAACACTGGCGATGTTCCCCCAGGCCAAGGGACTTAGAGATATCATCATGCAGAATGGCGGAAAAGATGCTCTTTTACCCAAATAGGTAGATACTCGACCCGTACCACGTGGATTCAATCACTACTTACTCTGATGGTCTGGCATCCAGTCATATTGATCTCTCTTTTTCCAGAGGCATGAGTGCAGGGGTCCCTTACGGTAATGGTTTCGAGAGTAATACTGGTTGCGCTGCACGAGTATCACGTCTAGATCGCTCGGTACCTCACCCATGATTAAATCTTTGAATGGAGATCCAAAGTATTGTGCCATCAACGAGCCATTCATCTTGCAAAGAGAATCCTTGTCTGTTTCTCCGAGACTTGGACTCGAAGCATCGCTTTGTATTACTCATGCATGACCCATCAAAACCGTTCGATCCCTTGTCACTTCTCAAACGAACCGTCAGAGACTCAAAGAAGTTGAATTTGTGATGAACTAGCAAAAGTACAGTGTTCGGAATATACTCGGAGCCGAAGCTATGAAGCTATTCAAATCATTTCCTTTTCAAATCAACGTAGGCGTGGTCCAGCTGACCCAATCCGACGCCGTGAAATTATTATTATTGGGATCCGAAGTCCTAACGACAGTCGTATTGGTGGACTGTCCTTTTAAGAACTTGTTCACAAAGGCGGTGAGCTCTGGTTGCTCCGTCGCTGGGAAAGCGCAATGCGAATGGTTTCCTACCACCGAGACACCCATGTTGTCAGGTACACCCAAAGCCTGCCATGCTAACCGAGCAGTGGTTTGAGCACCCCAGACCGATTCCGGACCCAACCAGATAATGTCGGTGTTATCGATAACCAGCAAGGCTCGTGGCGCAATGATCATTGAAAGCATGTGGTGGTCGAAAGGGAGAATGGTGACTTCGTCGACATATTGGTTGAAGACTGGAGAGAGCCAGACGTTCTCCTGGACGATTTCGTGTGCTGTTTGAGTGATATTACCCATGCTGTCGGAGATTCTCCAGCTTCCAGAGCCTCCAGAACCCGACTCTTGTGGAATGGTGAGAGCGATACGGGGTTCGAAGACACCGGCGACGAGGGCGCCTTTGCCGTTTCGAGAGCAACCGGAGACAGCGAGCTTCGTCAGGTCGATATTGGCAGCAGGCGTGAGTTCGAGAGCGTCGATGACTCTACTGACACCCCAAGCCCAAGCTGTCAGAGCACCAGCAGAATGGTTGCTCCCAAAAAGGTTGTAAAACTTTCCTACTCCACGACTGGACTGGTCGTTTTGTGCTGCCATATCATTGTTGTTGAAATTAATGACTGCGACACCAGCTGGCGTCGGAATACTGATTCCGCCAATGCCGATAATGGCAGGGAATGGACCGGTTCCGGATGGTTTAGATATGGAAACCGTGAAAGAAATGGATTTTCCGGCATTGGAGACATTGATGGTCAAGGTAGAACCCGACAGAGAAGCGTTGAGAGTATCTGGCGGTCCCGGAAAAGTTCCCAACTCATATCGCTGGAAGAGCTGGTTGATTTCCTGCTGACGACAAGTGAAATCGGCCTTCGTGACGACTGGAGTGCCATTCAAAAACGTGAATGGATCATTGAGCTCGGCATATGGGACGAGATTGATCGTGTCAGGGAGGGGAGCGCAAGCTGTAGCAGAGGGTCCGACGTCAGTGACGGGAAAAGAACCAGAAAGCACTGTAGCATACATTGTGCAAGGACAGGAATAGAAAGAATACTGAGAGCGACCAAGGAATATATAAAACCCATTTTTGTTTCTGTGGCTGAAGGTCATCGTCTCAGAATGCTTGGGCCCTTTATAACCACTCCGTCAAGACTAAAAATACCACCTAGACTCCAACAGACCTGACCTTGCGCCAACAATAGCCCTTTTGAGCCCATTTTAGAGAAACCCCGCCGATTTCATATACGTCAGGTGCATGTGCTGAACCACGGGGTACCAGGGACTGAATACTCGACGGAAGATCCCTGGAGAAGAAGCAGAACTAGTGGTCTGGAGACTGTCGAAGCGCATGTGATGAGCAAGGTGAGAATATTCATCATGTCTCGGCCGGCTACTCCCGCCTCGGCAGCGAAGGATCACGTGGGCGCGGTTCATCTAAAATCTTCCCACAGTGACAGTCGATGGACAAGGCTTGACTGACTCGACCAACCCCCGCAATTGCACCCCCTCCATGTCCAATTCACTGAAAACTCCTGTTCAAATAATATTTGGAATACCTGATGGCCACGTCTCCCCCGCTGCGGAAGAGGACAGCCCCTTAGAAAAGGATATCGACGAGCTCGAGCTGGGGCGAAACGACGACAAGCAAAAGGGAGAAGACAAGTTGGTGTCGATTTATGTTGCTGTCCTTGAAGGTGAGTCGTCTGTAGCGCTGCATTGGTCCGAACCTGATGCCGGGTATCTATACAGACGCCGTCAACGCTATTTTCGATTCCGACAAACATTTGCTGAAAGAGGAAGATGAGGCCATGCTCGCTAAATTCAGAGATCTGGACTGTACGAAGATCTTTTCAAAAATTTCTATCTATTCGTCTGACAAAATACTGCAGATGCAGGACGTCTTTTGCTCTGCAGATTAGCAGTTCGAAAGCTGAAATGGCAGACTATTGGAGGGCTCAAAGGGCTTATCCGCGAAATTGGGCAGGAGGGGTTGTTGAAGGCCATGAGAGAGGTGTCTGAGGATAATGCGATGGTGGTGGAACCCGAGGAGTCAAAGCCGCTGTTGGATAAGAATGGAAACGAGATCATCGACCTCACGGTCGACTCTGACGACGAGGAAGATACCGAGCCGCGACCCGTCATCGAGCAGCCTTCATGTCTCCGCCTCAATCCAAACACAGAAAACTATGAGCTGCATCCCATCGAGCAGCCTTGTTTCGGCCGGTTCTGCCTCGACGAGACGGAGCTTACAACACGCGAATGCCTGAATTCGCTGACGGACCCTCAAGTGAAGATAATCGCGAACGACTTCAAGGTTGACCCGAAGATCAAAACTGTGAGCTGAACATCTCCTTTCCTCTCTCTGACTCACTTGTCCTTAGAAACACGAGCGCATCGAGGCTCTAATTCGCAAGAGTCAAACCCAACAAACCCTTGACTTGGTTCTTCGGAAATCTGGCAATAAGAAGGACGGGCTCAAACAGACGACACTGCCTTTTCGCGGTCAAAAATGCGCCAATGCGGAGAAGCGGCTGCGCGAAAAAGCTATCAAAGCCCTAGGTCGGGATCTCTCTCGTCTTATATTCCCGCCGCTGACGTTGGTTCAACAGGCCCGTCTGTGCACCTTTTACCGGGTTTCGTCCGATTGCTCCAGAAAGTCAACATTATATTCTATCGCAGGTTCGTTCCGTCTTGACTCTCCTTCATCTTTGCAGTCTAAATCATTGAACGCTACAGCACCCATTTCCCGACAGACCTCTTTCGCCCCTCCCTTTTCGCCAAATACAAAATCTACAAATACCCGAATTACAATTTTCGAAGGTGCACCTATATCTGGACGACGCTGGAGGAATATGAGATGTTTGAGAGAGTTTTGAGGCTGGAGATGGAGGTGGAGGAGATGACGGATGCGATAAAGGCGAACGAAGAGAAAGCGAGCCTCATGGTGAAGATATACGAGGACGTCGTTCGCGCTTTGTACGACCGTCTATTGGAAGAGCGAGGGAAGAAGATGCAGGAGATCAAGAAGGAAGAGGAAGACGTTGAGCGAGCGGGCGGTATCGCCGACCCGCAGGTTTATCTCGCAAGGTTGGAAGCTGGTACGTAACGTTTCATTCCAAATCATATCCCGCTGAAAGAATCCATAGGCTCCATCTGCACCCGTATCGTCCAAAAAGCCGCTGAGGCCTATGGTGTACTGCGCGAATACGAAAAGGAGGCAAAGGTCCTGGAATCGTTGCTGGGTCAACGGTTCTGGCGACGTGGTAAACGGGGGAACCGGTATGAGAGAAGAGCTCTCCTGGAGCATCTTCATCTGTGCAAGAGTGCAATCCCGACCAAGACCGGCAAAATGAAAACCAGGCTTGATGTGAATAAGCTCCCGAGGGCGAGAGATCATCTCCTCGAAGCTCTTGCGGATCCTGATACGCATTTGGGTAAGGTCTGTCTTTTGCATCGCTTTCGCCTCTGATGACTTTTGCCCAGTGAATCGGCCGAGCCTTATCAAACGCCTGCTTGAGGTGGAAAGGGCGATGCAGATTCCAGAAGAGGCGCTTTCGCGTTTTGAAGATGCCCCAATGCAAGAGGCGAACAAGGTCTTTGTATCTGCGACTCGATTATATGGGACACATCGGGATAAACTCGAGAAGAAGAATGAGGTCGAGGTACATATTTTTCTCTTTCTTTCTTCACAATCGTGTCCATTGCTCACTTTTGGTACAGACCAAAGGCATCAAGTCGCTCTGGAAGGACCGAACTGGAAAATGCGCGTATGTCGAGGAGCGCGCGCTTGAGCAGTATGAAAACGATCGTTATAAAGGGTATGTTCCGTATAATGCTTGACCTCTAGCTTATCCTTGTATAGTTTTCACAGTGAAACATCCATTCTGACGACCCTGTTCGCCCTGCTCTTCTGGGACATCATCTTCGCCGACGTCCCGGGGGTTTTCGAAACGCCTTTTCAGATTGCGCCGCTGGACCTTGCGGAGGATTCGTTCTATTATTCGCGAGATCGGATGATTGAGGATAGATTGAAGGAGATTAGAGAAAATGGTGGCGTGGGGGTGCTAGTGAAACATGATGACATGCACAGGAAGAGTGAGACCTTGTGCGTTGGAGTCCATTGGGATCTTTGTTCGCAAAGTGACTTGATAGAAATTATCGGGGTCAGTCTTGGGTCTTTCGACTATGCTTTCATGCTAATTTGCGTTTCGTTCCAGTGCATCGGTGGTCAAGCTCTCGCGGAGATTTGTCTTTTATTTTGTCAGGATTACGCCGGACGGTGTAGTGGAGTCCCAGACCTATTTGTCTGGCGCATTGAGGGTGATGCGAAGGAGTGTCGATTCGTCGAGGTCAAGGGTCCTGGTGACCAGATAAGGCCAAACCAGACGGTTAGTCTCCCGATATCGTTTTTCGTGTCTGCTGACTTTCTATGCAGGTTTGGATTGATGCATTGTTGCGAGCGGGAGTCAAGGTGGACCTTTGTCATGTCTATCATCACGAAGATGGGCCGCCGAAGCCGACGAAGAAAGAAAGAGCGGCTAGTGCGGCGAAAGAAAGAGCGGCTAGTACAGCGAGGCAACCGACGACAGCTAGTGCGGCGCGACAACCAGCGAAAGCCAAGCAGAAACAGGAACAGAAACCGGCAAAGGGGAAGGGGAAGCAGAAGGAGGAATACCGTCCACAGATTATGACGCAGGGAATGAAGGATGATGGCGATTTTCAGCCGAGCCAGGAGGAGGCGCAAGCGGAACCTGCGACGCCGAGGAGATCAAAGAGGAAGCATTCTGAGTCGGTCGCGCCGATACCACCACAGCAGGACCAGCGGCCTGAGGGACATTGGGATTCGACGGAGCCGTATTGGCCTCCCTCAAATCGTGTAGAGGTTGTGCTTCTCTCGCCGAGGAAAAGGACGAAGATTATGGATGTGAATCATATATAATTTGGGTCTTGTCAATATGTATTGGGTACTTGATGTACTTTGTCGTGTTATCAATAATATCATATGTAGGGCTAATAGTAATTGACGAGGTACGGAGCATCGAAGCGCAATAAGGGAGCCTTTGGGACCTAGCTCATCGGCGTCTGGAATGGGAAATGGGGTTGTTTCGACAAAGGCTCGCACTAGAAACCGGGGACACGACTGACCTCCAATCCCTCTGACGCGACATCTCAGTGCGAGGTCAAACAAAGTCACGCGGATGAACCCAATGCGAACCAATTTCGTCTCTCCCTTATCACTGATCAGGCTCTACGCTACAAATCCATCCAGCACCGGCTGGCAAAGGACTAAGGCTCACCAGCCGAAATGCCAGCAGGAAAAGACCTCAACCGTTTTGGCCGTTGACTTTCAGTGACAGCATCATGATAATCGACCTCCAAAATGTTTTGAAAAAGACGTCCTTGCTGTACCTGACATTGCTGGATCTCTTCTAGTCATGGGGCAGAACACAATAGCAGATGAAGATGGCAAGAACACTGGCATTTTCTCCAAGTCCCAGCCCTGGTAAGCACCTGGCTGAGGGCTCAATCCTCCGGGAAATCTTCCGATCGTGATTACGGCTAGTCGACGACAGGATCCGAATGATTTAGGCCGTTGGCGGATCGTTCGGTAAACGACGAGGAGAATCGAGTCGCGATGAGACGAGGGGGAGAATATCTGGAGGAGACCCAGTGGTTATTCTGGATCCTGAGGTACATTTCTCGTTGCACATGATCATCTTCACGCTGACCTTGCGCTTAGCCTTGCGACAGCAGAAATGTTGTCTGTGGGTGTTGTACCCCGAATTCCATCGAACCACCATGCTCGCTCGGGTCGTGCTTGAATCAACTCATTCATCGTCTGGAAAACGGTAAACTTTCAGTCTATCGGTTGTATTGCCTCCCGGATAAGGTGAAAGTTCCGCCCTGGAATGCACTTTAGATTCTGACTTCGCGCGCTAGCTCAGCCTAGCTCTATGACACGTCAAAAGGCCTCAAATTGGTCCGAAGCTGGTGGACTCGACAAACTGGCAGGGTCCAAGGTGCCGCTTGATTTGGTTCGGCGGCAATCTAAAAGACGCGCAACCTAAGAGAGAATCAGGAAGATTGGCGAGATACTTATTGCAGGTGCGAGCGACGACATCTCATTTCCCGTTATTTGCTCCATGATAACCTCCATCTGACTTGATCTATCAGAATGTCTGGGTCCAACCGGTCAGACCCTGAAAACTCGGAATTCATTATCGTCCGTCACATCATGGTTCCTACACGACCACCAGCCAACCACCACCCTGCAAGCCGCTAGGCTCGCCCTCTTCCGCCGAAATTATGCTCTGAGCTGCAAATCCATTCAGTACCGACTGGATATGGGCGAGTTCGGAGGCTGACTGCATGTGCAAGCGTCAGAGAATAGACAGCAGGTTGTGACCTTGGGCTTGAGGACTGGCTGGCTGAAGGTTCGTTGGTTGGTCCCGTTCTAACTTACAAAGGATTCGTATTCTGGGTCTGATTCTGGTGCGTGATGTTCCGGGATGAACGAACAGCGACACTGACCCGGGTAAGGTAGCGACACCTGTGACATGCTGTGCAATGTTTCCATCAATGATCTGGCTTGTTTCGGACGCGTCGGGGCGGTGAACGTCCCAATTAAGATGCGCATCAAGAGCTCATGTGACTAAAGAGGCCGAGCCGAAGATAGTCTCCATATAGGGAAAAAAGCGGGAACGAGTCTTTAGCGTGCCCATCCGAGACTCCCCCGGCTCGGGGGACCCCCCGAGCTTGCGAGGGAGGGGAGGGGGAGCGAGTGATGGGTACTCTTCCCGCGACCTTGGAAGACCTGAGTTGAAGAAAAGTATATTTATTTATATTATTTACTTGTAAAAAACACTCTAGCTCTACCGCATCAAACCTACATCAGCAATTGATGCGACGCCTTCCCAATCCGGATGTGTCGCTGATTCTCCCAGGTATACAAACAGCGACACATAGTCACATAGTGTGATGTGTACAGTGTCGCTGTTCGTATATCCTCGTGATGTTCGTCTTCCTCGATCAAGTCTGACCTTGTCTGTTCACAGCGTTTCCTCTGTTAAATCATAAATAGGTCGACTAGAAGGAGGTCTCAGATGGGGGCCGCTACGGCAGGAGTCCGACGTCACCAATTCTGACATCCTCCTTCGAGGCGACAGCCTGTCAGCACCATGTCAATGGCCTTTGTTCAACCTAATGATGACGTCGCTTGCTCTGTTATTCAGGTTATGGCCCAAGCAGTACGTATCAGACGTTGAGGCGAATTCGGCTTGTGGTGCGTAACCTTCTTCTGCGTTAGAACATGATTTCACTATCGCTCGGTTAGAGTTTTCTTCAAGAGACGACGGTCAATTGGACAAGACCTTGCGCGAAGAAGCTATCTAAGTATTCGGTTGGTGATCTGCAATTCACCCTGCTATGCTGCTATAACTTTCCTCATGCATTCGCCATCAAAGAATCTGTCGTCATCCGACGAACACTGTCTTCGTCTTCTTTTACTGTGAAAGCGCAACAATGATCATTTTTTTTGCTGATTTGCTAGTCACTCTGTGCCGTGATTTCTTTCCCCAGCTGTGCTGGTCATTCGCTCAACAGACTATCCAGGACTCATTATTATGCGGGTCATCGCGCTGTGCGCTTTGATCTTCACTTTTTCACTGCGAGACCCTCGAACCCAAGTCGAGACAAGCGTACTTAGAAGCAACTTTAAGCAAGGGGATTCGTGGTAAGTAACATCCATGATTTTGAGGGCTCCTCTACATGTCGATGTGGACCTCAATCAAGGCCTTCTGGGAATAATGAAGACGAAAGCACAGAACTATTTTCCAAAGATGTTTTCCACCGTAAACGTCGTGGATAATCGATTCTGGAAGCTCGCAAAGAAATGGTCTCCAGTAGCCAAGGAGAATGTCAATACAAAGCTGGTCAATCCTGAGAAGGCCTTGAAGAAGCTACAAGGGTCAGAGAATAGGTGACAGGTTGCGGCCTTAGATGATGAGGTGCTTTCTGCCATCCATCTCCTGCACTCTCCTGCGTCACGGCCAGGGTAAGTTGTCGCGTTTTGCGAGCTTCATGAAGGGATGGAACCAGCCAAGGCATAATCTTTTGTCCTCGAAATCAACAGTTTTTTGTTTGTCCGTGTCATTCCTCGTTATGTCTCCTATTCGAGTCGTGCAACTCGGTTCCATTTAGCACCGCGGTGTCAATGTCGATATAAATATCAGGATGTTGTCAAAAAGAGGGTTCATAAATGGTACGGCTTGCTTTTCCGAGGTATTTATCGTTCAAGGTTTCATGTTTCTCAGTATTCCCAGAACCGTGGGTCTTGTTGTCTTGCAAGTCTATTGTCAATTCAGACATACTGGTGCCTATCAAATAGGTTCCGGTGACAGGTTTAAGCATACGAGGTGCGGTCGGGCGGATGGACCTTGAAGACAAGATATACTGTAAAAGTCAAGAGTCTACCGTTTTATGTACTGCATCATTTGTGCATCCCATGAGTCCGAGTTTCGCTCCTTTCCATCCCGGTTAAGATCGGCTCTTGCCATTCTAGTTATGGTTAAATGAATGTATCCGTCTCAGAGTGCGATATGACATGGTGTCAATTGGAATCGCAAGACATCTATGCAAAGCTCCAGGATATCTCAGTTCTCAATGATCAAAGAGGCGAGGGCCATGACCCCAATCACCACATTTCGAGAGATGGTTATGCGGACAGGAAATCTCAAGACCTCTATGCACTTTGAGGAGGATTCTGTGGTATATCTGTGGTGACGATGTCACATCCTTCTCGTCGAGAAAGCGGTCTGTCTTGTCCCACGAGTCTCGACTGGGACATCATGGACAGGGCATAGATTTTTTGCAGCGCAAGTGCGAGGGCGCAAGCGCCTGCAAGCGCCAATGCAAAAGAGTGAATAAATGTATATGTAGTGATCCGCAAGTAGAACTGGGTGTATCTATACCATAATACATCCCAGATACCGCAGACTGAGCATCCAAAATGTTCTCAAGGTCTTGAAAACTTGTAAGAAATCTAGACTCAGATTTACTCTAACCTCGCATGCCGCTTGCATGGCCTTTCACGAAACTTTCAACATCTTTCATTCCGCTCGCATACTCTCTCATGGTTATGTCATTCACTGTCAGAAACCTGTATCTTTGGCCTTTGTTTTGCTGGTTGAAGGGAAGCCTTCATGGAAACCAGAGTAGTTGAGCTTATTTTCCTCTTGGGTGATATGAAAATGAGTTATTTCAAGTCAATATCCCAAGGCATATGCATAGGTACATCTCAGTACTTGCTGTTCATGAATACTAATTCAATGCCCATGATCTGCCCTCAAAGCAACAGAAAGACTGGCTACTGAGCATGTTTGATTGAGTCCACTATACTGTAAATCAAACAGAGACATTACTGTGGTCTGGTAGAGATCACAGTTTGACATATAACAGGGCTCTCACTAATATTACCAGGGACTTTAGTCACAAAACAATGAATCCCCGTTACTTCAACCTTCCCACGCTTGCATCAATTTTCCCGCGCTTGCATCAACCTCGCACAGCGCTGGCGCTAGCGCTGCAAAAAACCTATGCCCTCATGGACAGCATCTTGGCCGGGGGGACGGTGCAACCGCGGACTCGGTAACTATACTCAATAGAACTAAATCATGACATGTGAATGTCCAGACACAAGACGAATCCTTGAATGGACTGTAAGCTGGTGAGTTTTATTCCTCACATACTGTGTCGTGATTAAGATACCATCATGGAAGGGTGACTGGAGGAGATTGGTTGTAAGCTCGATCTTAACCACCGGATAAAGTAGTGTCAAACAATATAATAAGAATAACAATTTGAAGGCTCTGAGTAATGAAGACGCGAAGAGTTTCGTGATCACCGAGAAACATTACTTAGTGCATGAGAAGGCCTGATGGGACCAATAGGACTGTGTCTTAGAGAGATTTCATGCGCGACGCTTAAAATGTGGTACTATGGAGGCCGATATTTATCACTTTTTATAATCCTCGTTTCTCTGTCTTCAAATGAAAGCGCGAAAGCAAGGACACTGATGACAAAATATGAAACAGCTTGGCCATCACAGCAAAGAAGGACAAACAAATGCATTTGATCTTCCAGTATCAAGGACGCATGCGTCTTCCGGTAGGTTATCATAGGATGCGATTTAATACTGAAGGAAGTAAATAGTTTCTACTACAAGCATGAGACCAAGCTCAGGACTTTGAGTCTCCTTCTGTTATTTGCATTCACACTTCTTTTTCTTGAGATCGTAAAAACCACGCTTTCTGTCAACGAAACAGTCAGTGATTTGCAGGACATTGAGATTGAAAACATGCGGGAGTGTGCAGGGGTGTTTCGCGCAGTTGCAGGGATATTTGGGATCAGGACAGTTGGACGGGCCCCGTGGTGCAAGGACGCTGTGAAATTCACGTCTGACCATACTGTAAATATGAATCAACAACACTCGGAAGGGTCTGAGTATGGTACAAAGACTCACTCTTCACCTAGGGGAACAGCGAGGATAGTGGTGGCAGTTGCAACAGCCATGAAGGTGACAAGAAGACATTTGATGGAGAACATTTGTGTAGTAGAGTAGAAAGATGTGTTTGTGAGACCAGCTGAGGAATGATTGTTGAAATCCCTTCTCTTTTATACTGTGTTGGGCCGGTATACCCAGTCTTCCAAACACGACTCTCAGACATCCATACAATACGGACATCCCAGATTAGTCCATCTTGTTATTACATCGCTCATGGCAAAGTGGTTTCAGCTCTATTTATTCGCCTGAATACTCCTTCAATATTTTGCATCACTTCCAGCCATCCGACGGAAGGCACTAGAGGTCCACCGGCGCGGCGTTTATGACTGATTTGGCAAAGCATATATAAGATCTGTCCGACGGCGACAGACGTAGCTAAGATCAGCCGATCGGTGCTCTGGAAATACGAATAAAAATTGAGCGTCACAATTCTTATTACATCCCTATCAGAAACCTGGGATCAGTTTACCAGCGCTTATCTGGGCGCCCACAATGTTAATGCCTCGAGCATCAAGTCACATGAACTCGTAGCTCTAATTCTTGATGAGAATCGACGTCGCGTAGAAAAAGGTACCGCAGGAGGGACCGAGTCCGCAATGATATCGAGAAGCTCTGGGAATCGGAGTCAGCGTGATTCACGTTCGAAGGATGACATCGAGTGTTATAACTGCCATAAGCGAGGCCATACCAAAGATCAATGTTGGTCAAAGGGTGGCGGTGCAGAAGGCAAGGGAGGAAGCCGTGGAAACAAGTCTAACACCAATGGGAGACGTAGAGGTAAGAATCAAGCACACGTCGCAGAAGAAGAAACTCATGATGAGAAAAACTCTGCTTTTACGGCTATAGATGATGGCCAGTTTGACGGAAATTTGTCTAAACATGAATGGTTAGCAGATTCCGCTTGCTCGTCACACATAACTAACCTTCGTGATGCCTTTGTAGATTTCACTCCGCTCCAAGAATCATCCATCACCGGCGTCGGCAACCAATCAGTAAAGGCTTTGGGTCGCGGTACTATCATCCTCAATACTCGAGTAGATGGCAAAGTCCAGCAAATTACCCTGCTGAATACACTGTATGCACCAGCAGCCACCAACAATCTTCTTTCTGTCTCAAGAGTTGACGAATCAGGTGGTTCGGTCCTCTTCAAGAATGGAATCGGCACTATCCGAAACAGCAGCGACACAATCGTCGCCACAGGTCGCAAAGTCCGCCGAATGTATGTCCTAGATGCTCGAGCACAGCTCAAGACATCGGACCAGGCACATGTCGCCCAAAATGAGGCAGACAAGGACGAATCTGATAACCCAAACAGCTGGGTATCATGGCACAAGCGCTACGGACATATCCCTAGGTCAAGTCTCGAACAATTACATCGCGAAGGACTGGTAGATGGACTCACCATAGACAATACAACTATCCCAGTCGGTCACTGTGATTCATGCATCAAAGCAAAAATGCATCATTCCCCTTCTCCTCATAAATCTCAGAACCACTGCAAAGAATCCGGCGAAGGTACACATAGTGACCTATGGGGCAAACAACAAGTCAAGTCGACAGAAGGAAATCAATATTACATCACCTTTATCGATGACGCCACTCGCCGTTTCACCGTTCTCTTCATGAAAAACAAAAATGAAGCTAAAGCAAAAGTCAAAGAATACATTGAATGGATCACAAACCAGTTTAATCATTGTCCAAAATGGATCCGCGTTGACGAAGGGACCGAATATCTCAACCAAGACCTAGAGAAATGGTTAGCAGCGAAAGGAATAGATATTCATGCAACTGCACCTTATTCCAAGCCACAGAATGGTGTCGCTGAACGTGCGAACAGAACCCTGATGGAGCTCGCACGAGCTATGCTTTTCGAGAAAAACTTGCCGAAATTCCTATGGGAATGGGCAGTCAAACATGCCGCTTATATTTGTAATCGCTCACCGACAAAGGCACTGCAAGGACAGACACCAGATGAAGCATTCAATGGTGGTCGTCCAAATGTCTCGCACTTCCAAGAGTTCGGAACGGAGGTCTGGATTCTTCGAGAGGTAAACAACTTATCCAAGCTTGCAGAGAAAGCCACAAAACATATATTTGTCGGTTACGTTGATGGTCCGAAAGCGATTCGCTATTATGACACAAGCACGAGGAAGGTAAAGATTTCGAGGGACTATAAATTCACGGTAGAGCCTAAAACATTTGTCGAGCTACCAGGACTTAGTCTCTCCTAGACAGACTCGTTATGATCACAAGTGATGTACAGAGTCTGTTGGTTACCGCGGGTGCCTAGGCGAGGTAGAATTTTATGACAAATCTTGATGCACGTGATGTGCCAAAATTGTATATCGAGACGCGTTTCTGAATGCTCTGTACATTTTTTGGTTCCAAACAAATTGGAGATACAATGCTGATTTCACTGAAATTAATGGTCCAAATTCTAGACTTATCAGGTCAGTTTCAAACGGAAATGGTGTGTGACAGTACCCTAATGCATGATCTGCTATTGAGAGTGGGAATTTGGATCCTCTGTTGAAACTTGAATCCCACAAGGAATTACAATCATGATACCTTTGATTCAGCAGAGTTTTAGCAATATGGGACAAACTCGAGAGCGAGTGGGCCAAAACTGCCTGATGACTGGATGGTATGACGTGTTGCCATGGCAGATGGGAACTTGAAAGATTACGTAAAATTACGTAACAAGATTCCAGCTCGCCCAGTACCCCGCGTTAAACTCTAGACTAACCAGGACTTCTGTCTGAGGGGGAGTCTAATGGACAGCCATCAGTTCCTGTGAAAACTCCAGAAGCTAAGAACGTACCCTTATCACTTTCACCTCCAGCAATTAAGCCAGTTGTAAATGCACCATCTACTTACTCCTGCCAAAGTACCCCATGGATACCCACCTCAGTCTCCTACATTGTCTCCAGGCCCCTTGAATACTATTCATGAGGATAAGCCAAACAGATTGAATCCAATTCCATTGCGAAGACTTACCCGGCCAGTTGCTGACATTGACTATGCTCGTCGAAGCAACCCTGATGTCCGATTACCCCGTATTCCCCGAGCGCCACGTCCTGCTCCTTCTGACGACGAAGACGAAGCTAATGTTGTCCAGGATCACGATTATGCCTATAAGGTATCAGTCGGTGATATTCCAGATGGAAATCCTAGGATACCTACCTCAATTGAGGAAGCTCGCGCCAGTCCAGAATGGGAAAATTGGAAACAAGCCATTGACAATGAGTTAGACCTTTTGAGATCGAAGGGGACGTGGAAGCTTACCGATTTACCAGCTGCAAGAAAGGCCGTCGGCTGTCGCTGGGTATTTGATTTGAAGACTGATCAACAAGGAAAAGTGGTCAGATTCAAAGCTCGTCTCGTAGCAAAGGGTTACTCACAAATTCCCGGCACAGATTTCTTCGAAACCTTTTCACCAGTTGTCCGCCTTGATTCTATTCGGGCATTGTTAGCTTTAGCTGCGGCAAATGATTGGGAAATTGGACAAGTAGATGTAAAGGGAGCTTACCTGAATGGTGACCTTCAGGAAGAGGTCTATATGTCTCAGCCGCCCGGTTTTGACGATGGAAGAGACCGTGTTTGCCATCTCTTGAAAACCTTGTATGGTTTGAAGCAATCTGGCCGCGAATGGAATCGAAAATTCCACGGAATCTTGACGCAATTGGGTTTTACCCGCATTGAGGTCGACCACGGCGTCTACGTTCGCCGAAACAACAATTTGTTAGCTATCATCACAGTATGGGTTGATGACTTACTCATTTTCACTGACACCACAAATGAGCTTGCATCTATCAAAGCTGCTCTCTCTTCCCAACTGGAAATCACTGACATCGGAGATCCTAAGAAATTGATTGGCATTGAAATTAATCGCGACAGAAAGGCACGTACAGTTGCTATTTCCCAGCAGAATTATATTGAGGGCATTTTAAAGTGATTTGGTCTTGAGAATATGTCCACTGTTTCAACGCCAATGGATCCGAATGTCATACTGGAGAAATATCAGCAAGATGGAACGACCAAATGCGAGCAAGGATGGACCTACATGGAAGGAATTGGTTCCTTGATTTGGCTCTCCACCGTTAGCCTCCCTGATATTGCCTTTGCTGTTGCAAGACTCGGCCAATATTCTGCTAATCCAGGACCAGCCCATTGGACAGCGTTGAAGCGCTTGTTTCGCTATCTGAAAGGGACGCGTAACGTTCGCACGGTTTTTGGATCACATGGCAAAAACACAGCCACTGATTTCGGCGCTTACTCCGACGCAGACTTTGCCTCAAACCCTGATGACCGCAAGTCTGTTTCTGGCTTTGTCTTTCTTCTTGCTGGTGGACCAGTCTCATGGAGCTCCAAGAAACAATCAACAGTTGCTCTTTCCACAGCTGAAGCCGAATATGCCGCCATCGCTCATGCTTCTCGCCAAGCAATCTGGTTCCGATACTTCTTCGACTATCTGGGATTCCCGCAAGAATTCCCCTCGGTTCTATTCTCAGACAATCAGTCTGCTATCACGCTTACTGAGGACCCCCAGTTTCACGCACGCTTGAAACATTTCGACATCCACAACCACTTTGTACGTGAACTCGTCGAGAATGAAATCCTCGACATCTCTTATTGTCCTACCAATGAGATGGTAGCTGACATTTTTACGAAGGCTTTGCCCCGGGTCAAACATGACAAGTTCATGAAGGAGATGGGCTTGTTACTGGCTTGAGGGGGAGTGTTGTAGAATGAGCTCGAAGCCTCTGGAAGCTCATGGAAGGTAATGGAACATCGTAGAACAATCCAGTTACTTCGCGCCTCCCGAGATCCCCGAATGACTCGACTCACTGAATGATATATAAACTCGTTACTTTCTTGTATTCTGTAGTATCAATTATATTTCCTCTTTACTCTCAACTCTTACTTTGTGCTTCAAGACTCAAGGTTCAATATCCTGCGCTAATACTGTTGCAACTGCCACCACTGTCCTCGCTGTTCCCCTAGGTGAAGAGTGAGTCTTTGTACCATACTCAGACCCTTCCGAGTGTTGTTGATTCATATTTACAGTATGGTCAGACGTGAATTTCACAGCGTCCTTGCACCACGGGGCCCGTCCAACTGTCCTGATCCCAAATATCCCTGCAACTGCGCGAAACACCCCTGCACACTCCCGCATGTTTTCAATCTCAATGTCCTGCAAATCACTGACTGTTTCGTTGACAGAAAGCGTGGTTTTTACGATCTCAAGAAAAAGAAGTGTGAATGCAAATAACAGAAGGAGACTCAAAGTCCTGAGCTTGGTCTCATGCTTGTAGTAGAAACTATTTACTTCCTTCAGTATTAAATCGCATCCTATGATAACCTACCAGAAGACGTATGCATCCTTGATACTGGAAGATGCAAGTGTTTCCAAATCTTTCCAAATCTGGACGCTCAAAAGCATTTGTTTGTCCTTCTTTGCTGTGACAGTATATCCCTTGGAAGAGTACTATAGATTTCTTCCAATTATATTGAATCATTCCATTTGGGGATCCGATCCAATTCGCCTGTGTTGAACATCACCAGACAAAGCCGCACATCAAGCGAATTCCTGGCGCCACAGTTCAGTGAGGAGACTAGATTGCAGTCAAACGCACTTGCGGCGCCCTCTATCCACCATCGATGCACAGCACCTCCAACGGCGAGGAGGGCGGTGGGAACGAGTTGGTATGGAGCAGGCATTGTGGCAGAGGGGCGAAAGAGATGGTGGGGGAATGCTGGCGGGTGATATTACGGGGTAGCATCAAGCTCGAGTATGATCAAACGGGTATTTGACTAGGCGGCAAAAACTGTAGCGTTTCAAACATTGTCTCCAATCTCCGACCATGTAACAATTTTTTTCTGAAGGGTCTAAGACTCATAGGACATTGTTCTGCCCATACATATTGCGCAAAGCCCATCGAAGGCTTCAACCTACAAAGACGGAATTGAACTAGGACACCAAAAACTATGATTTGGATGGAAAACATGGTGCATTTCTAGAAGGCAATATGAGTACTTGGATGCACAAAAGCCATCTTTGAGAAAACCCATATGCCTTGAGACATCTGACAGATCTAGAGGCACTGGTTGACCTCTCTTGCGAGTGAATCGCGAGAGCAGCACTGAATAATCAGGTGCAGTCCATCGGTCAACAGGTAATCTAGGCCTATAATCCTCGAGGTCTCATCGAAAGATTTACATATGGCAATCAACCGAATCATCAAAAAAGTTGTTGATTCTGAAGTATTGACTCTGGCAGATGCAATACCACCAGGGACTGATGGTGAGAGATAGCCTATCTCGAGAGGAGAAGCTCTGGAGAATGTTAGTTGGCAGTTGCTCTGCGGAGCTTCATGATCGAAATCTGGCATCAAGATGTCCAACCAGTGGATTAGAGGCCGCCATTTGGTAGCAGATATGGGACCACACTGTCCTATTATTGATGTAATGCTAGTTGTACTTGATACTAACAAGCCCACAATTTTAGAAACTTTATTCACTCTGACATTGTTAAGAGTGTGTCTTGAGGTTGAAACAATGAGCCCTGTTGACGGTTCACATTCCCACCTCAGTCCAAAGCCAATGATTCAGTAGGAAAATGCTATTTTCAGCACTGTTGCTGATGAGAGGAGCGAGACTCGAGCGCAGCAAACTTTTAGTAAGCTTCATTGATGTAATGGGCATGATGCCGCAGCCTCTCGGCATGAGTCAACACGTGGGAGAATGCCGTCAATAATAGCCCCTTTGGTCTCTTTGGTGATCCCCTCCAGAATTCTGCTCCCTCCAACAAATGTTTTCCTGTAGCGCTGTGGCCATCCAACAAACAAGTCCATAAATGAGTCTCATAACAGTCACTTGAAGATAATGATGCCATCTCAGGCTTCCCGATGTGATCATGCATGTGGCAGCTTGCTTAGAAAACTGCTTACTATGCTTCTCTCACTCAGCAAACATCTGCAGTGTGTATCAAGTCAACCTGGGTGTAATTTTTGAGCCTCTTATATTACAAATATGCTTCCATACATCCCCTCACTCAGGTTTCTTGCCTCAACAGTGGCAGCTACCTTTGATGTCAAGTTATTCACATTCAACCTCTCCAGCGGCCTTGCTTGAATGAACTCACTTATTGACCAGACTCTCCTTTTGACCAAGCCCGAGCTCTCAAACAACGGTGATTTTGGTATTGGCCTGCAGAGATTGACATATCTCAAATCCAAGTGGGTGGATGAGAAAAGTATGACTGGAACAAGACTGAAGCTTTGCTGGATTTGTATGTTCTAGTTCGGCATATGACCGTCTTGCTGATGATAATGCAGATTCAAACAATATGCCATCACCATCGAAGGCCTGACTGTGTGTGGTCTGACTGTAGCTCATGTTGGGGTGTCATCTAACATGTTGCTCTAGATTCATTATATCTATGAAAAGTCCAATATGATGGGTGCTAAACCCCTGCTACTGTTACATGGTGTGCTGAGTGAGTTTCACCATTCCTTTTCTTATCTTGTCTTTTGAATTATGAATGCCAGGTTCAGTTTATGAGTTCAGTCACGTCATAAGACCTTTGACACACTGCAATGATGACCAGCAATGGAATCAATGTGACAGCCTCATACAATATTGTTGTTCCCTCTTTGCCCAGTTTCATTGCATCATCAGCTCCACCAGCAAATTAGACAGTAGATGACACAGCTTGAGTCTTCAACACTCTCATGGTTGATGTACTCAGATACAAAACATATGCTCTCCATGGAACTGAGTGGGTTAGTTCTCACAACCTCAAATTCACTTTCATATTTTGACTCAAAATCCAACAGCTGCATAGTGTCTGAATCTGAGGACTCTGTCATTGTTGAAACATCAGCACCAAAGGCCACATGGTTCTTTGACCTAGTCCACAAGGCAGCTACAGAAGATGTTGAGACAGAAAATAAGGATTTAGATTGATCAGACATGCTTGACCAGCACAAAGGTCATGAGGACCATATGAGGCATGGAGGTTGAAACCTCAAGGCAACTGAACACGATAACACATGGCATGTAGACAACTAGTGCATTGCTCTAAAACAGGAAACAGGTCATTTATGGCATGGTTGTAGGCTGTTTAGCAAGGTGGAAAATGGACAGTAGTCACATGTTTAGTAGTAGTATTTATATGGTAGTTTAGAATATTGCATTCTTTAGTCTTTAATCTCATTGTTTTTACCCTAATTCTTTAGTTTTGCTCAAAGTGACTCTTCATACTGAGTTCATAGAGTGATTCTTAAAAGTTAAGTTCTCACATGTAGTTGGCTATTTTTTCTACTCTCAATTCCCTGATATTGTACTAGTGGCTCAGTGTACCTTCCTTCCTTCCTCCCCTCCCACTGCTCAAGAGATCACTGACACCGGAATTGTACTAAATCCACTCAGGCAGATTATGGAGGTGTGATCGACAGAATCTACCATGATGGACTTTGACTATTTTATTGAGCAGTTGACCAGGCCAATCACTTTCACTTGATATTTGTCTTTTGTTAAATGCCAACTCCATGTCTATAGCCTAACACAATCAGACTTGCACTGCAAGACAATCCTGTAGGCCAGCTTACTTGGCTGACTGAGAAATTTGACTTGGTTCATGTGGTACTGTGTGATAGTGTAGGTCACTGATATCCTCTACTCGGGGTCCAAGAAAGTAATGGTCACTTGGTCGGCTACTGATATCTCAACAGCAAGGCTATATTTTCCTTAGCTTTGAGTATACAGAATATATTAATATTTGAGACCTACAATGCCATATACTTTTGAAGTTGTGATTGTTAATACTGCCGGTGCTACAGCTGAAAAGATGGCTACCATAAGAAATTCCCAGAAGGAATTTCCTTTTTTGGAAAATCTGACACCACCATTGAAAAGTAGGTAGTTGACTTGTAAGATCCACATTTTAGTTTGGGTCAATCACTGGTCCTATTGCTGAGATATTGGGCTCTCAAATGTCCATTTTGGTGTCAAAATGGCCAAAATAGCCTTGAATCTGGCCAAAATGTGACTTTTGAGGTCAAATATCTCAGCAATGGGAGCAACCATCAGCTCAAACTAAAATGTAGATCTGCCAAGTCAACTGTCTACTTTTCAATGGCGGTGTCAGATTTTCCAAAAAAGGAAATTCCTTCTGGGAAATTCTTATGGTAGCCATCTTTTCAGCTGTAGCACTGGCAGTATTAACATTCACAACTTCAAAATTATATGACATTGTAGGTCTCAAATAGTACTATATTCTGTATACTCACAGCTAAGGAAACTATGGCTTGCTGCTGAGATATCAGTAGCAGACCAAGTGACCATTACTTTCTTGGACCCCGAGTAGTGTCTGATCCTGCTGAAGAGCATACTGACAGTGATATATTCACTACAGCCTCATTGTTCTTCCTCTCAGAGATGTTCTTGTCTTCCATGTACATCTATGCACAGAATCTCAATAATTTCATGATACCAAGGTGCTTACAGACAGACCCATGTGGAAACAGGCCACTTACCACAAAGTGGCTTGAAACACTAAACACATTCAGACAGAAACAGAATCTAAACCAGCGTATGGAATTGAGCACACTATGAAGGAAAACAATGTGAAAACAGGAAGCAAGCATAATAAGTCATGCCGACCGAGTCTTAAATAACTGCGGCCCGGCCATCTCCGAGCACCTGATCTAAGATCTCACGATCGTCGATCTGAGAGTAAGCGCCAGGCTTACACCATGCTATTCAGCCAATACAAGTGGAATGTCACATACTGGCCTGAGGAATTTGTTGTCAAAGTCAGGAATCTTGTGGTATATAAAGGTTCATATACTTGACTTCAATGGATAATGTAAGGTCTGACTGATGTACTTACTAGAACATGACAAAGGCGGTCTGGACAATCCTGAGGGGTTGATCAAAGATCTGAGAGAGGTTTATGGGTACTATTAGAAGCGGATACTGGAGGCTACTCAGCTTCAACTTTCAAGTCACTTGTGCAGGCTTGAGGACAGTTTGGTAATTGTACTAAGTGATCGTCGCAATGATGTTCTAATTCTATTTCCTGGCACTTGAAAAATGAATTCAGTCAGATTGGCTAGGTCCCAAGTAGTTTATGGCACAGCAAAAATCAACACCTCTTGAGACAATACTGAACCTTATGGGAAATGGAAAGTACCACATTCAATGTAATTTTTTGTGAAGAGTGGCTGAAAATACACTGGATACAAATAGAACATGTCCTCTCTTGATCCAAACAGTGAACTGCATTCAGCTGAGAATGAGATGTGTCAAGTGTGAAGTCACATGATCTAACTTTTCCCGCTATAGCAACCATCATCCTATCTCTTGGTTTGCTGCTGTCCTATTGATTCCAGGATTACAATTCTTGGAGAGTAGACCTTAATGGTGAGGTAACAAAATTTCCAGCTTGGTCTGGGTGGGCCTCGGCCTTGAGTATTTTCCACTTCTGTCTAAATGGGCCGGTTTGATGCATTCTGCTGTTTGCACTATTGTGCACCATTCTCATCGGATTTCATTCCGTTCTTGTAAACATAATATTTAGATACTAAAATAAAAGTCTGCCTCACAGAAGTACCATTTGGAGACTCCAATCACCAAACAATACCACCAACATTGAATCATTCCACTTCCCCCATAGCATCAGTAAGATGTCCATTGACTGTAGCACTTTTTGTTGCTTGCACAAATGCAAAAAAAACACCACAAAATGCAAAAAAAAAAAATGCAAAAAATGCAGAAAAGCAGGAAACTCAAAAAAGATGAGTCCACTTTTTCAAAAAGCACAAGCACAGAAATACAAAACCAATACAACATAATCTATGGTAGCAAGGATCAGCTTCAAAGAACATGCTAGTAGTCCCCAACCTGTTTTAACCATCCCCGAGCAAAAAATCTGTGGCAGACGATGTTGCTGATACTTATCCCTCAGCATCGCAAAGGATAACTAGTACAATATATCAGCTGTTAGGGATAAAAGAGATGAAAAGTACAAACCAGAGATTGCTGCAAGCACCTCTATTGTCCGGAGAATCTTAGAGCATCCCACGATTACCGACAACTCGTGGTTATCCCTGAGTTTCACTCATGAGAAACTCACAAGTTCTGGTACTCGTGAGTACAAGTACTCAGTTCCCATGGGTACCTCCGAGTACAAGTGCCAGATTCTAGGATTTTCTGGACCCCAAGTGCTGGACACAGTACTCAGCCAAGTACTTGTCTAAGTAATCAAAAAGTTCAACAGGACTCGTATAGCAGTGAAGATAGATGAATAAAATGAAGCTAATTGTGTACAGTATAATTTTCTACGCAGAGCCATATCCTGAATCCAAATCCCATGTATCAATGAGGGTTGGCATATCATCATCAGTCTCATCATCATTGTACAGATCAGCACTGACATGAATGATATTGTTAGATTGATACTGAAGATCTAAAAGCTAAGAGAACTGACATGAGAATGGATTAATGCTCGAGACCGCACATGGTACATACATGAACAAGCTCCAAAGTCCAACGAGTTTGCACTGGGGCTGAATCAACTCTCTGAATGGTGAAAGCATGAACAGCAGTCGTACTGTGGTCAAATATCTAGAGAATCATTGTCAGAATATGGTACAAGACAATGAATTTGGAAAGAAACTCGCCAAGGAATTTTACTTGCGAGTTTATTTATGACTCATGAGTCAAAGTACTTCTCTTGTGAGTATTCTACAAGTATGAATCTGACATTTTGGCAAGTGAAAACTCATGAGTGCCGAGTACAAGGTATTCGTGAGTCTAATCATGGGATGCTCTCCGGGAGATACAAGGGGTGCCACTGGCTGGTGCTGGGGAAAGACAAGGAGGGTTTGTTTGTCTTTTGTTGACATTATGTTGAAATTGATCCGAACGGCCTCGTGACGGATACGATACAACCGCCGACTCCCACGAGTGTCAGTCACCCCGCTATTGCCGAGTATCTCTGGGAGGGCTGACATGAAGTCCTATCTAGGTATTTGAACTGTTCTAGAGAAAAGCAAAACTCTTATCCGCTTCTTGCAAGTCAAAAAATGTAAAGAAGTTCAAAAGTAAATTGATATTTTACTGATGTAAGTGCTTGTAGTCATCGGTTCTATCGTGGGAAAGCAAGTGTCTCCTAGACAAGCCACACTTGTAGAATATGCTTGTAGAATATGTTCTCAAATGTGAGCCCCAGCCCATTCATGGCATTCCAAGTAAGTCTTCAAGTTCCAACCCATTTAACTGTGTAAGGCCTAACTGAATAAAGAAGCCAGTGTATGAATAACAAACAAGGATGTCACTAAATAACAAAGAAACCCACAATGCATAAATTTGATACAAATGATTGATACATGAGTAACATAAAGGAGTACAGCAAAAGAGCGATGATAAGAATAAAATAAAAGCATCTAATTTCGCTTTCCGGCCTCTTCCCTAATTAACCTTCCAACCTCTTCCTCAACGGATCCCTCAACAATGACTTGCGCAGCGAAAAGCCCCGCCTCGATCCTGTCCCTCCTTCATGATTGCTATTAGAACCCAAATTCCTGTTCTCCGATAAATTCGTCCTACTCATGTGTCTGCATCCTCCGAATAGCCGCCCCACCCTCCTCCGTCTTGAAATCGAAGCCCCTTTCCATGGGTACAGCTTGTGGAGCGGATGTCGATGAGGGGTCTCACTTCAGGTTCTATTGAGGCTCTCGGTGAATATTTCGACTCAGCCCTCGAATATGTAGAAGCCCGTCTGGAATCAGCTCGAGAAGAAAGATGTCGAGAAGAAGGCCGCCTTTTCATCTCCGCCAATGAAATACCAGGCTCATAAGTCGCCAAATCTCTTCACGGTTCCTCCCTGTGTATCCGTCTGACAATATTGATGTCGCTCGGCGCAAGCCAAAACCAGTATACATGACTGGACGCAAAGAGCCAAAATGGTACGCCTTGGCGACGTACCGCGATGCAAGTGTGAGAGTTATGGTGAGAGGAGGACGGGCCAGAAGTAGGCGGATGTCACTGCGTTTCACCGCCACCTAATCCAACCCTGAGCGGGTTTGATCGAGTCTGACTAAGTGTGACTAGGGTCGGATTAGGTACCTAGTCACACCTAATCAGACCTAGTCAGACCCGATCAGACCCTGTCAGGGTTGGATCAGGTGGCCGTGAAACGCAGTGTGTGAAGAGGAAGTAGTCGTTGCCATAGAGGAAGGCCGAAGCGTAGCCGGGGGCGATGAGGGCGTATATTTTCCGGGAAAGATTGTTAGATTGGTGTACTTGAAAAAGATTTATTGAGACTTGAAAAGATATCTCGAGACTCAAATTTCTCAAGGCTCGGGAGACGGGAGAAGAAACTCGGGAGGAGGAAGAAGAAAGAATAGAACTCCAACTCACCGTAAACCCCCACACTAACAATCCCTACCCCACAGGCCCCCCATCCACCACGTCCACGTCGTCGCCATCATCCCCGTGAAACCATTATCACTACCACCAACCTGCATACATAATTCATTGGCAGGATTGCAAGCCTCTTTGATATTGTGACTCTAATTCAAATGAACTCTGCAATTGATGTTCTGAAAAGGATGATATTTGATCAAACATTGTGGCAAAGTTGGCGTACAAAGTCTTGAAGCTTTTTTGGACCGTACCACTTCCTCGGCCAGGCTAATGCCTCTGAGTCATTGTGTGGTCACCATTTTGAATCTTGGGCCTGGAACCTGGCTCGACCTGGGCCAATGTACACTTGTGATTGAGTGTTGCTCACAGACATTGTAGTATCAGTTATTATTTTCTACCTACATATGACCATCCTGTCTAGCTTGCTTGATGCCGGTTATTGACTTATTGGGGCCTTGCTATGTAATTATGTCTATCTATCTATCTATCTGCAATCTACTAGTTCATTTTCTATCTACTCAACTTTGTGCCTTTGTGTGAATGCTACAGTGTGATTCAGTCCTGACTCGCTTACCCCGTCTCGGTCTCGTTATATCACTCTTACTCACCCTGCGCCAATAAATTGATTGGACAAGCCACATCATTGTCTCCAAATGGGACCGTAACAAATGTTCCGGTCAAGGAGAACAACAATGCATGGCGCACTTCATTGCATCTGGTATTGGTGAGATTTAACCCAATGATACCCATAATTTGTCATGAACAACGAGCTTTTCATTCAGTAAAGATACAAAATACATCATAAGCAGAAGAAACTACTGAGATTTGGATGATAAAATTTGGCAAGAGAATAAATGAGCAGTGACCAAGTTTACACCTGTACCTTATCGGCCTTACCATCACTAGCACTATCCCAGTCCACAGTGGTATGTTGCTCGATGTGCACATTTATCTCACGCACAGCGGGTGCATCAGATCTGTCTGATGGTCTGCGTGTCCCGTTACTCGACGGTGGGTAGGTGACGAGATCTGACATTGTGATGAATTCACTCTCCATCTCTTTGCGCACCGTTTCACGTGAGTTCAACCTAGTGGTTATCAATACGAGTGAACTTCAGTGAGTAGAAGGATCTAACGTTGACATGAAGGCACATGAGTACACTGCAAAATTTTAATCCTTTGAATATTGTGTGTGAATGTTGAAGAGACAGACGCACGTCGCACAGCAATGAAGAAGAATAGATCATAGAGCATTGTCTTGCTTTCTTGGATCCACTAGAAATGCATGAACTAAGTAACAGCAGACACAAAGGAAAGATACCTACCATCATCATGGTGACCAAATTGAATACACTATCCCGCTATGTCAATATAGTACTGATTTCCTGACATGTGACTCACCTAGTGAGGAGGCCTGTTGGGAAACAGCATGAATGGAGAGGTGAGCTACATTATACAAAGACAGCTCACATGTGTTTAGCGCATAGGTGATGAGTAGTCTGACTGCACTACGTGTACTACAATTTCTTAGCACATATAATACAAGATGTAGTAGAGGCTCACCCCTTGAAGTTGGCATTTCTCTTACGCAGATAGTGTACAGTACAACTTGCTATCATCAGATCACAGGTGATTGCACAACCGAGTGTGGAGATAGCCCATTTCTGATTAGATTCTGTGTCAATTTCATTAGACAGTGATTCAGTGATGTAAATACCTTGAGCTCTGGGCCGGCTCGCGTTCCAAGTGGCTCCAGTTGAAGGCTATATAATGTATTAGATGAAAGTGCAAGCATCCAGATCAAGAAAAGCTTACGCAGTCACAACAAACCCTGTAAAATATTAATGAGGATAGTTGATCCATCTAGTGAATCAAGAGACACACCGAGTAAAGTGGCTAGATACGCAAGTTAAGTTTTGGAAACTAGAACATATATCTACAGGGGCCTACCTGTTTTTGCCATACAGAAGGTCCCCTGTTGAAAAAAGGAAATCAGACTCCGCAGATGAATAACCTATTGGACAAAACATACAATGATCATGGGAAATATGAGTTTCTTGCCAGAGACTTGAGACACATCGGGATGAATAACAAAGATATCTATCTTTATGGGGAGTACATACGATTGTAGATCCGATATGCAAAAGACCTACATAAAGAGCTGTAAGCCTAGCACTTGGTCGAGAGTCTAATGAGCTCACATTTGAATGATGCCTTGAAGGTTCCCCTGAGATATTTTAGGAAATATGCCTCACTTACAAGGGAAGCCATGCTTACACCAACAAATGACTGCCACTGAGAGGACCATCAGCACTGGAAAACATGGGCAAATAGCACATACGATCAGACCCCTGAAAAACAAATGTCAGTGGTATTTCTGTGGATATAAAGTAGGCAGACAGACCAGGTTCCACGTTCTAGTGTAGTGTAGTCACCGAAGTTGCTGATAGCATAGTGGTACACAATGACAAGCACCAGGACAGCGTGAAAAGTATCCAAAGCCCTGTATGCATGTATGAATTCAGATAGAAGCCAGTAGATCCGGCAATAACAGACATGAGGACTGCAACCTAGTTGTGCCAGATAAACTCCTATTCAAAATGAAGGGAGACATGAATCTCACAAATATCTTCAAGAAAAGGCCATCACGAATGCAGTACTTTGTGTAGTATGCATATACCTGGAGCCAGGTAATCCCAAAGATGCTGAAAATTGTTGGATCAGTTCATAATATGATTAAAGAAGTGAAATGGAATACACTGAAGACACGAACAACCCAATGAGCGCAGCACCGATGAGTTTATCAATAGGAAAGGCGGCAGCCATAGCAGATGAAGGCACCATGAAGACCAATGATTCGAAGCCTTATATCTATGTGCTTTGATCTTCAATAGTACAACTCTCACACCAGCTTTGGTTTTCAGATCAATGTTTTAAAGCGGGAGAAGCCAATCTAACCATTTTAAACCATCAAGGCGCGCCTTCGCTTCGCTTCGGCTTGGGGTGATGGATGATGACAGTATCGGGTCCAGCCGACCGGCCCAATCTGAAGAATGGGCATTCCCAGGTAAGCCAAAGATGACCACATGAATTTCTGGGATCCCCTTACAATATTAGTGATCAGCTGTCGCGGATGCTGACCGACGCCAATAAATCAAAACCGATCATCATTGGAGCAAGTTTAGACGCCGAATGGGTAAATCCACAGAAAATATAAAGTTATCCTCATGGCTTGCATCCCAGAGATCTCAATTTGTTGGAAGTGAGACTGGATGCACAGCCAGATTACCACAAGAAACTCAGAAAATATAAGAATCAAGTATAACTGGTAATGAGCACTGGTCATTGCCAGCTCCACCCTGGAGAGATGATGCTAAGACCAAAAGATCAGAATGAGGCTTGATTAACGGTCCACAAAAGTCAGCGTGCCTTTGAGTCCTACGAAGGACACAATACTCATAGCTAGTCCATGATGGAAACTACTGCTCAACCAACTATGAAGATATGGAGCCTGCTGGTGATAGGGGGGGAGAACTGCAAAAGAGGAGTGCTTCGGCAGGTTTTAAAAATATGCCAGCAACTATAATTATAGGCAGCTCAAATAAGACAGTTTTTCCTATGAGCTAACTATGATGAACCCAAATCCAGGATATTGTGCATCACTTCTACAAGGATACCACTGGACTGTTGTCATCACGAGCTCGATGTGAGCTGCAGCCAACATTGATTGTGGCAAAGCATAGGGAGTCGGAGTCCCAATTCCCTTGTGAAAAACCACTCGGAGATGTCCGCAGAGAGACTCTAATACAATGTTTTTCAATTCAAAGGACCACGAGTGATGTGATCAGTAGTGGTGGTACTAGTAGATAAATGTATTTCCACATCAGCAAAATTGCAATTAACTTGTCCGCTTTTTGCGCATTTCAGCTTGTAAAAAGCGCGAGATATCCAAAGCAGCTCCTGAAGGGCATGAAACTTGGGTTTATGCCATGTAGCGTCTCGACAGGGACGTGAGAGCTCTCTGGACGCCGATCGAGATCTGTGGGATGCCGGAAAGGGTCCTGATCGTCGTCGCCGTGGTCACACTCTCACGGCTGTCATAACCCCGAACCGTGGCAATGAGCAGACCTGGTGCACAGAATGCACCTGAAACTAGGTGGTCAAGTACTATGGAAGTGAGCTACAAGCCACTTGACAAGCTGTGGGCAATATTCTTGCCATAGCCCAACTTTCTGCATTGTCTGCGGTGGTCCGCTTGTAGGATTTTGGACATAAAAAGTGGCGTGTTTCGGCTTTTTACGTATTTTACGTATTTCTGCGTGTTTTTTGCGTATTTTTGCGCTTTTTTGCGTGTTTACAAGCGCAAAAAGTTATTTGTCATCTTGCTGATGCAACGTCAATGGGAAAGTTGAAGATTGGGATGAGGTTTGATCAACGGTTCACAAAAGTCAGCATGTCTTCGAGTCCTACAAAGGGCACAATACTTGTAGCTAGTCCATAATGGAAATTACTGCTCAACCAACTGTGAAGATGTGGAACCTGCTGGTGATAGCGGAGAGAACATGGAATGCAAAAGAAGAATGCTTCAACAGGTTTGAAAAATATGCAGGCAAACATATAATCATAGACAACTCAAATAAGATAGTTTTTCCTATGGATTCACTATGATGAACCCAAATCCAGGATATTGTGCATCGCTACTACTGTTGTCATCACAAGTTCGATGTGAGCCGCAGCCGACATTGATTGTAGCAAAGCATGGATTGCCACTGCCATGGAATCATCCGCAAGGGAGTCGGAGTCCCGACTCCCTTCTGACTCCCTTGTGAAAATCTATTCGGAGATGTCCGCGGAAAGCCTCTATTTACAATGTTTTTTGATTTAAAGGGCGATGAGTGATCAGCAATGGTGGTACTATTGAATAAAAGCATTTCTAACGTCAATGTGAAAGTTGTCTCTACACCTGCCTCTCAATCCAAGGAATCATGGAATGAGTAGTACATAACGATATGTGGGTTTGGAAGCAATTTGTCAAGTGCCTGATCAACTGTGGGTGCTACATTGCCTTTGAGAGACACAGAAGTTCTATGCCACACATGCTCTCTTGAACATGGATCTCCTGTGTTTATTGCACTTTCAAGTCTAAATTTGACATTTATGAATCGAGCAGCTGCCTGACTGATTCCAGGAAATTCAAGGACTTGAAATCAGTATCCGCTCCATGATGTGCTCTGGAAGTTCAAACCCACCTCATGCCAGTGTTTTGGGTGTGCTCATCTCTCAAATCAGCTCCAAGGCACTGTATTGTGATGTTCTGAATTTGAATAATGGGAAATTACTTCCTCTTGTAGCAATGTCAGAGTCCGCGGAGGATTGTGGCTATATATAGGACAAATAGATGCATATTTCTCTCATGATCGAGCCGTTTCTCAGGATAATCATTTTTCCGCTTGATGTAATGCCAGAAGCAGATTTTTTGTTCCACAGGCCAGTGGATGGCTGGCGTGTCTCGCAAAATTTCCACTAGACCTAAACAATGAGAATAGATAGGTTCCATCTTTAGTACCCAAGGGGATATAATCAGTTTGTCCGGGACAATAGCATGTCCAATTGCAACAACTGCCGCAGCCTGGAAACCTATATGTTGATCATTTTGATGAAGCCACTCTCCATCAATATTAATGTGGAATTTCTGCGAACATGTTTTATAAACTGACCGCTGGTTTCCTCACATCTGTCCGGTGACTTGGACCAGTGCTTGATAGCAGTGACGGATACTGAGCTTAAATTTAGCGTGTGCACTGGCGTATCCGGTATGATACCAGCTTTCAGGCCTTTGATATCATAGACAGACTCTTCCTTCATGTCGCAAAGGCATGGATCCTCAAGAATATTGAACACTGGATATGACTCGGTATATTCAACTGGATAGTCCCTTATGTTCTAGAAGGCAGCATATATACAACAAATTTTGAGTGAAATTCCAGTCAAATTGGTGATTCCGGCTCGGACCCTCAGTTCTATAGCGTCTCCTGAGCACCAGAAACAATCCGGCTTGGAGCCACTAAATAATGTCTGCAATCTCTTGATTTATGTATAAGATGAGTGACAAATCACATAGTTACAAGTCTGACTTGTCAGCTTGTTTGTTGGGCAGGACCAAAATTCAGAAAATATCAAAACTTTCAAGGGAATGATCACCTGACTACATATTACGCGAGCACGCACAGCAGTTCTAGAAGCCTGTGGATTCATGACCTCTAAATCCAGCCTGGAATTCTTGCTCAATGGCCTCTCATGGTATCACTTCTTGAGGAGTCTTGGAATGAAATCATAAGAATTCAATTATAGGTGAACTTGCACAACCAGGATAACACAACAAAATTGTATTCATATTATTAACCTTTTCCAGCCCTCTAAAGCAGAATCTCAGGGATGATTGGATGGAATATAGCTTATTGGTTTGATAATGTATGAACAAAAAGGGTCGAATGGCGCTAGGAAACCGGCTCAATAGCACTGATTTTGGGTCTGATATTCAGCGACACCAGCTCCTGAAAGTTGTCCTCTGTTGAGGTACGGTATTGTGAGCTGATCGATTATTCCAATGGAGCAAATGAACCTCAGGCCAACAATCCCAACTTCTTCTCGGTCTGATGATGAAAATTGAAGACACATCCTCGACAAGTTGATGTCCCGGTCGGTATCCCAGGATAAGAGATGTCGCCTCCCTAGTCGTACACGGTTCTATCCACGATTTTATAGTGATCGAGCATCTGAGCACATACAAATAGCAACCCGATGCGATGCTGCACATATTTGGCTCGCTCATCATGATCCAATCCACTTGAAATGTATAGCGGGAGCTCGGTGGATGCTATCGAGGTTGTTTGAGAGTCCTCACTGCCCAATCTAATCTTGCTCTGGCTCAATATTCCACATTTCATGAAATCATCTCCGTAAATCATAGCAATAAAAACATACGCCAAATGATTCTGGATGCTCCTATGATCCTCTAGTATAGGAAGCTAGGCAAAGAAGAGATTAAACCACTCTGTATATAAATCTGGCATACTCGGCATGGTGAGTGATATCCAGTACTCCCCTCTTAGATGGTTGTGGGTACTTTTTGAGTTAGTCTGACCTTTTGCCAAACTGCTCAGTATTCGAAGGCATTTAGCACACAAGAACCTCTAGAATCTAAATTATGTTCAAGCAGTATCCGAGGCCGTGGGTGATTTATCCGCGTTCGAGTTGGGCATGGTCCGTGCGCAAGAGCAACGGGCCGGTCTTGCCGCTCGTCCGACATATTCCCGAACCGCACCCAACATATGCATGAACCTTGACTGATTCTCTGATTCCACATCAACGAAACGAACAACGACAACATCGGCAGATTGATGATAGATAGTCATGAAGGCCAGTCTGATTTCATTTCATGACCTGAAATGTTTGCTTATCATCCACCTTGTTGGAGTTTGGCCGTTTTGAAACCTCCGATGCACGAGGGCTGGCCAATACACGACCTCATAACTCGAAATATCAGTCGACCTTATCTGTATAACGAAGCTGAAGTCGTCCATATTAACTTGCGCCTACTCCAGGCACCACTCCTTATTGTCTGCTCAAACGGTCTTGCAGGGCTCTGCTCCAAGACGTCCAAGTTGCGATCTGAATCGGAAATCACCCAGTTCTAGGTAATATGGAAATTACCTCAGGTGGGAGAGTTGATGATAGCACTGTTTTGGTCCTATTTCTGGAGCCAAATGGGATTCAATGGCTACAGCTTCTGAAAGAAAACAACACTCTTGATTCTGATCTGAATTTTCCAAGGCATTGCGAACCCCAAGCATAATGGAAACTGTGGTTCATAGTTCATCTTGGATCATAAACTCCCCCCAGAGATGAACCAGAATTACCATATATATTCCTGGACCGTAGCATAGGCTGCGAATTGAGCTTTCTCAAGATTTATGATAATCAACATCCATCGCCGGACTGTTTCTTTTTTTTTTTGGTGTAAGCTTTTTTATTGGTCCGCAGCAGCAAGTACAGTATACACGACAACGTCGTCTCGTTGGACCAGCTTGTTACTCGAGGCATGTGACCTCGGATATTTTAATCTCACCACAGGGAAATGCTTTACGCACGATGTGTGGGGCTGAAATGATGGCCAGATTCCTCGCTCTTCCTCTCTTCCTTCTCCATAACCTTACCATATCGCATATACCATAATAAATCATAGATCGCACCTCATCCTACCCCCATTCTCATCCACCTTCTCCAAACCGCGAGCCGAGGATCCGTGCATTGCTCCTTACCCACTAAAACCCCATTCTCCCTTGTCCAGTCTTCAGGGAGGTTGTTATTTTCATGTAGGATGCCATCCCAAGTCGACAGCACGGTTTCTTTCCGTATCGCATGTCTTCCATATTTGGCCTTGTTCGTCAGTGCGCAGTCCAGATTGAGCCGTATGTTCAGGGCGCTATAAAACCGGTTTTCTATTTCAGCATCTGTCGCTGGTGGTTTGGCTCTTCCTGTCCCCTCTTCCGGAATTATACGCTCGTTTCGCAGCTTCCAGATTAGGTATGCGGCCTCTGAGATGAGGATCCGGTAGAGGCGTGATGCTCCTGGTTTTTTCTTTCCTCTAGATGACTGTAGTTCGGTCATGGCTGATGCCATTATCTTTCCAAAGTTGGGTTTATTCCAGCGCGATGCCTTTTTCTTGTTCCACGTTGTCTTGGCGAGGTCCCAGACTTCACGCTGTCCTGGAGCTCTACATTTTGTGAGTATGTGCTCCATATCTTCGACTTGACCATGGCAGTGTTTACAGTAACCCCTTAGCTGCATTTCAGGATCCTTCATTTTGGTCCAGTATACCCCGACTTTATATGCATCGTGCATTATCATCCACATGAAATATCTCGTTTGCCTCGTTAGGTCTCTGTGTCTCGTTGATTTCCATATTTTTCTGTCTGTTGGGAGCTTCCCATTGCGGAGCTCTTGGGCAGCATACCTTGTTCTGTCTAGGTTCCGGATTGTGTCTCGCCGTTCTATCTGTTTTCTGAATGTCTTGGTCTGCCGATCCATTTTCCTCTCACGTATGGCTCTGTATGCTAACGCTTGTGTTATTTTGTTTAGTTTCGCACCAGTGAGGCTTAGCTCATGAGGTATCTCCATGTCTATTTCATCTTGGGCCTCTGTTCGCGCTCCAATTCCAGCCAGTTCGTCTGCTCTTTCATTTCCCTCGTTTCCTGAGTGTCCTTTCACCCATGTGAAATATGTCTCAGTTCTCCTCTCTCTGAGGCGTGCTATAGTGGTTTGGAAGAGTCTTTTATTGGAGACCCCAATAAAGCCAGTGTCTTCCAGTTCCTGTATGTTCGTGGTAAGTCCGTTGATTACATATTTTGAGTCACTATTGATGGCGAGGTTCCGGTGTTCTAGCGCTTCTTCAATAGCCGCTTTCACGGCAAGAAGCTCACCAGACTGGTTAGATGGGTCCAGTTCTGCTGGCACCCTGATGCTCAAGTTTCTCTCATTGACTTCGCTGTGGTCCGTGAACCATACTCCCGCGCCCGCCTGGGCTTCTTCCTCCCCATTATTGAGGCATGAGCCATCTGTGTATACGACTTCAGTCTCATCGCTTGCATTCCGGGTCTTTCTGGGGATGAATGGCGGGCCGTCGTAGGCATTTCTTTCCGTGAATATTCTGAAAGTTTCCTTAAGGGTTCCCTTGCAGATCATATTGCTACTGTCAAAATATTGTCGTTCATCGTTGTGTTCATGCTCGGTTGGGGGTTGTATGGCTTCTTCAGGATTTCCACTTGTTGGGTTCCATCTTGGCGGGATACAGTCGAGGAGCAATTTCGCTCTCCTGAAGCATTTGTGGGGATTTTGGCATCCAGAATATCTGGCTTGCTCGCAGTTGGTACACCTGCAGTTTTTGTTCGGGCGATGCCTGTTGTCGTATAGCGTTGTGGTTAGTCTCTCAACTTCACCGACTGTCTTGACTTCATGATTCTCTCTCAGGCAGATACTTTCTTTGGAGTTGTTCATTCTCTTGATTTTCGGGTCAGCACCTTTGTGTAACCAGAGTGGCATTTCTCTCTGTACACTGTTGGAGAAGACTATTCCTTCAAGACGTACGCCATATTCTTTTGCTTTCTTCATCATTTGGTCTAGATGGTAGGGGAGTCTTGTTGCACTCCATGTCTGGAGGAATAAGTTGATCTTTAAATCATCATCTAGGTTTGTTTTGGAGCTTTCGTGTTTGGCTATCACAGCATCTGCGAAGTAGGTCCATGTGGCTCTGTCATCGCCCAGATTTAGGTATGATTTTAACCACATTACTATTATAGCTTCATTTCTTGACTTAATGTCCAGCACGCCCTTTCCTCCCCGGAGGATGGGGGCCATCGTCGTTTCCGCATTTACAGTTGGTGTTTTCTCGCCCCATAGAAACTGGTTGATTCTGCGCTCCAGGCGTCGTTCAATTTCCTCTGGCATTCCTTGGACTCGAGCCAAGTATTGGGTCTTGCCACCCACAACCATTGAGATTATTAATTTACGCCCTTCCATTGTAGGTCTTGTTCGCTCCCATCTTTTGAGGCTGGTATCGATTTCATCAAGAATCTTTGTCCACGGTGCGGCTCCATTTGTCTGATTGCCGACCCAGCCTCCCAGAATACGTATTGCCCTTCCTTCTTCTGCTATTCTTATGTTTGCTGGGATCTTGGGGCCTCCTGGGGTCAGCTCTCTTGATTCGAGTAATCGCTTGCGGTAGTTCCGGGACCCGACTGGTATGGTTTCTGTTTTGGATATGTTGAAGCGGGCTCTTGATGCCTTGCACCATGTGTCAAGTATTTCTTCCAGGTCTCCAAAGCTATCAAACTCTGATAGATATGTGGTTGTGTCATCTGCGAAGAGGGTGGCGATGAGCCTCTCTTGTTCTTCACTGTCAGCTTTGAGGCCTGGGATTTTGAAACCACGGAGGTGCGACTGTCGTAGCATAGCAGCTAGTGGCTCAATTGCAATGTCAAATAGTAGGCAGGACAGGGGATCACCTTGTCTTACTCCTCTTGTTACTTTGAACGGGGTACTGAGGTAGCCGTTTACTACAACTTGAGTTTCTGCTGTTTGATAGAGTGCCCTGACAGTATTAATGAAGGCTCGTGGGATATTGTACTCCTCAAGTATCTTCCAAAGGTAGTCATGGGCTATTTTGTCATAGGCTTTTTCTTGGTCTAGTGCCACGATGATGCCATTTTCTTCAGTGACTTCGGCATAATCAATTATTGTCTGTGCCAGCCTCACTTGATCGTAGATATTTCTCCCGGGAATGAAGCCCGCTTGGTCCTTGTGTATTATCAGGGGTACGACCCTAGAGAGTCTTATTGATAGGATCTTGGTTAATATCTTATAGTCCGAGTTCAATAGTGTGATGGGCCGGTAGTTCGCGGCTTCTGCGCGATCATTCTTTTTGTATAGTGGGCACATCCATCCTCTTGTGAAGTTTGTGTTTTCAGCAATTCCATGTCTTTGTATGTCGTTATACAGTAGCTGTAACAGCAGTGTGGCATCAAAGTTGTTTGGATTATTTTTGTTCGCCTCCGAGTCGCGTTCATATTCTAGTTTCAGAGTACGCCAAAGTTCATAGAAGATTCCATCAATTCCGGGGGATTTACCTTTCGGTATTTTGTCCAAGAAATCAGCAATCTCTTCATAGGATACCAGGTGGCTTAGTTCGTCACGGCGGTCATTGGGTAGTCTCGTGTCTACCTTTTCTAGGATTCTTTCGATATCTTCCTCCCGTGTTGCAGCATTTGTATCGTTGACACCATCTGTTTGGAGCTCATCGTGATAGTCCCTGAACTTCTCTGACATTTTCTCCGAGTTTCGTAGGTAAATTTTCTCTCCGTTTCGGTTGGTGTTTCCCGTGTTGAGGTTATATATAAAGTCTCTCGGCTTTTTCTCTTTCCCATTTCGGGTCCATGATTTTGTCATGGTCTCTCCTTCTATCTGGTTCCGGAAGCGTACACTTGCTCGGATTTTCCTGTGTTTCTTCTCAGTTAGCTCACGGAGCCTGTCTTCTATCTTCCCAGATTCTTCCATTTTGGATTCCTTGCTCAGTTCCTTGTCATTCAGGATTCTTTCTCTCTCGTCAGCTAGGTCCTCTATTTGGCGCTGCAGCCTCGGCATGACTGCCTTGGCCCTTTTCCTCGCAATTTTACGCAGGTCTTCCTTGAACTCTTCATAAATTGTCTGTGTATTGTATCCTGCGGACCATTCGGCTTCTAGGTTCTGCAGGTGTTCTATTTTATCGATAGCTTTCCGTCCAATAGCTTTGACTTCCTGTAGGAGTTTCTTGTCTTTCATGATGTGGTGAGGAATTGTCCATCTTCCTCGTCCCACCCTTGGAGCGGTTTCACATGATACCATCGCTGAGACCATCAGGTGGTCAGTGATAACTCCGCCTGGCATTTCTATCAGCCAATCTCGACTGTTGTCGAGGGTTTCTTGTTTCATATATATTCGGTCGAGCCTAGATTTGTGGCCATCCTTCCTGCTTGTGAACGTGTAGTCGAAGGTGTCGGGGTATGTGTCCCGCCATCCATCAATAAGGTCAAGGCTTGTTTTCATTGAGTCAAAGGCTTTCATTATTCCTTGTGTCTCAAATCTTGGCGGAAGCCGGTTGGTTTCATCTTCGACCATGTTCAGGTCACCAGCCAGTACATCTGGCTTTGGTACACTTGGGTTCTCTCTAAAGAAGGTTTCAATTTTTTCCCAGACTTCTTCATTTAGCGCCGAGGTCTTGTTGTCTGCATAGACTCCGAGGATTGTTAGTTTGGAGTTGCCGTGCCAGTTAGTCATGACTAGTAGGGCTTGTCCTGGTATTATTTCTCGGATTTTGACATCTTGGGTGTTTGTTAGTTCTTTATTGAAAACAACTGCGAGTCCTTTAGCATTATCGCGTGTTGGGTCTTTGGAGTACCATATTTTTAACCGTTTGCCGAAGGTGTCTTCCAGACGTTTGTGTCGTTGCCTGTTCAGGTGGGCTTCCCCTACTATTAGGATCCCTATCCTCTTGTCTCGCATGAGTTGGTTTATGTGATTCCATCTGTTTCCTGGGTGGTTTGGGTCTATTTTTCCATTTCCATTAATGTTCAGCGCCGCAATTTTGATCGCAGCTTTTGTGTTCTTCTTGCACGACGCTCGGATTCGTCGTCTTCTTCCTGCTACCCACACCAGTTTGGTTGGTATTTGGGAGTTTGTTTCATTCGCACCCGGGTGTACACTGTTTCCGGTTCCTTCGTGATTGACCAGGGTGTCATTTCCTTCGCCTCCCGGAAGGTTGTTCAGGATTTCCTCAATCCTATTCTGTGCTCGGGATGTCCCCTCTTCGTCTATATGCCCATTTGCATTTGTAAGGTCATCCAAAATTTGTTGGATGTTTTCTCGTGCTCCAGAAGTTCTGCTAGCATCAGTCAACAATTGTTGGCTCTCCCTCAAATTAAAGGGGTTCACAGGTGAAATAGCCTGTGGGGATACTCTCGCTTGAGAGCTCTGGCCTGCCATCGCAGCGCCAGTATCCAATCGGATACCACTTCCTTCGGAATTTCCGTCTGAAGATTCTTGCCCGCCTCCTGTAACCCCTTCATTGGCTTCATTAAGGTTATGACCGACGGCCGAATCATCTTCCTCTCTGCCGGAAGGGGACCTATGAGCCTGTGACGAAAAGAAGCTTGTGAATGAGTTAGTGGTTAGTATATTTTCAGGAGAGGGGAACGAGAGGTGTCAGTACAGGGTTAGTGAGGAGCTGGGGCTCACTTCCCCTGTAGAGACTTACCAGGACTGCTGGTACGGCGCTTTCGCGGTCGCCGTTTTTGGTCAAGTGTCTGGTCTGTGTTCCCTTCCCCGAAGATAACCATTTCCAGGTAGGTATATAGCACTTACAGACATTGAAGGTGCCCTTACCACTCTTGGTGTACATCAGGCTTGTCCATTCCAGTTTGGACTCCTTCCTAGCATTTTAATGATTCCAGTGTCATTATGTCAGTGAGTCGGGTTTATTTCAGATTTAAGGTCGTACTAGCTTGATATCTCGTGTACTAGTATTCAGTGTAAATAATCGTTCAATAGAATTGACCTCGGCTCCTGCCGCGGCCACGACCTCGGTAACCATCACGGGAGTTGTCTCTCTCCCCCCACGGGACTGCGCTATGGTCGAACTCGGGCTCCTCCGCCTTCCGAGCTTGTTTACCAAACTTTGTATCCTTGGTCGGTCCAGCGTAGTCATCGCCAATTTCTGGGAAAGGGCACAGGGCGGTCGGATGGTCATCGGACTTGCAGATATTGCATTTCCAGGTGGTTTTAGAGCTCCACCTCGTCGGGCCTGACAGAAGGTCAACGCTGCGGAGCGTCTTCAACCATTCATTATAGAGGTCGCCGCTAATGCCGTCTGGGACTGTGATGAAGACCCGATATCCGGTGCGAGCCGCTTTGTTGTCGTCAGTCCAAGCTTGATGTTCGAGTCGGAAGGTGCCCAGGACCTCCTCGATGAATTGGACCCGAGCTGACGGTGACGACCCTGGTGAAATATGCGCCATTAGTTTCCGGAAGGCGTCATTCTTTCGAACACAATCCTTAAGCATGGCCAGGACAAGTTCTCGGTCTCTACTGGGCGAATTGGGCGCTAGGGGGTGACCGGTGATTGTCATAAGAGATGGTGACAGGAGCTCCTTGTTGATATCGAAGGTTAAGAAGGATGTGTGTTTTCCAAATAGAAAAACTTCTTCTTTTAGAAGGCTTTTCTGTAGGGTTTCGGAAATTCCACCGATGAAGAAGCAGTGGGGCGGACCGTAACGGCCTTTAGTGCCCACGAGCTTTTTGTCGTCTTCGGGGACTGCGAGGTCGATTCTCGCATGTCTTCCTTCGTCACTGAGCGACGTAAGGCATTCGCGGAGCTCTTCTACGAGGTTGGGTTCGCTCAGGAGACCGTTTGGTCCAGAGCCGCCAGCGAGAAGGAGCGCTGCGATCCAATTCTGCTCTGGAGTTTCGCGGCAGCCTCGGATTTGGTAGCTGGCGACGTTGAAGAGGACCCCGCCTAGGGTTTGGTAGCGTACAGGCCATCCTTCAACTGGCCTCGCTGTCCTGAACAGCCCAGTCCCGAGGGTTTCCAAGGGAGACGGTGATTGGTGGTCGGGGGGAAGAGGCGAGGTTTGGTGACCTGTCGCCTTGGGGGTACCTTTCTGGTTGGCTACAGCCTTCCTGCGCTCCTGTAGTTCGATGATAGGGCTTAGGGGCTGCATGTCGTGGTCTTCTTCCTCCTCCGAGCCTTCCCTGTCTCCCGGCATTCCGACACTGACGAATTCTTCCTCGACTTCTTCTTCATCCTTATTTTCTTCTACCTCGAGAATATTTCCTTCTCTGGTTGTCAATTCTCCATCTCCTGTCGTCGGGGTGCGGACGCGAGGGGTTGTCTCGTTGTCGCTGTCCGAGGCCTGCCTATTCTCGCCGTCGAGCATGTTTTCGTCTTCGTCGCGTGCTGCTGATGTGCGACGACGTTGACGGGTATGTTCCTTGGATGGGGTGTCGTCTGGGCTCGCTTCTTCTCCGAGACCTATTTGCTGGTCGCTGGTTTTGCGGTCTCGGTCCTCTCTCTTCCCTGGCGCCGGTCAGAATTGGTTAGCTGTTGCAGCTTCCGTGGCTTACTTTTGGCTCTCTCTAGGGATTTTGACTTGTTTCTGCTTTTGGAGGCTTGGCTCCTTGACAAGGTGGGGGGACGGTCGGCCAGGACTGTGGAATGGGGAGAGATCCGGAATTACTGGGAATTACCCGGTTAACATTTGCTACGTTGCAGCTTTCGCCAGGGTAGCGACTAGTAGAGGTTCTAGACGAAGGTCTTTTATAATTTGGAGGAGAACTAGTTGTTCATATGTACCGAATTTATTCATATTGCGGTGTCAGAGACAGTAGTCTCCCTCGAGTTTGGGTATTTCCCTTACTCAGCTCGAATTCGAGCTCTTCGTTGAAATTACAACGGGTTTCTGCTGGCCCGGGGGCATGACAGGCGTCGATTAGCTTCCCAAGACTGCTGAGCATTCGAGGTACTGGTCCCTTGGGCCACGGAGAGGCTCGGCGCTGGATCCACGTGGTGGTCCTTGTCCAAGGGCGCCGGACTGTTTCAATCACCCAAAATGTCCATGAATCATCAGCCTCCTCATTCCCACCAGCAGATCCTTCAGGAGCTCAGAGGCTTGCACGAATGGATTGTACTGTACTTGACAGATAGTTGCCATAGACATTAATCGTAGGACTGTGATGTTAATCTGGCTTTATGTGATCTCTGTGTAGTACGAGTCAAGAGGTTGAGTCGCTCGAGTAAAAGACAGCTTCGAGATCGATGCAAGCAAAATGTGGCGCATATTGTGGATCGCTGACTAAGACTCAAACAGAACATCTTGTTACAACCGAACAGAATCGGTTCCCTGCTCTTCACATAAAATGGTCCAGTCAGCATTATTCATGCTTCACTAATGTTGCAATATCCAACTATCGTGGTGATCAACGGGTGAACAGTATCCTTGGCAGTCAAAGTTATAAAAGAGCTTCAACTGTCGACAGGATTATTATCTCAACTCATTCCTTTCATACAATGCCACGATACGTCACCAGAGGTACTAAAAAAATCCTTGGCTATCGTCGACGTAAGCTCAAAGTATCTTTGTGAAAAGCGATAGATCATGACTTTGAAGTACTAAAGGAAATTACAAGACAGAACTCGTGTAAAATACGGCAAGTGTACTGATTGGCACATCATACGTCTCGGATAACATCGGCCCTGGCTTTCTTTGCCTTCTTCCTCTCCTGACAATCCCGATTGTTCTTCGCCATGCGGGCATTGTCAAGCTTCTCATGGTCACTTGGCCCTGCTCTCCTCAAGCTTCTTCTTGTTCTCCGCCTTCTGTTCCTTAGTGTCACCACGATGTCTGAACTCCCAGCTTATATCAGCGTTCTTCCTGTATTCCATCCCCAGCTTCGTGAGCGCAGGACCCGCACCCGGCTTTCCGTCGGGTAGCCTATATCTGCCGTTGGGTTGTTTTCTGGCTTCACGATCAAGAGCGAGTTGGGCCTCGTCCCTGGTGGGTCTACAGAAACATTAAGTATGTATATCGAGCGCAGGAAAAAATGGCGACTTGCACTGGCGTTGCAGATATTGAACATAGGATGGCGAAGGCGACGCCAATGGGAAGGATTAACATTGTTTGATAGAGGTATGTGGAGCAAAGAGGCAAAGAGGAGTCGTCAAAAGGATGGTCAAAGTTTGCGATAGGGTATTTTAACCACTGATGAAACACATCATACCTATATACTTGTTCTGAGAGCTTCTGGGAGCCTGCTCTAAGCTATTCATTGACCTCAAACTAGGTGCAAAGGCCACCTTGGAGTTTGAAAGATAAAAGGTATGTCCTTGACGATCAAAAAGGAACGGGACGATCCGGATCGATCACTTGTTGCTATCGCGACATATTGCGTTATAGCGCACTAATAAGCATTATGTGCAATAATAAGTATCACGCTCCATCCAGTCCCCGGCTCATATTCTCCAAACGGTACTTTTTTTGATGAACGATTTGAAGAACAAAGTGATTGAACATTGAACAGATTAATTGGACAGCCCTATAGGGCCATAATGGTTGAGACTCGAGTATTCGAGAGTATGGACTACTTGCTGGTCTCTGGGGCGGCCTGGTTCTCTCGAGTGTGGTCCTGGTTTATTCCGTGGCATCGGCTTGGCTCACGCTCCGAAAAGCGATATCGAGCTTTGCACAAAATTCATCATGCGATTGTCGATCACGTCGCAGCACCAGAAGGACACGAATTTCAGAAGAGTAACCGAATCATAGCAGATCATAGCCCGAAAGTTCTAGCAAAGGGTGGCTTTTGCCTGTGTTTTTCCGTAACCTCGACCCCCTTGGTAAGTGTGCATGTTCCGGAACACAGAGTAATAGGTATGTATAGTACAAGGCTCTTTGTATTTCAGTTGTCAGTATAATATATCCTATCCTATCCTATCCCAAGGTTTGAATCAACAGGTAGCGATCAAAAATCAAAGGAACAGTCTGTGAATCGTTTGTTGTTAATAGTTATCGCCGGTCATCATCTTCCTTCACAGCCACAAGGCCAAGTCGGCTCGAGTTTTTTCCAGTCTATTCTTCATCGTTTCCAGTCTTTTCTTCAGCGTTTCCAGTCTACTTATTCTTCAGCATGCATAACATGGATACATGGATACAAATGATTGAATGATACACAAGTACAGCAAAGCGACGATAAAGACGTACAGCGGAGCGATGATAAAGAATAAATAAGTAAAAAATAATCTTCTAATATTTTCATCCTCCAATTAACCTTTCTTTGTTAACTCTCCCGACCTCTCTTCGTCAACTCCCAATTAACCTCGTCAACTCTCCCCCCTCTTCAACGGATTCCGCAACGACTTGCGCAACGAAAAGCCGCGCTTCGACTTCCCCAGCGCCTCATTGGCCTCATTACGCTTCCCCGCCGCCTCATTCGTCTTCGTCTTCCCCAACGCCTCATTAATAACCGCCAAATTCCGCTCCGAAAGATCCGTCTGCATCCGCCGAATAACCGCCCCGCCCCCCTCCTCCGTCGCGAAATCGAACCCTCGTTCGGTGGATACGAGGCCTGTGGACATGTCGGTGCGGGATGCGGAGCGGATATCGATGGAGGGGCGGATGGGAGGGTCCAAGGTCGTGATACTTGCGGCTCTGGACGACCGTCCAGACTCGGCCTCAGCCCTCGAATACGTCGAAGCGCGTCTAGACTCAGCTCGGGACTCGGCCCGTCTGGAAGAAGTAGATCGGCGTCTAGAAGTAGATCGACGTCCAGAAGTGGAACGACGTCTCTCCTCAGAATATCTCGACGACGGCCTGCTCCTCATATCAGCCAACGCAATACCCGGTTCAAAAGTCGCCAAATCGCGCCATGGCTCGTTCTTGCGTATCCAGCGGACAATGTCAATGTCGCTCGGGGCGAGGAATTTGGAGGTGAATCTAGGGAAATAAAAACAAATAAGCCCAGAGTCTTATACATAACTAGGACGAACCCAAACCGATACGCCTTTGCGATATATCGCGGTGCCAGTGCAAGAGTTATAGTAAGAGGCAGTGCGAGCCAGAAGGGGGCGGACGTGAACAGGAAATAGTCGTTTCCGTAGAGGAATGTCGAGGCGTAGCCTGGGGCGATGAGGGCGTATATTATCTGTAAAAGAGAATATCAGCGACTGATACAAATGACAGAATAGACTCACCGTGAACCCCCATACCAAGACAATCCCCACCGTCACGAGACCCCCCATCCACCACGTCCACGCCGTCGCCGTCATCCCCGTAAACAGATCCGCCACCATCACCGCAATCACCGCCATCACCGACGAGAACTCGGATTGCCGCACGTCGTACCCGTCCGCGCGGGCGGAGGTCGTGTCGTACGTGAACAAGATTATGAAGAATATGACGAGGGATTGGTATAGGCCGTCGAAGAGGAACAAAAAGAACTGGTTGATCCTGAACCAGTACCCTTTGCGTCTGTAATGGTACAGCTCGGGGAGGTCCATCAGCACGTTTGAATCAGTCCTCGCATGCCACACAATCAATCAAATGAGCTAATGTCCTTCACATGACTCTTGCTTCTTAGGCCTAGAGCTGCTTGGGGTCCAATTCACATTGCTTTTCAGAGCGGACAGAGCAGGTTCACCGAGAATGGTTATTCGTGCCATCTTTCGCTGTCGGCATCCAGACTATTTTTGTTCACTATCAAGGTTAAATATTTGAATGGTATCTTCAATGTACAATACTAAAAAAATACACATATGTACATAAATTAGCAGTTGAAAATATATGTACAGCAGCAATTAATGACATTCAACTGAAAAAAATTCAATACATGTTGTGAAGATTGTGAGTGACGTACGAGATAGTGATAAAACTGTTTATTCCTCTTCATTTGTTGGCGTCTCTGATTCCTCATCTGATTCTGCATTGGGCACAAAATATTGAGTGCAATAGTGATTGAGGAAGCAAAGAGAGACGAGCTTGCAGAACAGAACTTTCCAGAGATAACCAAGAAGGCTTTGAAGTGCAGACTGAGTTGAAAATTTGAGACAGCGTAGACATTTGCTGAGTAGATGACAAGCAGAGGAAAGCACCGTCCCGCGTTACAAAAAAGGATAAATTAAGTACTTATGGAGATATGGGGAATCACTGGTGCATCCAAAGTTGCTCCGTTGCCTCCATATTACCCTCTCTCGTTCTTCGGAGAGTTCGGGGATGTTTGCTTCCATTACTCTTTTTGTCAACTTTGCGTCATCGCTCCACCACCAGCCAATGGCTTCGCGGTCTAGTTGCAAACAGATTGAGAAGGGAACCACAGTTCTCTCAAGATAGGGCCTTGATCAAACATTCAGAAGATCCTGGAACTTGCTAGAACTTAAGATATGGACCGAATTGTTTTCTCAGTGGTAGTTGGAGAACAGAATCATTCATATCCTGGTGCTCCAAAATATGTCTATCGCTACCGAAATAGCTGTATACCTCTCTGCAGTAAATATGAGCATTGGACTAAAGATCCGAATCACTGGACAATTAGTCATCAAAATCATCAAATCAACCGCGGTATTGCGGCTGACCGTACCGGCCAACTTGGCTTACTCGCCCAAACCATGAGGTGCACTGCACTGGGGTGCATCAGGCTGTGCTTGCGGTGAAATGACCAACGAGTGTTCTCTGTCGACAGTTGGGACCCTGAGATGGATTTCATGAGGTCTCGACACCCCACAGATTTCTTGGAAATCTTGAGGGTTACTAAGCCTTATCCACTTACTTATACTCGAGCCCTGTATAAGTGTATGATCCAGAGAGTACCGATCTCTGTTTGTCTGCAACTCAACAAGACATAACATCCTCAGGGTCGCTAACGCCACCGCAGCACCGTTGCCAGTAGGATAGGGTAAGATAAGTAGGATAGGATATAGGTATATGTGGCAGTTCCCGACAGGAATTGACCACTGACAAAAATACAAAGACCAGAGGGTACATCAGATATCTGCCATTTTCTTCTGCCCTCCTGAAAATTTCCCTGCTCCATCATGCAGCTTCTTGATAATCAAGCGCTGCGATTTGGCCTGTTATTCCTGCTCATCTTCGTTGCCGCAGCAAACGGGGCGCCTATCCAACTGTCACCGGCTGATCCATGCGAGAATCTCTACACCTGTCGAAGGTCTTTCGACATAATTTGGGGCTGTCTTGTTACACTCTTCGCTTGCACATGGGTCGCTGTACACCCAAATGTCCCTTCGCCGGGACAAAGTTCCTTCCGCCTGATTTTGAGGAGGTTTATGATGATGAGTGTTGGAATTATTGCCCCCGAGGTCATTGTATTCCTTGCGGCCAGACAGTTCATTGTTGCTTGGAATTTTTCACGAGGTATGTATCTGGCGCTGCTGGTTACTTGAGCTTACACCACAATACAGAGCATGGCGTTTCCATGACCCACGGGTTCTTCTACTCTATGGGTGGCTTCGTCTCGCGATCGGGCAGGCATCCTATTACCACAACAGAGCAGATCAATGATCCTCAGCTCGGCCAAGGCTACCTGTCTGGTATACGAGCAACCAGCCTGACCGATATCATGGACAGAAGCAAGGGTGATGCATTGTCAAAAGGCGTTGCAACCCTTCAATGTGCATGGTTTATCACACAGTGCATCACTCGCCAAATTCAGCACCTGCCTCTCACTGAACTCGAGGTTGCCACTCTGGCATTTGCGACAGTCAATATCTTCACATGGCTCTTGTGGTGGTCTAAACCCTTGGATGTACAGTGTTCAATCCCAATTGGACCTGATATTGATAAAGATGACAAGGAGACAGAGATCAGGCCGATCCGTCGAAGATCAACATGGAGTCCTTTGGATTGGGTATTGGGAGGGCCTATTACTGGCGACTACGATGATTACAACCCAAAGGAATGGGATGCGGTACCTCTATTCTGGTCTTCAGAGACTGGGAGAGGAGGAAGCACTGGGATATTCATCGAGCTGGTGATTGGTGCCGTCTTTGGCGCCTTGCACTGTGCTGCTTGGAACTCTGTGTTCCCAACCATGATTGAAGCCACAATGTGGAAGGTTTGTTCAGTTTTCATTGCCTCGTATCCTTTGGTATTTTTGATGCTGGGTCTTCTTAACAATCTGTGTGACTCCGGACCATTGAAGTGGTTGCCTGAAGTTATGACCATGCTGGGAGTTGGGTTATATATTATTTCGAGAGTCATTCTTCTTGTTCTACCCTTGACAACACTGAGATCACCACCTCCAGGGGCATTTGTAGATGTAAATTGGACAGCATATATGCCACATCTGTAAATCAGATCAATTGTATAGTAGTGCACAGATATATAGAATAGAAAGTCAGGTAAAATCTGTAGATGTGTGGCACAAAATGAAAAAAAGGTACAAGACTCTAATTATGAAAATGTATCTATAGACGTGGAATCTACTGAGTCCACGGACTGGACTCAAGATGCATGGGTGGAAGACCTCTGAGACTAGTGAAACATAGGGTCGGGATAATTATGCGAGAGACGAGGTAGAATGGTAATAAACACTCTCAATACTATAAAGCGACGATTTTTCGGACGACAGGTTCGCCACCAGAAGAACATACAGATTTCACCAGGATAGACCGAAGAACTAAATGTGGAAATCAACCACACGATGAAGTCTGCTTTGATGAGAATCCTGCCCACTGGTCTCCCAAAAGGTCCATAAATCAGCAAGGAGTCTTGAGAACAGGGGTCGTTTGAGATGCCTGAATAGTCGTACCCATTAATTGAACTATGCTATATTCCCTGTCACCAGTTCCCAATGGCTCTCACAAATTTACAAGACCATCGGATATGTGTCCATTCTAGAACATTGTGCGGTTGCTGGCAACCAATTAACCTTGTACGAGGGTGAAATCAAGAGCACATTTGACTGTGGGCCTATCTTTCACGCATGTCGACGCCGTTTAGTGATAGCGGGTAGCTTTTTGTTTGTTGAAGTCGTCACTATGTTTCACGGCCACTTAGTCCAACGTTGGATCAGGTGTGATTGAGCCGATTAGGTCTGACCAGGTCTGACCACGCGCCTGGTCGTTCGATTAATGGCGCGGTTCGAGCTTGGATCTACACAAGAACTTTTTCTTCCTCAGCAAATCACCATTTGCAACATTCCAGCGGCAGGCAGAGTTTCGCTTAGAGTAAAATGCAATTGCTTTGAGCACATATTGAGACCTTGTCAGGATAAGTATGGAGCGTACAAGTAGAATAGATAGCTACTCACTCATGACAGGGAGCTCCAACGCATCGACCTCGTCGAGTTTCAATGCATCCGTCGAGTCTCTAACGTCCCCAAAAATCGGACACCCATTTTATGAGGCGGCTCAGAATAATAAAGAGGCGATGCAATGATTAATAAAGAACCGATGCAATGAATAACAACGAACCCCGCAATGAACAATCAAGAAACCCGTAATATAATATAATGCATAAATTCGATACAAATGATTGAATGATACATGAATAGCATAAACCAAGTACAACAAAAGCGATAAAGTACACGAAAAAGAGCGGAGGGATGATAAGAATGAATAAGTAAGATAATCTAAAAAAACGGTCATGTTTCCTTTTCCTTCTTCTTCGTTAATTAACCCTCCGACCGAGGCTCTTCGTTACCCTTCCGACCTCTTCCCCAACGGATTCCTCAACAACGACTTGCGCAGTGAAAAGCCGCGCTTCGACCCTGTCCCTCCTTCCTTTCTAACATTCCCCAATCCCTTATTACTATTAGAACCCAAATTCGTCTTCCCCGATCCCTCATCACGCTTCCCCAACGCCTCATTAATAACCGCCAAATTCCTTTCCGAAAGATCCGTCTGCATCCGCCTAATAACCGCGCCCCCTCCCTCCTCCGTCGTGAAATCGAATCCTCGTTGAAAAAATGGCGACTTGCACTGGCCCTGCAGATATTGAACATAGGAAAGTGAAGGCGACGCCAATGGGAAGAATTAACATTGTTTGATAGCGAGGTATGTGGAGCAAAGAGGAGTTGTCAAAAACCATATCTTGACAACCAAGCAAAGCAATCCCATTGGAATACCAACCAGTTACCATTTTGGGACAAACGGCGGGAGGCGGACAGCGCTCGAGCGCGTGTAGAACCCATATTCGAAATCCCGACTGATCCGAGGACGGAAAACTGCAACGTACATGGTCACCTGCCCGCCCTGATGACTGTAATTATGGGCCAGATAGCCGAGCCCGACTCGCTAGGACTCTGCGGTAAAGTCCCTCATAATTAACCATATTTAATGATACATAGAGGGACAGCATCAAAACAGTCTAATTAGACCGCGCATACGGGAGGACCCTGGACAATGTGGATTTTGGGTGATCCGGAATCCGGACAAAATTTGAGATTTTGCCAAGGTATGCCTGGTGAAAGTCCGGACAAAAACAGCCTCCAGGCGACGGAGGCCTGTTCCATATCCGGACAAAATTTCGCAGATAACCTCAAAATTGTGCCCATCCGCGCCCTTTGGGGGCGCGGGAAACTTTTTGGCTTACAAACGTTCCCAAAAAGGAAATTTACTGGTCCAAATCGCAAAATGGTTGATCCAAATCCGGACAAAAATGTCAAAAAGGCCGATTTTGGCGTCCGGACAGGAATCACGGAAAAATCGCAAACCGGATCAGGCCTATTGGGCTATTGTCCAGGGTCCTCATATGTACGGGCCACATGTCATGTCTAATGTGATGCGATTGATGGGCCGGATAGGTGTGTTTTTCCATAACCTGAAGCCGATTGACCCCCTTGGTAAGTGTGCATGTTCCGGAACACAGGGTAATAGGTATGTATAGTACAAGGCTCTGAGGTTCACGGTAAAGTGACAGGTCCTTGAGGGCCCACTAGTGTATTTCAGTTGTCAGTATAATATATCCTATCAATCCTATGCCAAGGTTAGGTAGCGATCAAAAATCAAAGGAACAGACCGTGAATCATTTGTTGTTAATAGTTATCGCCGGTCATCATCTTCCTTCACAGCCACAAGGCCAAGTTGGCTCGAGTTTTTTCCAGTCTTTTCTCCAGCGTTTCCAGTCTTTTCTTCAGCGATCCCGGTCTACTTATTCTTCAGCATGCATAAACATCGATACAAATGATTGAATGATACACAAGTACAGCAAAGCGACGACAAAGAAGTACAGTAAAACAAGCGGAGCGATGATAAGAATAAATAAGTAAAAAATAATCTTCTAATATTTTCATCCCTTTCTCCGTCAACTCTCCCCCCTCTTCAACGGATTCCGCAACGACTTGCGTAATGAAAAGCCGCGCTTCAACTTCCCCAACGCCTCATTCGACTTTCCCAACGCCTCACTCCGATTCGACTTCCCCAACGCCTCATTAATAACCGCCCCGCCGCCCTCCTCCGTCGCGAAATCGAACCCTCGTTCGGTGGATACGAGGCCGGTAGCCTCGTAACCAGGCCCTCTGAAATCTCAGAGAGATTCCTCGTCAGAGGGCCTGGTAAATGACACCATCAATTTGCCGGGTTCAGGTTTCGCTTAAATTGCTTAGTAATAATTTCTCAATACAGTAATACCTTGTCCATCATCAAACTTTTTTTGATGAAAGAAAATAAATAAAAATAAAATCCCAATCCAGTAGCTGACCCGGCGGTAATGATAGAGTTGCGCTGAATACCACCTATCACCATGTTTCAGGCTGAAATATTCACAGGGTGGAGCAGATTGGTGAATCTGAATATATTTAGAGAGGTAGCTATTCCAGGACCGGACAAGTCATCTATTTCCAGGGTTGGAGTAGATGAGTCTAGATTTGCTAGAAATGCGGCACATGTCAAGAGGTCACCTGCTCCGACCCTGGAATAAACGTAAAATTACTAAATCAGGCCTGGGATCTATTCCAACCCTTGGGGCATATGATCTTTTCCCACTGCTTCCCAGTCTGCTCCCACGTCTGATTAGACTTCGCAAAGAAACCCCTGCAAGGATATTGCAGTGAAACATGGTGTATGAGGGTCAAGTACCTACTCAATTCTGCACCAAGGGGGCTTCAGTGAAGGACAAGTGATTCACCCTTTCTGAGGATGAACTTGCAGCAGAGGACGTGTATTGCATCTGGTACTTGAAGGTGTTTTAGCTCTGATGGGGCTCGCGTAGTCTCACTTACTATTTTCAGAATTATTTTATTCACAAAAAAAAATTGATTGCAGACAAGGTTTCCGAAAAAGTCTGTATTTGTTGCAGAAGCGAAGAAAAAGCATCACTCGTCCTGTCTGCTCATTGTTCAAAAATACCAAATACAATGTGACTGTTTTCCTTCCTTTCGCCCTTTGTCATGAAACGTGAAACTTCATCAACTTGCATTGTGAAATTTCATCAGCTTGCATTGCGAAATTCCATCAGCTTGTGTTGCAGAGTCCCATCAACTTGTGTCACGAAACTTCATTCATCAGCTTGCACTGCGGAACTCCATCGCTTTCAGGTGCGTTGATGGTGTAGTGGTAGCATTGTCGCTCTTCAAACCGCCGCTAGTCCAGTTGGACCAGCGGTGGATCCTCGCGACAACCCAGGTTCAAGTCCTGGTCAACGCCTGTGGCTTGGATTTGAATTTTTGTATGCTTGTGTAGAGAATTCGGTTTTGGTATGCCTGTGTAGGCTGTGAAACATCATCGGCTTGTGCCCGAAAACATCATCAACTTCCGTCGCGAAATTTCATTGGCTCCGGTTGCGTTGATGGTGCAGTGGTAGCATTGTTGCTATCATTCAGCTGCTAGCAAGGGCTTTGCGACAACCCAGGTTCAGTTCCTGGTTGGCGCCTGAGTCTGTTGCTTTTCTTGGACAAAAAAATGCTTTCTTTCTCTCTTTCTTTCTTTTTCTTTGCCATTTCCCAGTTGGCCTACTATCTGAAGCTTTCCTACTGTGCGGAGCTTTCCCAGTGAGCCTACTCTCTGATCCGAAACTTTCGCCTATTGTCCAAACCTTTCTTTCCCATTTCACTCTATCCCAAACCCATTTCACTCTATCCCAAACCCAAGTCACCAAAATCAGCAAACCCAAGTCAAAAATCACTTCACTATCCTTTCAGCACTGACCCTGGAATGGAACTTCATCAGCTTCAGCTGTGTTGATGGGGCAGTGAGCTTCAGTTGCGTTGATGGTGCAGTGGTAGCCTTGTCGCTCTGCTTTCTCTGCCCGGCCGGCGGGGGATCCTTCGCGACAACTCAGGTTCAATTCCTGGTTGACGCCTATGTATTCAATTCGGTTTTTGTATGCCTATCTAGAAAATTCAGTATGCCTGTCTATAGAATTCAGTATGCCTGTCTATAGAATTCAGTATGCCTGTCTAGAAAATTCAGTATGCCTGCCTATAGAATTCAGTATGCCTGTATAGAGAATTCAGTTTTTTGGTATTGTTTTGGTTACTCTCTACTTACTTTCTGGATGAAAAAGTAAATGACTCATTTGGACAGAAAAGCAAACAACCATTTGGACAAGACGAAACCCATTCGGACGAGATGGAAACCATCTTTACTTTGACTTGCAAAGAGAGAGAGAGAGAGAGAGAGAGAGAGAGAAGGTGTTAGAAATTGATGGACTTGGACGTTCTTGCTTCTTCCTGGCGCTGTGCGCTGCTTTAGGAAACCCGCCGCTCGGCGGCTTTTAGTCACACTTTCATTACAGTCACACCTCAGCGTTTCCTTCTCATTAAGCTTTGCTGAGGTGAGTAGATTATTAACATTCCTTTATTTCATTGACTTGTTGTACCTTAGAATCTCTTCTTTTATTAGGTACAGAATACAGTGTTTTGTTCTCATTGAGCTTCGCTGAGGATCTCTTTTTTTATTAGAAGGATTTGTTTTGTATTCAAATACCAAATACAATGTTGCTATTTTCTTCACCTCCCTGTGTCATGAAACTTGATCAGCTTTGGCTGTGAACCCTCATCGGCTTATACTGTGAGGTTCCATCATCTTGCTGTGAGGTTTCATCATCTTGCGCTGTGAGGTTCCATCATCTTGCGCTGTGAGGTTCCATCAGCTTTCGTCACCTTGTGTTATGAAACTTCATGGTCTTCTGCTGCGTTGATGGTGTAGTGGTAGCACACTCGCTCTGTATGCGCTGCCGCCCGTAGCGGTGGCATCTTGCGACAACCCAGGTTCGATTCCTGGTCAACGCCTGTGCATTCAATTTGCTTTTTGTATGCTGTGTTGAGAATTCAGTCAACCCCTGTGTCGAGAATTCCGTTGGCGTCTGCGTAAAGAATTCAGTCGACGCCCTGCGTATGTAGTCTAGAGAATTTCGTTTTGTATATTGTATCATTTTGGCTATTTATTTATTTACTGATTGTTTTCTTGAATGAAAAACATCTTTTATTCGTTCATTCTTTTTATTTCGCCATTTCATTCTTTTTATTTCGCCATTTCATTCTTTTCATTTGCCATTTCATTCTTTTTATTCGTCATGTCATTCTTTTTATTCGCCATGTCATGTCATTCTTTTCATTTTCCATTTCATTCTTTTTATTTACCAGTTCGCAATTGGCCTGCTCTCCAAAGTTTTCAGTCATCCTACTATCCAAAGCTTTCTTTCCCATTTTATCCTGTCCCAAACCTAAACCCAGGTCAAAATCACTATGAGCCCAAGTCAAAATTACTACGAGCCTGGCCCTGAAACGACGGCACGAGCCTGTGAACGGAAACGAGACTCAGACTCGCGCTCGAACGGAATGAGACTAGCGCTCGAACGGAAAATGAGACTAGGTAAGTAAAGCCTGGTATAATGCGTCAAGTAAAGCCTGGTAAAATGCGGTAAAGCCTGGTAAAATGCGGTAAAGCCTGGTAAAATGCTGTAAAACCTGGTAAAATGCAGCAAGCAAAGCCTGGTAACTTATGATGCGTCAAGTAAAGCCTGGGAGAATGCGATAAGCCAAAAAAAAAACCCCTGGGAAAATGCGGCAAGTAAAATGTAGACCTGTAACTTCCGAGATTTCAGAGGGCCTGGTAACGAGGCTAAGTAAAATGCGGCAAGCAAAACCTGCTATAATGCGTCAAGTAAAGCCCGGTATAATGCGTCCAGTAAAGCCTGGTAAACACAAAGTACAGTAAACCCTGGTAAACACGGCAAGTCAAAAAAAACCTAGTTATAATTGGTGTGAGCAAACAAAAAAAAAAGCCTGGTAAAATGCGGTAAAACGCGGTAAAATACGGCAAGTCAAAGTAAAATACTTACGGCAAGTCAAAAAAAACCTAGTTACAGCGTGTAAGCAAGAAAAAAGCCTGGTACAACGGTGGTAAAATGCGCACGAGCATGTGGAATGGAACCAGACGGGTACAAACGGATAGGTACAAAACATTACTTACTTACTTACTCACTTACTTACTCACTCACTTACTTACTCCTTACGACGGCGCTAAAATCGATCCCTATGGCACACACTGAAACCGTCCCTATGGCACACAATGAAACCGCAGAAATCCTTGTCCAGAGTAGATGCGGCTATTTTGAGACGCTCGCAAGGGGAGACTAGTTTTGAGGTGCTGGCAAGGTAGGTAAAGCTGGCCGTTATATTATTTGATTGGGGCGTGCGCTCCGAGTCAAACGCATCTGATTCGAGCGCCAACACGTATGAAATAAGCGCCAACTTACCGCGCACAATAGTCCAAAGGCCTGATCCAGTTGCCCCTTTTTCGGCCAAATCTTGTCCTCAGGCTTTTGCGATTTTTTTGTCCGGATTTGGGTCAGGGCTAGAATTTGGGTCAGGGCTAGAAAAGATCCTTCAAACCAATACTCAGGCTACTACATGTTTATAGCTGTCTGTAGATACTCAAAGCAGTCCAAAATCTCAATAACTACTCAAAAAAAGCTTGTATTCCAATTTGGCAGATAAGTAATGCCAAGCAATCTGGTGGCTTTCTCAATTCATTCCAACTCTTCTTCTGAGATCCCTTTATGCTTCCTAGCTAATTTTATGGCTTCCTTGAACATATGACACCCACTTTGCAGAGATTTGAGTGTCGTCGCGGCTTCTGTTGTGAGAACAATACCGGTCACTGTCCGGAGAACAATACTGGTCACTGTCCGGCCAATGGCTTTAGGGTGAGGGCACAGAGGAAATAGATGGAAGGAGAGATAAATGGATGCAAGGAAAGATGGCAAACCAAAAAGATTGGGATGCAGCAATTTGAACACGCAATCTCTGAAGAAATAAAAAGGAAAATCAATGCCTATGTAGAACCTCTACACCATAGTTGCCCATGATATACATATTCGCGAGTCATTAGTACTTTGTCTGGACTTCTGGATCAAGCCTTGTCTTGCTGAAAATCTGATTTTTGTCCACCCATATCATGCCAAAATCTCAAATTTTGTCCGGATTGAATTTACTTGCTTCCTTCCGGATCAAGCCCCTAGGTTATTGTCCAGGGTCCCAAGTGAAACCGCAGAAATCTTTGTCCAGAGTAGATGTGCGGCTGTTTTGGTGCGGGAAAGGGTTGGGTGACCGGGTTAGGGTACCCAGGCGATGTGACCGGGTTATAATACCCAGGCGATGTGACCGGGTTATAATACCCAGGTGATAGTGACGGGATATAATACTCAAGCGATAGTGACGGGGCCATATGCATACTGTAATGACATGCATCTCGGGCTGACAAGCATGGACTCTGTATCTCGGGCTGACAAGCATGGAAGACGGCTCGCGGGGTCTGGCAACAACGGTTGCGATATAAGCAATGAGAAAGCGACAACAAGCGATAGAAAGAGCGACAACAAGCGATAGAAAGAGCGACAACAAGCGATAGAAAGAGCGACAACAAGTGATAGAAAGAGCGACAACAAGTCAAGGAAAGAGGGCCGCTGTCAATGGTTATTGGTCCTTGTTTCGACGAAAATAAGTATACAAGGTCCGTGAGTCATCGGAAGCTCCGTACGTATTGGACATCGGATGCTCCGTACGTCTTGGGACATCGGACGCTCCGTACGTCTTGGGACATCGGATGCTAATGACATGTATCTCGGGCTGACAAGCATGGACTCTGTATCTCGGGTTGGAAAGCATCTCGGGTTGACAAGCAGGGATGTCTCGCAGCGACAATGTCAATGGAAGAAAAGCTCGAGCTGACTGTACAGGAAATGTAATAGAATATAGAATAATGGGAATGTGGCAATGGAGGCATGTGACAGTGAAACGAGCGAGTGGTGCGCGTCCGTGAGTTATCGGAAGCTCGTACGTATTGGGACATCGGAAGCTCGTACGTATTGGGACATCAGACGCTCGTACGTGTGAGTCATCGGACCCTCGCAGGGACGAGCGCCCATCGGGATTTTCCAGTCGACGTGTCAATCTGTCCGACGCCATTTGTCATTCGACCCTTGACACATCGGCTTGTCCTCCGATTTATCACCTCGGCTTGTCCTCCGATTTATCACCTCGGCTTGTCCTCCGATTCGTCACCTCGGCTTGTGAAAAGGGAAGTCTTCAATTACGTCACATCGGGTTGTCCTCCGACATGTGTCAACAGCCGCTGTCCTCCGACATGCGTAAACTTAGTCAGATGGTCAATTAGTCAGATGGCCCCTATAGTCAGCGGAGAGGACAACTAGTCAGCCGAAACGCTGGGCCACGTTACCAAGCCGTCTGCGTCTCGACATTATCCCGGAACCGGGAATCTGTCGTATGCATTATCCCGAAACCGAAACCCGAATCTATCATGTCCTCGCGGGCTTCTCACCGACCACCACGATCTTGTTGATTGCTGCTCGAGTGACTCGGCGACTACGGCGTGCTGCTCGGGTGATTCAGCGACTACGACTAGGACGACGCTGCTGATTCAGCGCCTTATACAATGAGCTCTAGGGAGACGAGGCCCGCGTGGTATCGACGGTTCTCTTCTAGATCTTCTTCGTTCGGCATCAAGGGCATGGACAACAAGCTCAGCACGGAGCGCTTCGCTGCCTTTCGGATCGACAAGGTCTCCTTCCTCAGCATCGACAGCCTCTTTTCGCGAAAACGCGAGCCTGGGCCCCCGCGGACTGTTTTTGTGAACCAGGGGCTTCCAAAGGAGTTTTTGGATAACAAAGGCCGTATACAGCCTGCGTTCAGGTATCCAAGCAATCAGGTTATCACGTCGAAATATACGCTTATAACGTTCTTGCCGCGGAATATGCTGGAGCAGTTTACGAGGGTGGCTAATATGTACGTCGTCGTTTTTCGATTTGTTGTTCGGATCATGTTCGTTCGGGTTACATTTGGGATTATGGTGTACATGCTATCTCCTCGTCTCATTCGTTTCGTTTTGGTCTCTCATTCGTTTTGGTCTCTCATTCGTTTTGGTCGTTCGCTCACTCACTCGCTCGCCCCAGGTTCTTCCTCTTCCTCGCCATCCTCCAATTCTTCCCCAAATTCTCCACAATATCGCCCGGAGTCGCCATCCTCCCCCTGGTCATCATCATCGCCCTCACAGCGCTGAAATACGGATATGAGGACTGGGGCCGGCATCAGGCGGACAAGGAGGTTAATCGGCGGGGGGTCAAGGTGCTCTCGGGTGGGGATTGGAAGAACGAGAATGGGGGCCGGGAGAAGAATGAATCGTTCTTGAGGGGTATTATTTCCAAAGTCCGACGCTCCGCCCCATCTTCCATCGCCTCTCCAGAATCACCCTATCCCGACATCGAATCGAAATCCGCCCCCGCCGTCGAATTCGACTACGAAGGCGCGAAACCCGGGGGTCCACACTGGAAACGGACGCTCTGGGAAGATATCCGCGTGGGCGATTTCGTGAAGATTATGGAGAATGAGCCTATTCCTGCTGATATCCTCATCTGTTCTACTTCAAACGACGACGACGGGAACGGTGATAACGACGAAGGCAAAGGCGGAGGCGTCGCATACGTCGAAACTAAAAACATGGACGGCGAAACTAATCTGAAAAGCCGGAATGGGGTCAAAGCGCTCGAACATTTGCGGGATGCGAATTCGTGTGCTCGAGCTAGGGGGTTCAGGGTGGAATGCGAGAGGCCGGAGAATAATATGTATCGGTTGAATGCGGCGGTTAGTTTTGGGGGGGCGACAAGGGGGGACAAGAAGGATAGTAATGCGAGTTCGCAGGATAATGGGAATGGACACCCGCAGAAAAGCGCCGTCGATATGCAGACTGTTCTTCTTCGCGGGACTGTTCTGAGGAATACGGGCTGGGTGATTGGGGTCGTGATGTTTACTGGAGAGGATACAAAGATTGTGATGAATTCGGGGGCGACGCCGAGTAAGAGGAGTCGGGTGGAGAGGCAGGTTAATCCCCAGGTGTACGTCGATGACCTTTTCTTTTATTTTTCTAATCTCCCTCTAGCATCGTCAACCTAATCATCCTCGCCGCCCTAGCGACCATATGTGCCATCGTCGACTCTTCCCTTGAGAAAGAATACTTTCCCCTCGGTGCGCCCTGGCTTTTCAAAGATGACACCGGGGGAGATAATCCGCGAGTCAATGGGGTCGTCACATGGGCATTTGCGATCCTCACGTTCCAGGACATCGTCCCGATATCGCTGTACCTCACCATCGAGGGCGTACGCACCATCCAAGCCGCCTTTATATACTTTGACAAGGACATCTGCTATGACAAGACTGCACATGGGGTGAAAGAGAGTCATCCCGCAAAAGCAAGAAGCTGGAATTTGTCGGACGACCTGGGCCAGATCGAATATATATTTTCGGACAAGACGGGTACGCTTACCCAGGTGCGTCAAATCTATTCCTAGGAGGGACTCGACTGAACAACATTTCCAGAACTCGATGGTATTCCGACACTGCTCCATCGGTGGAAAGGCCTATTTCGGGGATGCAGAGGTTCTAGACGACGACCCGAGTCTCGTTAAAGATATCGGAGAAAGCTCTGTCCGCGACGACCCGCTCGACTCTCCTCACTTTCTCGATTCAACATTAACATCCGACCTGGACGACGCCGTATCCGATTCGCCCACCAATCCAGGCTTAGCCCGGTCCCTTAATGGCTTCTTCACCGTCCTGGCGCTGTGTCACAGCGTCTTGGCATCTGAAGATCCGGTGACAGGAGCTCTAACCTACAAAGCCCAATCCCCAGATGAAGCTGCTCTAGTCCAAGCCGCCGCCGACGTCGGATACGTCTTCCTCTCACGCGATCGTGGGATTCTGACCATGCGCACCCCAGCGGGTATCGAGCGGTACGAGCTGTTGAACATTCTCGAGTTTACGAGCGCCAGGAAACGGATGAGTGTTATTTTGCGCAGCGATTCGGATAACAGGATCTTCCTGCTCTCCAAAGGCGCCGACAATGTCATATTCGAGCGCCTGAGAGCGGGCCAAGACGAGATCAAAGAGGTCACGGGGCGGCATTTGAGCGAGTTTGCGAATGGGGGGATGAGGACGCTTACGTTGGGGTACAAGGTCATTGCAGAAGACCAATACGCGTCGTGGATCCAGCGATACCACGCCGCTACCATATCCCTCTCTGACCGCGAAGCCGAAATCGAGGCTGTATCGGATGAGATTGAGCAGGAGCTGAGGTTGTTGGGGGCCACGGCGATTGAGGACCGATTGCAGGACGGCGTACCGGAGACGATTCGGGATTTGAAGAGGGCGGGGATTAAGATTTGGGTTGCGACGGGGGATAAGATGGAGACTGCAATTGGTATGTCCCCCATTCTTCTGTCTCTTTCTGTCTCTAACCAAAATCTATCAGCCATAGGCCGCTCGACCAACCTCGTCGCCCCAGACTCCAACATTATCATCCTCCGCGGTGGGAAGAAGCGGGCCGTGGATGACCAGATTCGGCGGGCGTTTGACGAGTTTTTCCCTGATGACGATGCGCCGTCGTCTCACCAGGATCACGATCAAGCACCAAGGACCTCGTCGCAAGCTCTTCGCTCCTCAATCGAATCCCGCCGCCTCCACCGCGTCGACACCGGTATCAGCTCGATAGTAGGATCGGATAACGGCGAGCGGCCCGGCGGGTTTGTGCTTGTTATTGATGGAGCGGGGTTGGCCGAGGCCTTTGCAACTCCGACCCTCTCATCCTCCCTCCTCCGTCTCGGCACCCTCTGCTCCGGCGTCATCTGCTGCCGCGTCTCCCCGCTCCAAAAAGCCCTCGTCGTGAAACTGGTCAAAGACGGGCTGGGGGCGATGACATTGGCCATCGGGGACGGGGCGAATGATGTTAGTATGATACAAGCAGCCGACGTCGGCGTCGGTATATCCGGCGAAGAGGGACTACAGGCCGTTAATTCGTCCGATTATGCGATTGCGCAATTCCGATTCCTCAAAAAGCTCCTCCTGGTGCACGGACACTGGTCCTACGCCCGCACTGGCCTCATGATCTGCAACTTTTTCTACAAAAATCTCGTTCCGACGGCTATACTGCTCTGGTTCCAGATCTACTGCGCCGGAAGCGCGTCGTTCGCATTCGACTATGTCTATATCTTGTTTTGGAACTCGTTTTGGACTATTGCGCCGGTTGTGGGGATTGGGTTGTTTGATAGGATGTTGGGTGGGTCTCTCTCTCCATTCTCACTATTACGCTGACGCTTTGCTCTAGATTCAAATGTGCTGATGGACCTCCCCGAACTGTATCATTACGGACGCGAAGGGTACTGGTTCGGTATCAACCAGTTCTTTTTGTTCCTTTTCGACGGGTTATACCAATCCCTCGTCATATTCTTCATAATCCTGTTCACGTACGACACGACCTCCGCCCGCTCCGACGGGTACGACGTCCGGCAGAGCGAGTTTTCGTCGGTGATGGCAGTGATTGCGGTGATGGTCGCGGATCTGTTTACGGGGATGACGGCGACGGCGTGGACGTGGTGGATGGGGGGTCTCGTGACGGTGGGAATTGTCTTGGTATGGGGGTTCACGGTCAGTCTATTCTATTCTCTCATCTCTATCGGTCGCTGATATTCTCTTCACAGATAATATACGCCCTCGTCGCCCCAGGCTACGCCTCGACATTCCTCTACGGCAACGACTATTTCCTCTTCACGTCCGCCCCTTTCTGGCTCGCTCTTCCTCTTACTATAACACTTGCGCTGGCACCGAGATATATCGCCAAGGCGTATAGGTTTGGGTTTGGCTCGTATTCCTCTAAATTCCTCGGCTCGTATTCCTCTGGGTTCCTCGCCCCGAGCGACATTGACATTGTCCGCTGGATACGCAAGAACGAGCCATGGCGCGATTTGGCGACCTTTGAGCCGGGGATTGCGTTGGCTGAGATGAGGAGGAGGCCCTCGAGCTCTGGACGACGATCTACTTCGTCAAGGCGGCGATCTACTTCGTCAAGGCGGCGATCTACTTCGTCGAGGCGGGCCGATTCCAGACGGGCTTCGTCGAGATATTCGTCGAGAGCTGCAAGTATTACCACCTTGGACCCCCCCATTCGCCCCTCCATCGACATCCGCTCCGCATCCGGCATCGACATCCGCTCCGCATCCGGCATCGACATCCGCTCCGCATCCGGCATCGACATCCGCTCCGCATCCCGCACCGACATGTCCACCGGGCTCGTATCCACCGAACGAGGGTTCGATTTCGCGACGGAGGAGGGAGGGGGTGCGGTTATTCGGCGGATGCAGACGGATCTTTCGGAGCGGAATTTGAAGGTTATTAATGAGGCGTTGGGGAAGACGAATTTGGGTTCTAAGAGTAATGAGGGTTCTAAGAGTAATGAAGGAGGAGGAGGATCGAAGCGCGGCTTTTCGTTGCGCAAGTCGTTGTTGAGGAATCCGTTGGCGAAGAGGTCCGAAGGGTAATTCAATTATTAGAAGATTATCTTACTTATTTATTCTTATCATCGCTCTGTACTTCTCTCATCGCTCCTTTTCTGTACTTTCATGTATCATTCAATCATTTGTATCGAATTTATGCATTACTATTCCGGGTTTGTTTGTTTGTTATTTACTGAAGAAAGAAGAAAGACTGGAAGACGCTGAAGGAAAGACTGGCGACTGTGCCTGGCATGGAAGATGACGAGGCTGTGAACGACCGGTCTAGCAACAAGCGATAGTAACAAGCGATAACTATTAACAACAAGCGATCCATGGACTGTTGCTTTGATTTTTGATCGTTACCTGTTGATTCAAACCTTCATATACTCTCGAATACTCAAGTCTCAACCATCATGACCCTATAGAGCTGTCCAATTAATCTGTTCATTGTTCATTCACTTTGTTCATCGAATCGTTCATCAAAAAAAAGTACTATGAGCCGGGACGGCTGGATGGAGCGTGATACTATCCTATCCTATCCTATCCTCAATAACGCTTATTATTGCGCTGTATCGCAACATGTCGCGATAGCAACAAGTGATCGATCCGGATCGTCCCGTTCCTTTTTGATCGTCAAGGACATACCTTTTATCTTTCAAACTCAAAGGTGGCCTTTGCACCTAGTTTGCGGTCGATGAATAGCTTGGAGCAGGCTCCCAGAAGCTCTCAGAGCACGTATGATGTGTTTCATCCATGGTTCAATCAAACTCATATCAAACCGTCGCAACGTGAATGGCGGCCGACCGCATGTCATTATTTTGTGACATTGAGGCTCGGAGCATCACCTAAAATTTTCAAGTGATCACCTGCCTTTTGACCATTCTTTTGACGACTCCTCTTTGCTCCACATACCTCTTTATCAACAATGTTAATCCTTCCCATTGGCGTCGCCTTCGCCTATCCTATGTTTGGTCTCTGCAACCCCAGTGCAAGTCGCCATTTTTTTCCTGTGCTCGATATACATACTCGCTCCCACCAAAAGTAATGATAATGCACTTGTCAATGAATATCTTGGGAACCAATGAGGGTTTGCACACAAAGTGAGATGTATTCTGAAAGAGAAAAATCTGCTCTTTAACTCTACATCTTGAATGATGTCAATATGTGTTGACAGGAGATCAATCCGGCATAATCCCCAGCATGTATCGGAGATTGATGACCAAGCCTGACCTTGCTGATAAAGGCAGAACTGCGGTGAAGGTACTCGAAGATTCCAGAATATATTGAGAATAGTATAAATACTGTAGTAGATATTCAGAGCTCTTCATGAGCTTGTAACAAAGAGGTCTAACAACCAAAGCAGTAATACGGCCCAATTCCAACAATATGTGGTCTGGTTCCTGAGATATAAGGCATTCAAAGTGCTGGATTTACACAAATTTGGCCATTTTCTGCCATTTTGAAGCCTCAATATCTCAGGGACCAGACCACATATTGACATCATTCAAGATGTAGAGTTATAGAGCAGATTTTTCTCTTTCAGCCTATATTTTTAGTTTTCCCAAAAAGGAAATTCTTGTCAGCTTGGAAAATGACCATTTTCTGATATACATAGCATGATAACTTCAGGAATATCAGACACTCAGTCCTGAATATATGGTAGAAAAATGCACCAAAAATATCTCTTTCAGAGTACATCTTACTTTGTGTGCAAACCCTCACTGGTTCCCAAGATATTCATTGATAAGTACATTATCATTACTTTTGGTGGGAGCGAGTACTTCTTGTTTCTGTAGACCCATCAGGGACGAGGCCCAACTCGCTCTTGATTGAGAAGCCAGAAAACACCCCAATGGCAGATATAGGCCACCTCACGCACCGTCGGGATCCCAGTCTTCTTCTTCTTCCTCCAAAGAAGCAGTTCCTCCGCTCACCAAAGAGGAGCAGGAAAAGGCGGCAAAATGGAGGCATGAAACTGATTCAAAGTGGAACCGGAAGCATCATGATGAGACTGAGGAAAAGAGGAAGGTGAGCAGGAAGGTGCTTGAGGATACTAGGGCTGCCCGAGACCGAGAGAGCCAAGGCGCGCAAGGCGCACAGGTTGATGCATAATCGGGAATCTTCAGACAGGGTAAAGCAAGCCAAGGCCGATGCTGTCAGAGACGTATGATGTGCCAATTAGTACACTTGCCGTATTTTACAAGAGTTCTGTCCTGTATTTCGTTTAGTGTTCCAAAGTCCTGATCTATGGCTTTTCACAAAGATACTTTGAGCTTACGTCGATGATAGCGAAGTAGTTTTTGGTATCTCTGGTGACGTACTGGGTCATCGTAGGAAAAGAACGGATTCAAATGAGAGTCTCGTCGACAGTTGAAGCTCTTTTATAACCTTGATTGCCAAGGAACCCGTTGATCACCATGATAGTTGGATATTGCAACATTGGTGAAGCATGAATAAGGCTGACTGGACCATTTTATGTGAAGAGCAGGGAGCCGATTCTGTTCAGTTGTAACAGGATGTAGTCAGCAATCCGCGATATACGCCACATTTTGCTCGCATCGATCTCGAAGCTGTCTTTTACTCGAGCGATTCAACTTCTTGACTCGTGCTACACAGAGATTCCCTTCATGCAAGTGTCCGAGCTTGTGAAGGATCTGCTGGTGGAATGGGGAGTTTGATGATTCATGAACATTTTGGGTGATTGAACTGGGTCTGGCCATGGGTGATGATCATCATAAATCTCGGGAAATCTCAATTTGCAGCCTGTGCTATGGTCCAGGAATATATATGGTAATTCCGGTTCATCTCTGAGGGGAGCTTATGATCCAAGATGAACTATGAGCCACAGTTTCCATTATGCTTATGGTTTGCTATGTGTCAGAAAATTCAGATCGAAATCAGGAGTCTTTATTTCCTTTCAGAAGTTGTAGCAATTGAATCCCATTCGGCTACAGCAATAGGACCAAAACAGTGGTATCATCAACTCTCCCACCCGAGGTGATCTCCATATTACTTGTCACAGTGCAGCCCAGAGAAGCTCTAGTGCCATGTTATCGCTATTTTTGCTATTTCCAACGATATCAGCGAAGAACTGCGCGATTTCCGGTTCAGATCGCAACTTGGACGTCTTGGAGCAGAGCCCTGCAAGACCGTCTGAGCGGACAATAAGGACTAGTACTGGTGCCTGGAGTAAGCGCAAGTCAAAATGGATGACTTCAGCTTCTTTGAAAGGATAAGGTGGACTGATATTTCGAGTTATGAGGTCGTGTATTCAATGGGCGACCCTCGTGCATCGGAGGTTTCGAAACGGCAAACACTCGTTCTGTATAGACAGCCGGCAGTTTGAATCTTAGGGCTGAAGTATGATTAAGGCTTCGGTGTGAACATAGCGAAGAACTCAGTCACCTCTTGTCAAGGTTATGAGGCCCAAAGTGCGAATACCAACGATGCAGTCTGCTTCACCAAGATGTTCAGACAAGTGCCAGGAACATAGTTTTAGAACATATTCGCGACGATCACTTGATACAATTGCCAAACTGTACTCGAGAGGCTGCACAAGTGACTCCAAGCTGAGTAGCCTCGTATCCATTCTAATAATAACCACACAGACTCTAATAGTACCCATAGACCTCTCTCAGATCTTCGATCAACCCCTCAGGATTGTCCAATCCTTGGAAATGACCGCCTTTGTCATGTTCTAGTAAGTACATCAGTCAGGCATTACATTATCCATTCAAGTCAAGTATACGAACCTTTATATACCACAAGATTCCCGACTTTGGCAACGAATTCCTCGGGCCAGTATGCGATATTCCATTTGTATTGGCTGAATAGCATGGGTCGATCTGTAGGCGCCTTGGTATATGTGGTCGTGAAGCGATCGGGATTTTGTGCATAGATGTACACGGAAGACAAGAACGTCTTTGAGAGGAAGAGCAATGAGACTGTGGTGAATATATCGCTGTCGGTGTGCTCTCCAGCAGGATCGGACACTAAAGGATGTCAGTGACCTACACCATCACACAGTACCACACGAACCAGAGTCAAATTTCTCAGCCAGCCAGGTAAGCTGGCCTACAGGATTGTCTTGCAATGCCAGTCCGATTGTGTTAGGCTATAGACATGGAGTTGGTAATTAATAGAAGACAAATATCAAGTGGAAATTGACTGGCCTTGGTCGACTGCTCAATGAAATAGCCAAAGCCCGTCGTGGTAAATTCTGTCGACCGCGCCTCCAAAAACTGCCCGAACGGATTCAGTACAATTCCAGCGTCGCTAATCTGCTGGGCAGTGGGAGGGAAGAAAGGAATGAAGGTAAACTGAGCCGCCAGTACGATTTCAGGGAATTGAGAGTAGGCAGAATAGCCAACTGCACAGCCCTGTTGAATTTTGAGTCAAAATATGAAAGTGAATTTGAGGCCACGAGAACAAACCCAGTCAGTTCCATGAAGGGCATATGTTTCGTATCCGAGCACATCAACCATGAGAGTGTTGAAGACTCGAGCTGTGTCATCTACTGTCCAATTTGCTGGCGGAGCTGACGATGCGACGAAACCAGGCAAAGAGGGAACCACAATGTCATATGAGGCTGTCACATTGGTTCCATTGCTGGTCGTCGTTGCGGCTTGCGTCAAAGGTCTTATGACGCGACTGAACTCGTAAATGGAACCTGGCATTCATCAGTCAAAATTCAAGACAAAGAATGATGAAATCTCACTCGGCCAGCCATGTAACAGTAGCAGGGGTTTAGCACCCGTCGTATTGGACTTTTCATAGATATAATGGATCTGGCGAAACACGTTAGATGATACCCTGACATGAACTACAAGACTACAAACAATCAAGCCTTCAATGGTGACGGTATATTGTTTGAATCTGCATTATCATCAGCAAGACGGTCATATGCAGAACTAGAGGAACATACGAATTCAGAGCAGCTTCAGTCTGGTTCCAGTCATACTTTTTATCATCGACCCACTCGGATTTGAGGGACGTCAATCGTTGCAGACTGATACCGAAATCACCATCGTTTGGGAGCTCGGGCTTGGTCGGAAGGAGGGTCTGGTCGATAAGTGAGTTCATTCGAGCAAGGCTGCCGGAGAGGTTGAACGTGAATGGCTTGACGTCGAAGGTAGCTGCCACCGTCGAGGCAAGAAACCCGAGCAAGGGGATGTATCGAAGCATATTTGTAATATACAGGGCTCAAAAGTTATGCCCAGGTCGACTTTATAGAGACCGCAGACGTTCGCTGAGTCAGCAGAGGCACAGTAAGCAGCTTTCTAAAGCAGCTGTCTAAGCTGCTACAATACATCCGGGGAAGCGGGCTCCTCGCCGATGGCGCAGTGATCTCCGACTCCCGAGTCTCTGTCATAGTCCGTCGAGCGACAGCAGCAAGCTATATATGTGCGAATTCTGTGCCTCAATTTTGAATCCGTGACATTGGACCTGGATTTCAGAGATATCAAGGCCATTACTTGTCGCGAAAATCGACGCCCGCTTACCCCACGATGTTGTCATGTTTCGGGCGCCCGGCGATGACCAAGGAGCCGGGCCTCAGATTTGGGCCCGAGCCATGAAACTCGAATCCTTTCTGGACCTGTATGGTGATATGGGCCTCAGAAGGGAACTGCGTCCTCCAATATGATGGTAGTTTGTGCCACATCGAGCGAAAATTCATGTTACGCCTTTTATAGGATATTTTTCAACGGCAGTTCTAGATATTTGAACCGTATCACCTTTGTACCCGTCTGAGGACCAGACCGCTCGCATACTTACCTCTGACAACCCATCATAGTCACCTGCATCCACGAATGCTGGAGATTAATTGTCAACGCGTTTAGAACCCCGGCTGACGCCACGGCCGGCCCGCAGCGGATCACTAAGATCTTCGAGCCTGTCATAGCCACCAGTTCGCACATCTGGAATTCAGCGCTGTGTCACAGTATTTCTGTTCAGTTCACTGGTGAATATGACCCGTGACGAACTTGTCATTGAAATGATACATTGAAAGAAGATGAACAAGCAAGCAAATCCAGCCGATTGAGTATAACACGTCTTCCGAGCCAGACTTGGAGTATCCATCCAGATCGAATGAATTCGAGAATGATTTGTAGACAATTTGGAAGATTGGAAGGCCGATTCCTTTCTTTTCCCTCCTCCTAATCACAGACCTTCTTCAACAACTCTTCAGATGCACAGTTTGACTCACACCTTTGGGGCCTCACCAGTGCTCATCTTAACAATGGCTCAATCGGTGCGGTCTATTTCCTCCAGATATCGCCAAATACTGATTTCTGCCTCTCTGTAGCTTTATCTTGGATGAGAGATGGCCAGAGACGCAAGGAATATATCGTCTGGACGGTCAATATGGAGCCATGGATTTGGTCAGAAATGAGGTGCTACGATCTACGACGCCGGCCTCAGGGTTTGTCGCTTTTAGCACAAAACGTTTCAGTCCGTTCATCCCTGCTCTCCCAATCGCTCCTCTTATCCTCGGGCTCCCATTCCAATGCGACCTGTAAAGAATCGGAAGTCGGACAACGGAGAAGACGAAAAAAGTGGGATCGGTGGCTGTATAAGCTATTCTTTTCGCTTTTGATGCTTCTTTTGCTTGATGTCGTGTTACAGTGTAAAACCCTGGCTTACCCAGAACCGTCAGTCGACGACCCAGCCGTGACGGCAACAAAGCGCCAGACCGCGATATTTCTGAAACAAAAACCTTCCCCGATGATAAAGGCTACTCGGCGCTTCAGTGAGTGTCTCTGTGAGATGGATTTTCGCTTGTTATTGATAGGATGCCTTCAGGTGCTGCCGTCTTGCGTCGATAGCGAGCAAGATCCTTTGCCTTCCGTGCATGGTTTGAGATCCTGGACTGGTGAGCATCGATACATTGCTCTTCATTGCAAATTCTTATCATGTTGTATGTATGTCTGATTCCCGATACAGGCGCCGACCAGGAATCCGTCGCGCAGCGACAATGCTACCACTACACCATCAACGCAACTGAAGGCAGTTTCAAGTCTGACAAAGGGAAGCGAGGGAATAGCAACATCGTATTTGGTATTTGAAAACAAAACAAAACCTTCCTCTTTCTCAAGTCAAACTCGGCACAGTCCAGTCAACCCAATCCGACTGGACATACCCATTATTGTTCGCACCCGAAGTTCTGGCAATATTGGTGTTGGTCGACTGTCCCTTCAAAAACTTGTTGACAAACGCATCCAAATCCGGCTGCTGGCTCGACGGGAAAGCACAATGAGAATGACCTCCCACAACCGACACTCCCATATTATCAGTCACACCCAGGGATTGCCAGACCATCCGAGCAGTAAGCTGCGCCCCCCAGACCGATTCCGGACCCAACCAGACATAGTCGGTGTTATCGATAATCAGCAAAGCACGTGGCGCAATGATCGCCGAAAGCATATGATGGTCGAAAGGAAGCGTCGGCACCGCATTGACGTATTGGTTGAACACCGGTGAGAACCAGACATTCTCCCCGACGATTTCGTGAGCAGTCTGCGTCGTATCCCCGATTTTGTCAGAGATTCTCCAGCTCCCTGCGCCTCCAGAACCCGACTCTTGTGGGATCGTAAGAGCGATACGGGGTTCGAATACACCAGCGACAAGGGCCCCTTTACCGTTTCGGGAGCACCCGGAGACAGCGAGCTTCGAGAGGTCGATATTGGCAGACGGAGTGAGCTCGAGCGCGTCGATGACCCGACTGACACCCCAAGCCCAAGCTGTCAGAGCACCGGCGGAATGTCCGCTGCCGAAAAGCGTGTAAAACTTTCCTTTGCCGCGACTCGACTGGTCAGTCTGCGCCGCCATATCGTCATTGTTGAAATTAATGACCGCGACACCAGCTGGAGTCGGGATGCTGATTCCGCCAATGCCGATGATAGCAGGGAATGGACCGGTTCCGGAGGGTTTGGTGATAGAAACCGTGAACGAGATGGATTTTCCGGCATTGGAGACATTGATCGTCAGGGTAGAGCCCGACAACGAAGCGGTAAGACTGTCTGGTTTCCCTGGTAAAGTGCCCAACTCGTATCGCTGGAAGAGCTGACTGATCTCCTGCTGGCGACACGCGAAATCGGCTTTGGTGGTGATGGCAGAACCGTTCAAAAACTTGAAGGGATTGGGGAACTTAGGGTTTGAGACGAGATTGATGGAAGCAGGGAGAGAAGAGCAGGCCGTGGGGACAGAGCCTCCAGCGGTGCTCGTGGAGCCCCCTGTGGTCGTGGCTACTGTCGTGGTAGAAGCTACAGTGGTGGTAGAAGCGATCGTCGTGACCGTCGTCGCAGTCGTAGCGGTCGTAGCAGTACCAGGAAGACATTGGAAGTAATAAGCATTGATGGTCGTGCAAGTCGACCCAGCGACACAGGTCGTAGCTCCCTTCCATCCAATACCACCACCTGTCAACGTCAAACGTCGGTAAAGAAAAAGAAGCGAAGAAATTCGCTGAAACATACATTGACCCCACTGCTGAGCCTGCCCAAAGGCAGGGACAGCCAAAATCAGGGCGACCAGAGCGTATTTGAAGACCATTTTTGAGGAATGATTGTCGATATGATTGTTACGACAGTCGGAAAAGACTCTTGTCAATAGGGTCCTTTAATATCAAGCATCCGGAAAAAGTGGCGGCCAAAGGTGGACAGAAACCTTGAGCTATTATCCCGACGTTGAATTAGCACGAGGTCGTTAGACAATGAAATCATGAGGCTTGGCACTCTGCGACGCCGAAGGGCTTGGCACCCTGCAACGTCGAAGGGCTAGGCACTGACTACGACGCCGAAGAGCGACCGAAGGTCAGTGATATCGAGGTGAATGTCGCTTCTCGCCATCAGGTCAGCTGCAAAGACCTTGAATCAAGTCGCCTGTAAAAGCATCGATTTAGATCAGGTGCAACCTTCGAGAGATTTGCTCTCACCGACGGAGGAGGAGCTCTCGGATGTAGTCTGTCCGCGGTCCGGTTCAGAACCGATTAAACCTGAACTGGAGGGGACCGAACCGGACCGCGGACAGACTACTCGGATGGTCCTCGCAAACTAGAAGCGCTGTCTGATCTTCGCCCTTCGGAAGCAGTAATTTGTGATTGTAATCGGTTCAGCATATTGATCTCGGTCTCAGTCTCGTCCTGGAGCCCATACAGACCAAGCTGCCATAGAATATGGGTCGGAAGAACCTGGTGGATAATCAGAGGCTTCCATGGACGGAACGACATAGGAGACTTGCCGAAATACGAACGAAATAGATGCAACTTAGACAGTTCGGTTCTCGATGGCTGAAGGCAATGTCTTGCTGAATGAAAGACAAGGGCACCTCTCTGGTCAATCTTCGATTGCTCAGACCGAACCATTATGCATTTCCGTGGTCTGGAAAAGGTATAAGAATGGAGGAAGATCTTGGAGAAAGAAAAAGTACCTTGGATTCTCGGTTAGTCATCCAAATCTCGCATGTCCGGCTTTCCTTCGGTGCTAGTACTGCCCCAATCCTCGAGAACTATTGACCTTCGCGCTATGGCTCTCCATAGAATGTCTGAGACAGATTCTATGGGCGGATCATAGGCCAAAACGATACACGGGTCAACCCAAGGTCAACCGAATGACTGATTGGCGCAAAAATGGCAGCTCGCTACAGTACAGACTGGATTGATATTGCAGAGAATCGGGGAAATCTGGGTTGGAGAGAAAGGTCGACAGTGGCCCCATTCTATCAGGAACCATTGGGACGATGGAGAATGCAAGGTGCGTCAAATTGGAAAGATGGTCCTCGGAGGTGGGTCAGGCTTTACTGCGTCCGAGATGGGAACAGACCCGTCAGATGGGTATGGATAAGGCAACTGAAGAAGTGGCTAACGATAAACCAGTCTCTCGATGCTGAAAACCATTAGTAGCCGACGAGCTCCAGAGAAAAATATAAAAGAAATACATCGGTCGAATGGCTCGCGACAATCCTGCAAGCTGGACCTGGTTCACTGGACGATTACAAGGAAAACGATATCCACGGGTAATTCGGGAAAATGTAAAACCTCGAGCGCTGCCGACGTCGTTGAGGCCATCGTAAATGACGCACGTGATTCGCCTTTCTTGACATGGACAGCGAGAAGTTCCTCCAATGCGTCGTCAGGCGCGCGGTGAGCCTTCCAGAAATCCCTCTCGTCAGTTTCCGACGTTTACAAATAGAAACCAAGCCGATTTCAGCATCAAAAGCGCTGAAAACGCGCAACATTGTGCCATCTGAACTTGCTGGCCATTCTCGTCCCTGAGCCTTTTTTCAGCCTATTTATCGTTTTCCCGCTCTCCTGGTTCGTGTTTTCAAGGTATATATCTTCGGCTTCTGGGAAACTGGCATATTCCCGCTATTTCAGCACGTCATTTGACGATACTGTATTTTACCAGATTACAGTAGTTCGTGTAAATTGTGCATTGTGGAATTTAACTGCACGAAATCTTGCATACTTAGCCGCTTAACTGTTCGCCCATTCGTCGTGTCGTGATTTGGAAGGTATCAAAGTCTGAGACGCGTTTCAAGTTTGGATTTGACGCCAATCTTCATAGCGGCCGCCGAGATGAGAGACTTTTTTTCAATTCTGTGCTCTCGGCCCTGTTCTCTTTCCTATTCTCAGTCTGTTCCATAGTGATTGGTGGATGTCCGCGGCCGGTTCAAGACGATTGAGTGCAGCTCTCTGCTCGTCTCAGGTGCCAGATGAATGGAAAACCTTGGTCTCGGCCATTCAGTCGCACAACACCGCATTTGCTTGTTCTTCTGTTTCAGCATCTGGGAGCCACCTGGCCGGTCAATTGCAAAAGACATGTACAACAGGAAAACGGCATCTAGGCCGCGGTGGGATGGTTAGATTGCCATTTGGCTCCACAGACCTCCAAACCGCTTCCATTGCCTGGTAAGGTCTGGCAAACAGCCTTCCTCCTGACAGCGACACCAGCGAACTCTCCTTGATCGCAACATGAATTGAACTGGAAGGAAGACTTTTTGAATCTCTTGCCACAATCCTTGGCTATTTGGTGCCTCTGGATCAACAAGGTCAATAGTCTGATAGATGATGGAGCAATGAAGGCGAACCTCGGAATTGTTTTTGGCTTTCGTCTCATCTCGTCCCTTCTCGACACAGGCTTTGTACGCTTTCAAGTCCTGTCTCCCTGGTTTCATCGCACAGACACCGTCCCAAAAGTCTTTCTACATAAACTGTATCAGCTGGAGTCAGAGGTCGCGATTATCGGACGTACGTCGTAGCTGTAATAGTGCCATGCTCGTGGGGCGACGTCGACTTGTCGTGAAGCGACATTGATGTCTGCGCCATGTCTAGTGGTATTGGTCAAGAATAAATGCAGGGCCAAGGGTTCGTATACGTACGATATGGGACTGGCTTGGATTTGCGAGAGAAGTAGCAAAGTAGGTATTATCGTGAAGAGATGCATTGTTGTGGAAAAAGGTCCTGTTTTTTGGACCTTGGGGAGAATGACCAGCACTCGAATGATTTGTTTGATCCCCTCGTTGTTTTATCAGTGGTTGAAGATTGTTGATCGCCCTTGGGTTGCCATCACAGCCCTTCACAGCCTGAGACGCGTGTAGACTTGACGACCCCACAGGTTTTGAAGGTTTTTGATGGCAGGAAATACTATGATAAAAGCCTCAGGCCCCAGGCCCCAGGTGGAGGTCGCCAAAGAATTTTGACGCCTAGATTTCCAGAAATAGCACAGAAGATCGGGAATTATTATCGTTGAATTGCCTTTGGAGCCTGATAAAGACAACGGTTAATTTATGATATATGAAACCGGCTTCGAATTCAGACGGAAGACAGGAAAGACATTGACAAGGACCTTGGAACAAAAAGCCACCTTTGACCGACATGTCGTCCCATCAGACACCAGGCTTTTGGTTGGTGATAAAAATCGAAGACCAAGCCGCCGGACACGAATTTTGTGGGCAACGATACAGCACGACAACAAGACAAGCAACAGATTTGACGCCCAGAATTTCAAATTCCGAAATGCGGGGTCACGCTGATTCCCAGCGCTGCCTTGTCAATTATTATTCCAGTTTCTTGCGACCAACGGGCTTATTCCCCTGAAAATCTACTGCTCCCTATATCTACGCCCTTCACCATAACGCTGCTGCTGCTGCTGTCTCGGTCAGCTATAATTGGGGCAACTTCCTCCATACCCAGGCCCGGAACCCATAGGAATAGACAGGTAGCGCCTTTATCCGGTCCGCAAGCTGAATCCATGTTGAAATGCCTTTCAGCGGACATATTGTATTGACCTCTGCCTGCCACTGCTCCAGGACCTCCGATAGCTTCCCTTTCCCTCCTCTATAATCCAGGCCAGGAATTCCAGGGAACTAGGAATACCGTCTGTCTTATTGCCAGGCTTCCTTGGTCTAAATGCTAACGCTGAAATCCAGACCTGAACCATAATGCCTTTCTCCGAGTCAGACGAAGACCGAAGCCAGATTCGCTTGTCGCGGACGGCTTCGACGCAAACCGACCTCGGTATTGGACCTAATTCCAGAGCAGATTCGCCATACCCACCAAGCTCACCACCGCTCCTGTCCCCTTCAACGTCGTCGACGTCTCTCAATCTAAGCGTACAAGCGCCTGTTATCCAAATCGAAGAACCCGAAAAGGAAGACGCAGATGATCAGGGAGAAAAGGAGACGGAAGACGATGATGCTACGAATGAAACGCCCACCGTGATGCCCAAAGCCCGGAATTCCGTCGAACCATCGTCACCAGCATTCGACAAGAGCCTCGAGGGAACCGCACAGTCGGCTAGCGCATCTTGGATTCCTCCGACACCGACGAATACTGCAATAATGGCTCCCCAAGCTAATTCTTCGGTCACAGAGAGCCAATCTTCGGCGTCGATGTCAGAGAAGAGTCCTCATCTCCGACCCAAAAAGTCAAAATGGGCGCGCAAGGCTATAGCGAATCCAGAAGATGGCTGGGACGACGAGACACAGCCCAATGGGACCGTCGTAGAATGGGGCAGCGGGAAAGAGGTCGTCAGACGTCAGTGCTTCTCCTTCTCTATTCTTCAACGTTCAACGATCCACCTGTATAGGTCTCGCTCTTCCTTCACGGCTCATTCAGCTTCGACCGCCTCCGAATTCTAGCGGTGCGACCTTTTTCCTCTATCTTGTTCATCTTGGCTGAACATATCCTCAGGGCAATGGACATTCGCTAAAACCTTTGTAGACGGCGACTTTTCTGCTTGTGGAAAGATGGAAATAGGACCATATTCGAGGAAGGATGGCAAGGGCAGCAGGGACAACACCTACGTGCGTTATTGTTTCCTTAATCATTTTGCTGTCATCAACAATGGTCTCTATAGATGTTCTATATCATTGAAGGCGCAGTTGAAGCCACAATCCACCATTCGAGATACATCATTGCTCCCGGAGGAATGTTTATGGTGCCCCGAGGTATGTCGACTGTTTTACTATTTTACAGTCATTCAATGCTTTTCAAAAGGAAACACATATGCTCTTAAAAACATCTCCGAGCGTCCCGTCAAACTGGCTTTTTTCCAGGCTCGACAGACTGCTGCACCAGCAGAAGATCCGTTGTCGTCGTCTCATAGCCCTCAAGAAGCCGAACCACCGACATTGACTATCCCGTGGAAAGGATTGAAAGGAACCAGGACAGGCATGCTGCTTGGTTTGGTGCTAGAGCGGTGTGGAAAGGGAATGTTGAAGGTCTTGACACGGTTAATGGCTTTGACGTCGAGATATGGAGAATTTCTGGCGACATATCTACAGTTCGCCTCTCGGTACCTCGGGGCCTTGAGCGAGAGAGCCCCGGCACTGCGGTACTCGATGGCAGCAAATCCACTGCGAATGTATACGCTGTTTTTCATGCTTGGTGTTCTGGTCCGAGCTCGAGGGAGACTGGCGATCCGGATTTGATATTTTGTACATGTGATGATTTAGCGACTAGTGGTACGATAATCTTGTATTTCTCTTACAATGCCAGGAGGCTTAGATGTTTTACTTTCGGCGGCGAATCGGACCGAGAATGGATTCCATAAATGTGTTGAGCCAAAGTCCTTATGGACAAAAAGTATTATTCTTCTGCGATGCAATGCGAGAGCCTTGAAAACAAGCCAGTTCGGTATAAATGGCTTTCAAGGCTCACTGAAATACCGAGTCATCGTCCAAGGCGGTGCTTGGAGATCTGAGGGCAGGTCACCAGGTCACCGTGCGTCAAGATCTGAGAGCAGCACGATATCGTCGATGGCGTAATTAGGCATGGCCCGGTCTACAAAGTTCCTTATTTGTCGCTGTCGATGAACTATGGTCAGAGACCGAGCTTGACTGCGTTAGTCTCAGAGTCTCAATTTTGGGGGTGAAATGAAAAGAGTTGTCGCTTCCGGTCTGGCATGAGTTTGTCAACACTGATAACAGCGCCTTGCAAAGCGTCCAAATTTTCGTCCATACTGTGTGACTGGGAAAATTCGGAACTCAAACAACGTTGCGAACACGAGGCTCACGCAGAAGCCCTTGCCCCGCATCTCATATGGCGATCACGGCAGCAATTCCGCGGAATCAAAATCCGTCAGATCTCGTGACGCTAAATTTTTTGTCTTTCTTTCGCCAGCGACGCCGCCTTCCCATCTCGTATTTATTCTCGCTAACCCCAGGGTCTCAACCGAATTCCCTTCCTCTTTTCTCCTCTCTCTGGGTGGTCACCATGACGGAATACGACTATTCGCCTGAGGCCCAGCTGAACCATTCTCGAAAAATGGACAGCATCGAGCGATGGGCCCAGAAGAACAGCTTTGAGGCTTTTCGAGACCCTGAAGAACCGGCTACTCCTCATGGCGAGACATTACAGCTTGGCCTGGCCCATGGCTACGGTCAAGCAGACCTCCTTCGTTCGCGGACAGCGCCTCCGCCAGGCGACGTCTATGGGGCCCGAATGCCATCACCACCTCATATGCAGCTCTATCCCCAGCATATTCAGCCCCATTCACATCATATTCAACCGCATTCGCCTCCAGAACCTCATCCTCATCATCACCGACATAAATCTCACCATAGATCCAAGTCGAAGCAATCTCCCTCTTCATTTGCGTCAGCATCTACTGTGACTCTTCCTCATCGTCCTGTTCCTGTCCGGTCTCAGACCTATACTCCTCCGGTGCCAATGCCGATGATGCAAATGCCTTACGCGCCGCAGCCAATGAGGGCTCAGACCGTCCCATTTCCTATGGGTGGCGGCGCTTACCCCAATAATATGTATCAGAGCCAAATACCACCGGGCCAGGTGCGTCTCATTACCCTCTTTTGTCATAAATATTCTGACAAAACTTTTTAAAGACGCCATTCATTCCCGTCTTGAGCCCCCAAAAGCCGGAGCCTTTGCTGAAACGTGTGCTAGCCAGTCTTTTTCGAGGCAGAGAAAGCCATAGAGCTGCGAGTCAATATAGCAGCGGAAGCAGGAGCAGTCAGCATAATAGCTTTGAGGAGCCGCGAAGGAGTCATACGAGCATGAGTCATCATCATGGCAGTGATGAAACCCGTCGAAGCAAAAGCCACCACAGACGCTCTGGAGACGAGCGACGGCGAAAACACCATCGAAGAGACAGCTATTGATTAGCACGACTCTCTTATCTCTCCTCGTTCCTCCACTGGAATTTTTACGATACCATAATATTACTATTACGTATAGATCCACAATTTCCTGTATTTCTACATACTATTGTTTCGCTGTTCGTGTAACTTTGTTGGTTAGAATTCCTGGTAATATATTCGAGACCAAACGATATCTTATGTCGGTCGGAACATAAAGTCGGCCCTTCAGGGTTCCGTGGCTGCGGCGATACAGGGTGGATTCGTGGGTCCGGGCTTCATGTTTCTTGGACTGGAGCTGCTCCTGGAGGCGACCAGAACAAATCGATTCCGAGGATAACAGTGAACCGGTGGCAAAAGAGAGCTCTTGTGGCAAACATCAAAGGGCAGCTGTAACAGCAGAAATGTCGAGCTAGACAGAAACGAGGTAGACATGAGCTATAAAAGGGACTGGCAAAGGACGTACATTATGCTCCGATGCATCACAGGAAGGTATCGGCTAAGCAGGGCTTGGGTCAATCCTGGTCCTGGTCTTGGTCGGTACTTATCTCGAACTAAATGACTTGTGGTTGCAGCGGCCATCTCGAGTGCCACAATTCGCGCCACTGAACCGTGACGACCGCAAAAGCGGCGGACAGGCTTGGTCAACGAGGAGCGGCTTTTTCGGGAGAGGTAAGTAGGTCTTGAGGAATACCGCGCATTGTCACCTGCTTTGCATTTTTGCTGAAAACAGGGTTTCCGAGATCTTGTGGCCCAGCATCAAGGGAAAAGCTGCAAAGATATCAGCATCTCCGGGCCTGGGGCGACAGCATAGCATCCGGAGTGCCACTCTTTCACCTAGAACACAGAACTTTCCCGTCCACGATTAGAAATTGGATCCGCTGCTGCTAGCGTAAGTATCAAGTAAGTATAGGCATGGTTGAGTTGTGGTTGAGGCATGGTCTTGTTATCTATCTGCCAGTGGCACTTGCGGCGGCCTTGCAATATTTGGGAAGCGTAAGGAGTCAGCATTGCCAATTCGAGGCCAGCAGCACGATTTCCAACTGCTACACTCTAGGAATGAATCAAAATAAACTTAAGACTCGTAATCACAAAACCAAACAAAGCCAAATGTCGACTTTTCCTCTTCCATATCAAGTAATTGCCGAAATATTTTGTTCTGACGGTCTGCTAGTTTGATACTTATAATAAAGATTATGGAAAACTTCATGTATGATTTTTTCTTTCGCTCTCGTTGACGGTCGCTCGGAGGCTCCCAGCCCGATCAATGGTCTGACATAATACATTCTCCTCGTAACGGTCATGGCTGTGCTGTGACTAAGCACATGCCCGGGTAATATCCGCTTGCTCACTAATAGTATTACCAATAGCTCCACAAGGCTGTGCCGTCTGATGGCGCACAGTCCAATGGGGTAAGTTCCAGTTGCTGTGCAAAGCTGTGCAATGCGCACAGTCCAATGGGATAAGTTCCAGTTGCTGCACAAAGCTATGCAAGGCTGTGCAACGATCTTCGTCCAATCACACTATGATCTCTTATGCTTTACCTATGACTAAGCCTATGATCCTTCAGTATATAAAGCCCTAGTTCTACGTAGTTATTCTCTGTCTAGTCAACGTAAGTGCAATACAGCTATTAACTTATCAGCAACCCAAGTGCCCAACAACTCAGTACTTGACTTGACTCTTGCTTTCTATCACTTGCCTGCTTGCTCTGACTCTCTTCTTTGGACACTCTACTGAACGTTAACACCAAGTAGGTTGAAGCCCCTCGGCTCTCCGTGTAGCTGAGTGAAGTAAGAGTCTCTCGTTCTTGCATTCAAGTTAAACTGTGAAGGTCCTGGTCAAACCGACCTTCACAGTTTGACTAGACCTCATCTTACCAACATCTTAACTAACACAACCTTGTTCTCAACAACTATCTCAGTCAACCTCAGCCCTTGTATTTCGTGAATTCATTCAAGCCTTAACCTTTGACCTCATACCACCAATCTTCATTCAACCTCGTGTTATATCTACTTTGTACTTCCGTGACCTCTTCAACAATCATCATCATCATGTCTACCACACCCTCTATCACTGCCAATGGCAACACTATCACTGATACCTCAAGCCAAGTCATTGATCAAGATAGTGCCTATGTCTTGACCTCTGGTGAAATGGCTCAGTTGTTACAAGCCTTCATCAATATCAACCAAGCCATGGAACGTAATCAGAACACCAACTTGGAATTGGTTGACAAGCTGACCAATCAGATTCAAGCTCTTGGTAGAACCTCTGATTCTGCAGACACTCATAACTCATCTAGTCACATTCCACCTAAGCCCTCCTTCAAAGAACCTTTTGTCTTTGATGGAAAGGCTGAGAATGTTGAAGCTTGGATACTAGAGATTAGAAATGCTGTTGAGCTACAGCACTTTGCTCTCACTACAAGCAAAGACAAATGTCTGTATGCCAATGCCTACCTTGGAATGCCAGTACCTAAGCAATGGTTTCATGCAATTCAGAAGTCCAATCCCAACCTCCTTTATAGTTTTGATCGCTTCCTTGAAGCATTTAGAACTCACTTTGGAACTTCAAATGTAGCATATGAAGCAGCTAGGAAACTCAATGTACTAGTACAAACTGGTGCATGTTCAGTTTATGCCTCACACTTTCAAGAACTCATGGTCCATCTTGACTGGTCCGAACAGACCAAGATTGATAATTTCTATGTGGGACTCAAGCCAGAAGTTAAAGACAAGATGTCTAACTTCCACCGCAAAGATCAACCTATCGAGTTTGACAAGTATGTTGAGCTTTGTATTGAGCTTGACAACAGTGTCCATGAACATAATCAAGAACGCAAACGTGAAGGTAATAGAAATCCCTCGACATCCAAACCATTTCCACAACACAACCAGCACTCTCAATCACATTGTGATTCTCATGCCTCACAACCAACAACTTCTTCAACATCATCACTGTCTCCTGGTGTACCAATGGAAATTGATGTTGCCTGTACATCAAAGCCCCATGGTCCTCTTTCTGCTCAAGAGAAGAAAGGACACTGAGACAACAATCTATGCTTATACTGTGGTGGAGCTAATCACTTTGCTGTAAACTGTCCTAACATGAGCAGCTTTGCTAAGAAGAAGTATGCTGAGAGACACAGAGCTGATCCTTCAGGAAAAGCCTAGCTGTGAGTCTTCTAGTTGCTCCAGGGCTTTCGGTTAGTGCAGGAGCACACTCTGCTTGTTCAGTTCATACACAGGCACTGAAGCCCACTCTTGATTGTGTAGCAGACGCCAACTCTACTGTTATGCATCATCATGTTCCCATCTTTGTTTTTGCTTCTGGAAGTTATTTAAATTCGCCTCATCATTTGTTCATTGCTATCACTCTTCAGTTCCCACACTGACAACCTATTCGTACTTACGCTATGGTTGATTCTGGTGCTACAACCTCATGTATTTCAGACAGATTCTGATCTCAACATGGAATCTCTAGACATCTCAAAGACACTCCTATCCCTATCATGGCAGTTGATGATCGACCTATTGCCTCTGGACTGATCACCCAAGACATTATCGCCACTATTAACATCTCTGCCCATTCTGAAACTCTCACTCTTGCTGTGGTCTCTGTAGGATACCCAGTAATTCTTGGACTAGATTGGCTACAATGCCATAATCCCAATATTGACTGGTCCACAAACTCTCTGACCCTTGAATGCTGCAGCTTATCTAGAGTCAATCCTGTCAAGGTCTATGCAAAAGGCAAAAGTCTTGCTGTACGATCTTCTTCATCGCTCAACTCGGTGCCAGTTGGAATAGGTCTAGGCCTCACCAATTCTCCGATTGTGCCCTTGCTCACTGCTTCAATCAGACCTGATCCACTTGCAATGTGTTCTCATGAAGAACTCTTGGACAGCAATCTTGATGAAGACATTATACACTCAGTACCAACTCCTCAAATTTGTATACCTGATACCTCATCTCAACCTCACACCTCATTTTTAGCATCATTAGTCCAGTATAATGGATTTGAACATTTGTCCTCTCCATTGAAGCTGCCTGATGACTTGCATTCTGATCCCTCAATACTCACAAGCACTTCACCAGATGTGAAGATGCTCTCAGCAAAGCAATTTATTCATCAATCAAAGGATTCAGAAGTTCATTATCTTCGTTTCTTTGACTCAACCTCAACACACTGCATTAATGCCCTTGATCTCACTACCACCTTGGATCCAATAATCTTGCCCTCATCAGATGACTATCTCTCATCTATTCCAGCCAAGTATCATGCATGGGCAAACACTGTCTTCAATCCAGCTGAATTTGAAAAGTTACCAGAACATCGACCTTATGACATTGAAATTGAGCTAGAAGATGGTAAAACCCCGCCATTCAAGTCTATGTACAGACTTACTAGTGAAGAACGCGAAGCTGTTGCAGAGTATGTTCATACCAACCTCTGTTGTGGTCACATTCATAGTTCAACCTCATCTGCTGGCGTCCCTGTCCTATTCACACGTAAAAAGACTGGAAAAATTCGTCTCTGTGTTGATTTTCATGGACTCAATGCCATCACTCGCAAAAACCGCTACCCTTTACCACTTGTTGATGATCTTATTGATTGTGTTCAGGGTTGCAAAGTTTTCTCAGTTATTGACTTGAAATCTGCCTATAGCCATCTCCGTATTTGAGAAGGTGATGAGTGGAAGACTGCATTCAGAACACACCTTGGTCTTTTTGAACACCTCATCGTCCCTTATGGCTTAACCAATGCACCTGCTGCATGGCAAAACTTCATTCAAGATGTCCTCAGGGACTTACTCGACATTGTCTGTGTTGTCTATCTTGATGACATACTCATATTCTCTCGCACCCAAGAAGAGCATGACATTCATGTCGGCTTAGTACTTGACTGTTTACATGATGCCTCGCTCTGTGCAAACTTTCGCAAATGTGAATTTGACTGTTCAGAAGTTGAATTCCTAGGTTACATCATTGCTGCTAATGGTATCAAGATGAACCCCAAGAAACTGTGAACTATTTCTCAGTGGCCTGAACCAATCAAAGTCAAAGATATTCAATCATTTCTAGGCTTTGCTAATTTCTACCGCCGCTTTATCAATGGTTTTTCTCACATTACTTGACCACTTACACTCTTGACTCGCAAGGATACACCTTGGAATTTTGACTCAACAGCCAGAGAAGCTTTCAACACTCTCAAAGATTGCTTTCTCACTGGTCCTGTTTTACGTCACTTTGATCCTCTACTTCCTTGTACACTTGCTACAGATGCCTCTGACTTTGCATTATCTGGTGTTTTACAACAACCTGATGACAATGGTGCTTTACATCCAGTTGCATTTTACTCTCGAACCTTTTCACCATCTGAAATCAACTATGATGTGCATGGTAAGGAGCTACTTGCTGTCATTGAATGCTTTTGTGACATGCATGCCTGGCTTCTAGGTTCCAAATACCCAATATCAGTTATTTGTGATCACAAGAACTTGGAGTATTTCATGACTTCACAAGTTCTCAATAGATGTCAAGCCCGTTGGGCCATGTTCCTCGCAGAGTTTGATTTCAAACTTCAATGGGCTCCTGGACAAACCAACATTGCTGATGCCCCATCTTGTCGTTCGGACTTTATGCCTCAAAGGGGAGATGAACGCCTTGAAATTCAGAAATGTACCTTGCTTTCACCATTGCAAACTGAATTTTTATTCCCTGCTCAATATTCGTCCTACTCCTCACAAGCTAGTTCAACCTCTGTTCCCCAGAATCTAACAATAACAGCACTCTCAACCTCATCTGACTCTTTGTTCAATTCTGCATTTACTACACTTACTCTTGACAACTCAACTATCATAGAGAAGTTTAAATCTGCCTATGATCAAGATGACACATGGAAACATGCTATTGCCAATGGAGACCCAGGCTTCACTGCTCAAAGTGGACTTGTGTTCCATCAAGGTCGTCTTTATGTGCCTCCTTCACTTCATACTATGATTCTCCAGAGTCACCATGATACTGCTATTGCCAGTCATCCTGGTAGGACTTGTACTCTTGCCTTTGTTAAGAGAGACTACTCTTGGCCTGGACTCACATCTTTTGTACGATGCTATGTTGCTGCCTGCGACATATGCTCACATATCAAGATTCCTCATCATAAACCTTATGGTCTTCTTCAACCACTTGACATTCCACCTTGTCCTTGGAACTCTATATCCATGGATTTCATCATCAAGCTTCCACTATCACATGGCTATGATTCAATCTGGGTAGTATGTGACAGATCAACTTGAGCTGCACATTTCACTCCATGTAGAGAGTCTATGACTGCACAAGACCTAGCATGGCTATTCCTCGACCGAATCTTCCATTATCATGGTCTTCCAGAGAGCATTGTATCTGATCATGGATCATTGTTCCTCTCTAATTTTTGGAAATCTCTTATGTCACTCCTCACCATAGACATTCGCACCTCTACTGTGTACCACCCACAAACTGATGGTCTCACTGAGCGTACTAATCAGACACTTGAGACATACCTCAGAGCCTACTGTTCCTATCAACAGGATGATTGGGTTGATTATCTACCTCTTGCTGAGTTCTCATTCAACAACCTTGAGAATTCCTCAACCAAGCAAACCCCATTCTATGCCAACTATGCATTTCATCCTACATTTGAGCCTCGTGTTTCTATTGAGACCTCAACGGTACCTGCAGCAGAAGATCTGGCCAATAGACTACAACAACTCCATGCAGAGCTCCGAGCTGAACTTGAACATGCTCAGGACTCTCAGACCAAGTATTACAACTTAACTCATTCTGAAGCCCCAGAGTTTCAACCAGACCAACTAATATGGCTTCTTCGTCGAAATATTAAAACGACATGACCCTCACTCAAACTTGACCATCGAAGATTAGGACCTTATTGAATTGTTCACAGAATAGGAACCTCTGATTACCTTCTTGACCTTCCATCCTATCTATCCCGTCTTCATCCAGTGTTCAATGTGTCCCTACTTGAACCTTACAATGACCCTTCTGAATTCCATCCACATAGTGATCCAGAACCATTTGAGATTCCTGATGAGTCACCAATAATCAAGACAATCTTGGACTCAAGGAAACTCGGACATAGGTTTGAATACTTTGTGCATTGGAAACATCAGTCATCAGAAGAAGACTCGTGGATACCTCTATCAGACATTCCAACTCATAATAATGAGCTGATTGATCTATTTCATTGACGACATCCCAGAGCACCTCGGCCTCACTCATCAGTTTTGGAAAAGAGTTTTGCAACACTTCCAGAGACCATCCCTGTTGCTGTTCCAGCTCTTGATCCAATTCATCGTAATCCCAGTCCACCCAGGATTTCACAATGTTCACCATCACCACAACCTGTCCGTCAAAACCTTAGACAACAGTATACCCCTCCTTCTCAGACTACAACTCACACTGGTCGAATCTCTAGACCTGTAACCTGTTACAATCCAGAAATCCCAGGCAGACATTAGCCTTTGATTCTCTTCGGTCTTCAAAGGGGAGATGGTGTAACAGTCATGGCTGTGCTGTGACTAAGCACATGCCCAGGTAATATCTGCTTGCTCACTAATAGTATTACCAATAGCTCCACAAGGCTGTGCTGTCTGATGGTGCACTGTCCAATGGGGTAAGCTCCAGTTGCTGTGCAAAGCTGTGCAAGGCACGCAGTCCAATGGGATAAGTTCCAGTTGCTGCGCTAATAGGGTTGGAAACGTTCCACCCTGTATTTTTGGCATATCTAGTAAATATGACCATCTTTCCTGATTATGAATGGGACACTATTTGCCTAGAGAGGAGTTCTGACTTGTCTAGAAGAGTACCAGTACCAGTGCTGATCATGAAGCAAGCACCTAGAAGGATCCAGCAACAGCGCTTGAATGGCACTTTGCTTGAATACTTGATGGGAAACATAACAACCAATGCAGCGGTTCTACTAGTAAACCGTCTGTAAGTGGGCTGCACTACTCAGTCAAAACATAGGATAAATACTCGATGCTCGAGAAACTCGGTAACCTACTCTGTGAGTGAAACTCGATGGGACGCACAGAGATAAGTAAGCCAAACAACCAACAATAATGTGTCTACATGTGATCGAGTGACTTGGTGAAAACCAGACAGTACAAAGACACTGTTTCATATGAAGTCTCAGCATGGATAAGGCAAAGAATAATTGTTATAATACATGTTTGCACCAGTGCTATGCGAGTAAAGTCGAGAGCAGTGTGCTAACCTGAGTAAAGCTTAGAATCAGGAATGAATCAGCTTTACCCAAGGTAGCCAGATTAGGACAAGGATGACTAGGGATTGGCCTGATTGGGAAGAGCTACAAAGCAGCAAGCCCAATAGGGACAACTGAGTCTTGGCAGATGACAGAGTCGAGCCTGAATGGGAAGACTTGCATACAGCAAGGTCCTGAACAGGACTTGTATTATCAACACATCGGACTCTGAAATAATGTAGAAGTACTATAAAACTAGAACGTTTGTATCTTTAGTAGCCAGTGAATTGTGCCCCACAAAGCTCAGCTCACAAGCAGAGTCTGAGTGGAACTTTTTATCTCATTTTATTTTGGTACACAAGGACATGGTGATCCGAGGTACAAACCCAGTGATAGTGCTAGTGTGTACACAAGGACGTGGTGCTCCGAGGTGCAATAAAATTGTGTTCATCTGAAAAGACATATTGAAGTTGTAGCCCGACACCCATTGAAGCAGTAGCCCTGCACTATCCCCTTTATATTCCTTGCGAATTAAAACCATTTACAAGAACTGTGCAAGGTTCACCATCAAAGTGAACTAAGCTAAGTTTCTGTCTGCGAGAGACCAGTAGTGCGTGATCGAAACCTTACAACTTTGTTGAAAGGCTTTCTCTTTCTTAATAGCTGCCTGAATTACTTGGGGGTTAAAAGAGAGTTAGTGTGTATTTGGGTTATTAGTTATAGATCTTTATAGATCTGTTTCGAAGAAGTCCATTTGCATCGACAGCCCCACCAAAAGGTGCCCTATTAGTGCAAAGCTATGCAAGGCTGTGCAACGATCTTTGTCCAATCACACTATGATCTCTTATGCTTTACCTATGACTAAGCCTATGATCCTTCAGTATATAAAGCCCTAGTTCTATGTAGTTATTCTCTGTCTAGTCAACGCAAGTGCAATACAGCTATTAACTTATCAGCAACCCAAGTGCCCAACAACTCAGTACTTGACTTGACTCTTGCTTTCTATCACTTGCCTGCTTGCTCTGACTCTCTTCTTTGGACACTCTACCGAACATTAACACCAAGTAGGTTGAAGCCCCTCAGCTCTCCATGTAGCTGAGTGAAGTAAGAGTCTCTCGTTCTTGCATTCAAGTTAATAGAAGGTTGGTTTGACCAGGACCTTCACACTCCGATCCTCGATCCCATATGAATGACGAGTCCGACAGCAGCTTGTAAGCATTCCATGGTAGACCTGAGGCCAGAGGTTCGACAGCCGTCGAACATAACGTCGCAACCAAAAGCCTACCAGTGCCTTGACCATGGTTCCAATGCGAACCCACCTCAATGGCTCTAGATTTGATAGCTACCACCAACAATCTGGGTGGAAAAAAATCAGGGATACATTCCTTGCGCAAATCTCGAGGGACTGAACATGTTCTCATTGAATCCTCAGGGATGCTTTACCTGACAGTTTTTCTGCTGCACTGTCTGCGTTTTAGACGGATAGTAGTACATCGGGCTATACAACTAACTGGTTTCTGGCCCAGATTCTCGCAGTACCTTCAAACAAGCTGTGATTTGTCGCGACTCACAGGCAGATTGCGGGAGTTACAGATGATTCGGAAACGATAGACAGTTGTGCCTCATTACCAGGACCCTCGTCGAAACCTCAACAGAGGGCCTGGTAAATCTAAATTTATTTTTGGCCTTGACGTTTCTGACCTGACCCAGCTGAGTTGAAGCTCATATCCAGTATTCGCCCAGTTGGAAAAGGGGTTGAAGCTCTTGTGGTGGCCTTATCACTTGTTAACTTGTGGTCACTGGCCCACACAAGGTATATATATGTGATAAATCCTTGTGCACTGAACAAAAAACAGCACGAAAGGACTAGGAGAGCGGTTTCGGCTATTGTCTGTTCAACACGTAGCATGGCTCATTTTACAGTCTTGTCAGGACAATTTGCACTCGTTTTTGCTAAATACTGTTTGATCATACATTTATTCAATTTATCCCCTAAAAACTGCAGTTAACCTCAGAAATGTGAAATCTTGAGCCAAACCCAGGATTCCTGGTGCTCTGTGATGTCCAGAATGCCTCACATGATCCCAGATTATCTCCCATCAATTTCTGGACCCTCCTCTGGCTATCAGTGGCCTTATCGATTGTCTGAAATCCTGATTCACGCTGGTATACAGCCAATGGCATCGCTAATCAGTCTGCAAATCTCAATACAAGAATTTGTTGGGGGGTGTAGCATCAATATCAGACATATATATCACTAGAAATACAGAATGTGGTCGATTAAATGACTGGTGAGAGTGCCACAAGAGCTTCGACCCCTTTCCTGACTGAGCGAATACCAGATATGGGCTTCATGACTCAGCCGGGTCGGGTCGGAAACATCAACGCCAAAAATAAATTTAGATTTACAGGTCCAGGTCAAGAATTGATCTGCTTGGCACTGTTGTTTGTTCCAATGAGTCCCGACCACCAGGGAGCACAGTTTCTTGTGCATACCTAGACCATAAATCAGTGTCCTGAGATACCAAAGCACTGAAAATCATTTCTGCAAAGTTCCTCCATGCATTTCTGCTGAAAGCGATGTTTGAGGGCTCCATGAGTCCTAGCAGTGGTCAAAGACCCCCAGTTGCCGGAGAAAGCCCTCACAATTCCTTCTCGCCGATCTGGATGATCCACTAAATGATTGGATACTACCTTCTCGTCTTCGGTTACCAATCACCGGAGATCATAATGCGCCACCTAACAAAGCTAGATCTCTGTAGCACAGTTCCATTGTATGAAATAGGATGGGTCGCTGGAGAGGTCTGATGTATAAAAATAAGATTGTATCCGCCCAATCTTTACCAACTCCAGCCTCCTCATCTTGCACAATGAAGTCTACTTGGCTCTCTCTCGCTCTCGCTGTTGCTGTCACAGCTCATCCCAACATGCAAGTCGATTTCTCCAAGTATAAATTCCAAGCTCCCAAAGCTACGGATCTTCGGGGCCCTTGTCCGAGAGAAGAGACTCAATACGTATGATCTTTCCGTAGTACTGCTTGGCCAAATCATTAATGTTTCTTCAGTCTCGCAAACCATAGGATTCTGCATAGAAATGGACGAGGCCTTACTCCGAAGATTATCGTTAATGCAAGCAACAGTGAATATTCCCTTTTCCTGGACGGGACCCAGGACTGACATCATTCTTTTCAAGTCGGATTATGATACAACGTTCAAGTCGAGCTTAGTCTTAGTCTTAGTCGACATAATTGGAATGTCTGCCAAGTCGGGTTCACCACCGGGGCGGATATCGAGTCTTTCACTCTCGAAGATATCAGACTGTAAGAATCTCTTCGTTTGATGATTTAGAGAGTGATCAGGAGTCTCAGGCATAACAATATCGAGCACGACGCGTCCATCTCCCGTGCCGACCTTTTCACTGGCGATAACTTTAGCTTCAACAAGACCCTCTACAGCGCTATGGTCAATGCCAATTCTGGACTGGATAATTACGATCCTACCTCTGCAGGACTCGTTCAGAAGCAGCGACTCCTGAGGACTCCTGGAGTCGCAGGCTACCAACCCCACTCTGATCAACACCGAAAAGGTGAGTAGCGTTTCGTGAATTCAACTAACTTACCAATATTGCTTTACAGGAATTCACTATTCGCACGTGGGAGAGATCGTTGTATCTAGCAGTCATGGTGACGTGACAACAGGGAAAGCGCCAAAGAAGTATGTTTCTTCCTTTCGAGCCATCAAGCCCTGAATAAATGCAAAACTGATTCGTCAATATATTCTTTCCAGAGAGAAGGCTCCCGATTGCTGAAGGGTGGAAGCGCTCTCGTGTTCCATCACCGGGGCCAATATTGATCCTATTGCCGAAGGCATCTTCAATGCCCCGGACTGGTCCCCGGACAACAAATGTCCCTCGGTGATCTTTGTTATCAGCGATACAGCGAGCTTTACGGTTTAGAATAATGCTTGGAGGATATATAACCATATTACTCTATTGAATATTACTTGGTTCGGCATTATGTGATCTGATCTGGAACTCCACAACAAAAGTCGATCATCAGCATCTAACTTTGTGTAGCGCATTCCGACTCCATTAGATTGAGACTTGTTACGTGTGTACGAATGCTGGTAGTAAACAGTTTCCATAATATGAATAATCATGGCACTCGAGTCCTTGAGGCCCAAGGACTGGTTACTCCGTGACGGCCGGTCACCGTGATTGATGATCATAAGATCACAGAAGTCGACCAAAATACCGCAGAACAACCCTTTTTGTCTTCAAGATGCTAACTCTGGATGCAGAATTTGCGATATATCGATGGATACACACATTATTTGTCAGATTTGCCTCCTCCCTCGTCTGGTGGAGCCCTCGACAGCAGTTAATACTTATGGCTATCATAATCTGTAACATACTCGTTCAGAAGCAGCGACTCATGGAGTCTCAGGCTACTAGCCCCACCCTGATCAACACCCTCAAGGTACTGTGATTAGGCTTCCAGTTATCGCTATTAGTGTGATTGACTGACATGTCCGTTTTTCAGGAAATTAACATTCGCGTCCGTGAAAGCTCTTTGTATCGCGCTGTTATGGGCAACGTGACAGCTGGGATTGCACAAAAAAAAGTATGTTCTTTTTGATCTTCGAGTCCGCTGACTGAATGGCAAATAGATTTGTTAATATATTCTTCCGAGAGGAACGACTACCCATTGCTGAAGGGTGGCAACGCTCTAGTGTTCCAATCACTTCCGAAAGTATGAGTGACATAGCCGAGGGCATCGTCATTGTCTCTGACTGGTACCCAGACAACAAATGTGCTTCCGTGATTTTTGTTATCGATGATACAGATACCTTTACCGTGTAGGACAATACCTGGATGATATATTGATGTCTTTTCTCAAGTATTATTCGGTGTACCCCGTTCATCTCATCCGGGCAGAGACTCAAGACATCATGAGAAAATGGCAGGTTGATCATCACATTCAACGTGTGAGGCCGAGGCCAGGTCAGAACTTGTGATGGTGGTACCAAGACATTCTAAAAGACCGTCCAAGTTTCGTAAAGAGTTTCCATTGTGATACAAGTATCTTACTTGATTATCTGAGATTCAAGCACCGTTCCATGGCGGCTGTGGCCAGCTAGAACTATATGATCTTGAGGATCCGAGAACCGACAACAAAGCAAAACAACGCTTCTATCTTCACTTGCGAGATTTATGGCATTTTCTCACTTCGTCTCCGACATTGTACTCGAAATTCAACGCCTCAATTTCTGTCCATAGCATTTGCGCCTGCAATTTTGTTTCAGCAAGCCTCATGACACGCAGTGATTGAACTTAGCAATTCAGGGACTCAGTTGCCACCTTGCTGCGACTGCCACATGGTCCTGACTTTCGATCCGATGATGTCTTGAATTCAATTCCATAAATGCCGGTCGGGATATGTTTCATCCTATCAGGAAAGATGTTCAATGGACATGTTTCCCTTGACTTTTTTCGCTGCGCCGCGCAGTCCTTTTGACAAGACAACTTCCTGATATCACAGTACTGCCAGTCTGTTTTTAGTGGATACTGCGATTATCGCAGGTTCCTGCAGTATTGGGCCTACATAATGACGAGCGACGGTCACTTGTTCGACAGATGATGCTGCTAACAGGTTGAACGCGAACTCTGTTTCGGTCAACTGGAAAGCAATGCTACGACTCGGTGATTCAGAAAGCTATGGTACATCTATGATGCTCTTATGTCTGGAATGCCCTATTACTTGATTTTGGTACAGTTTTTTGTTGTAACGTGAGAGTTCCCACCACGTTACCTGATGCGTCGATGTCCATCTCGAGATTTCGGTTGACAATCCGATACAATGATCCTGTCTCAATCCATGATTAGAGATGTAATATCATATAAGCCCGAGACGATCATCAGACGCAAACAAATCGCTCCACGAATCCGTTACAAGTCGTATGGGTACAGTAATCTGTTGTCCTAGAATTTCCGATTTTTGTAGATGTCGGGGTTGCAATTTCATAACAATGAAATCCTGAAGCGCAAGCGCAATTGAGCACGAATTCAATTGACCAGAAGTAGTAGCACTGACCCTGACTAAAGTGCGTCCAACGTTGAAACCCCCAAAAGTGATATCAGCGTTGGGTGAAATCGTCCCCTCCCAGTCCATTGTAACTTCTGCTGGCCCGATACTAGCAGGAGGGGGGGTGGAGCGGACTTGTCCTTCTCCGATGCTGCTTGTACGCCACGCCTGCTTGTCTTGGAGGTCCATAGCAATCTGTCGGTGGATGAAAACCTTTATAATTGGTTCCGATGCGGCAAGTTCGCGCATAGACTGGAGCGATCCTGAGATATGTATATGGAAAGGTATGGCGTCTTGCAGCCCGAATATCTGGACTGCGGGTATGAAGAACTGCAGACAAGAAATCAATAAGTGGCTTCGAAAGAAGATTTGGCACTGACACTGGTATGTATCGGGGACAAGCTTGGCGGTTTACATTGCCGCATCGGGAGATCTGCGTGGCGTTGAAGCCACTCCTCAGGTGAGCTTTTGATGCTCGAGAATAGATGAGGGTTCTGTAGAATAGGAAGATTGGGTCTTGTACGCGGAATAATGTTCAAGCGAATCTTCAAACTGGCCATAAATATGAATTATTACTGTATCCTAGTAATGCAGTGATAGAGACGGACCTCTTTTTCTTGAATATCGACTTTCCCTTTTTAGTTATCACTACACTCAAAGTGTATTTGCAGGTCGAGATCATGCCAGAAGTATCCGCAAATGCGTAATGGTGAGATGGGGGCAGCATTCGCATTTCTCCATCAAGCTCTATTTTGTTCGGAATTGAAATCGAGAAAGGAATTAAGCTAGGCGGCGTAGAAGAAAATGATATCGAAGACTGTGGTGGCCATAAGATATGGCTCACGTCCAAAGTTCGTGTCTTTTGCGAGCAGCCTCTAGGCCCAGTGATGACGGTATGCAATTTTCCTTGAAGCTATGAACACGGAACAATGAGTACACAGGACGAGATTACCGGTAAAGAGACCGAGTCAGTTACCTTCAAAGTCACTCGAGCGACGCTTTCGCGGTTCGCCAGAGTCACCACCCCGTTGATTGGTGTTCGAGCGTCATAAAATGGGTGCAATAAACCGTCTTTTTGTTCGGTGAGCACCAACGAAACCGACTTGTTGCTAGAACCAAAGGTACCCGAAGGGAGTGGGGACCTGGAATGCCGGGTATGAAGTAATGTTTCTTCGCTGGCCGATGGTGAAGACGTATAGGTGGGAGGCGGGGCAGAAGCCGAATACGATGGAGCGGCTAGCGAGATCATTACGCCTGCGACTTGAGACATTGGGCGCAAGAAAGAAGACTTTGTTGCATTTAGATCAATGGAGACTGTTTTAAACACCTAGTAGAGGACCCTGCGTCGTTTGATCAATAAGCAAATCGAGTCAGAATTCGCCCGACTGTGGAGGTCCTGTTAGTTAGGGTTTGTAAGCAAGATCAGCAAGATCATTTCCAATCGAGTCGGAGCTCCGCCGTCGGAAGCGGGGATATCCACTTTGGGGTGGAGGCTGGCCTCCACTCCCTGTGAGGGCACAAGTCAAACCAAGAACTCACCGTTCACTTTGTTCAAAGTTTCACGCAAGTTTCGTTGGACCTCATGTTAGTTGCATTTCCGAACCCCGCGGGCTATTCACGCCGCTATTTGGTTGTGTTGTGTCCATGTCCAATCAACAAGAGATCGAAAAAAGGAAATCATCATGAGATTGAGCGAGAAGGTAAGGCTTGTCGCAGTTAAATGAGTCATTTCTCCGTTCTGGCCCCATATAAGTGGAACATGTTACTTAGAACGTGTTCTACCGGTAAGTCGTGTTTTCCGAATTGACCGAAAATTTGAAACCTTTACATCACACAAAAATCACGCTTTGATCACGCTTGGACGCAGTTGAAAGAGTTGACTGTAAGACTCTCAAAGAAGAGTTTCACTATTAAGCAGAAAAACGGCAGCTCTTGAGCCTTGACTTGACTCATCTTCATAGTCCGGAGCCTGAGTTGATAATGATATGGTGAAGATTTTATCGATATTGTGCCTTGAAACATAGCGCAACTCGGAGACGTCAATATCATCCTCAACAGCGTTACATATTCCTTCCCCAGGCCCCAGGTTCGGACGCCGACTCCGACGCATCAAAAGAAGAGGCCGATCATTATTTCACGGCCGAACTGAAGATTGTGATAGCTGGTAAGCTGGGAAATTTGCGGCTCCCCAATGCATTCCATGCCGTCGATCGTTCAAAATTGGAGAAGATTCTGCGGCGATAACAATCATCAGTGTCGCACTCTGATTTGTGGCACACCCAATTTGATACGATATCAACTCATTATTATACAAAAACTTTGCTTATACTATTGTCCATCATATAACTTGAGATCTTCTGCTATGTAAAGTCCGTGGGTGCTCAAATAAATACAGTTTTACGCCACGTTTCTCTTGACCACCAGCTCCGGAGGACAATGGATGAGCTATCGGGCTCTGCAGCTGCGTCCGAGTCACTAGAATCATCAGTCGATAATGTAGTGATATCTTCGCTGGCAGAGGAAGCATCATCAGACATATCGGGGCTTGAACCGTTGGTAGAAGCGTTGTCGGCCGGAACAGTGGAGTCGTCGTCATCATCGACAATGGCAGCAACAATGACAATGGTCCTTTCGTTGTAAACCTCGCCATCGGGATCATCGATCTCTCCGTCCCAGTCGTCGATGTCTGTATCATCGGAGTCGGAACAGTCCTGACCGTCGGGACAGCATCCGGCCATTTTGCCATATATGACACAAGTGAGTCCGGTATCGCAACATCCATTTCCTGGAAGAAAAGAATTATAAGTAAATAATTGATGGAAAGATGAAGAGGATTTGAGTACCATCTGAACATTGGATGCAGGTGTCGTCTCGACGAAAGTGTCTTGAGACTGAAGGGAGGTGACTTCGTTGTTGCAGCTTGCCTCGAGGTTGAACGCCGATGTGATCGGGTACATGAGAAGCCATAGATCCCTTAACGATCATCAAGGCAAGAGTAAGAGTGAAGAGTGAAGACGAGATCATAGTGGAAAAGTCGAAAGTCTTTTGAAGATGTTTAGAGTAGAAGTAAGAACAAAGAAGCTCTGTAGAAAAAAGGCATTGTCTGTGCGCCTTAAATAGCCAGAAACTCTAGGGGCTATTTACAAAGGAGGCAATGCCTCCTTGCACTGGTTTTACATTCTCCTCAGTGTCCATGCAGTTTTACAATCTTCTCGCACCTTCTGGGATCTCCTGTCTAGATAAGAAGCAGTTTAATTGGTCTTAGACAAGGCCCAGAGCCTAATCAAGGATCGGGGGCTGTGATGATTTCAAACGTGGCGCATGACGGGTCTCCTCAGCGGCGCTACAGTTGCGCAATGTCTCCATTATTACTGTCGAACTCACAGAGTAGAACACCGGATATAAGCTAGCTTGGGGTGCGCTGGAGTTCTCTGGGTCGCACCCACCCAATTAGTAGGGCCCGAATATGTTGTGTGGCGTAAAGTGTTACACCTTGAATGCTACAAAATAATATCTATTGAATGACTCCGCACAAACGATAGCAAGGAAAGTCCGAATCCATGTAATAAATTCCTCAAATCCCATTGACCATCCATTCTCGACATTTTCCGATCGTTGCACCACCCGCATTTGTGGCTATGCAAACATCAAACACATGATCGCGCTCTTGATTCCGACCATCCAGTCAGAATGAACCACATCGTAGGCTATCTGAAAGAGTCCCTGTCTTGAGTTTTTCGGCACAACAAATGTAATTGTCTTCAAGTCAACGGTGTTTACTGCTTACTAGTCCTGACACCTCTATAGGGCTCCGATTAAGTACTCGCATGCTAACTCGACGACAAATATGTCCTTGAACGCATGTAGCCATCTTTTGTTGACCAGGCTTACATTAGTTTAGGCGACAGAAAGCTCTTCTGAAACCGATGACTTTTGGATCAATCGTATCGTGAGTTTGGCTGTGGCCTTTTGCTAACAGGCGGCCTATCCATCGAGCACAGTCATTGGTTGATAAAATCCTCGAGCGTTCGGTGAAGGCTGAAGTCGCTCCCTTGCCCAGCGGCTGGACCACCTGGGATCATGCACAGGACCTCAATGCCATCTTTGATCGCTGTGAGCTCCAAATTTACCTCGGGAAAAAATATCAGTTCTCGTTCGAATACGTGGAGCTCTTGATGTTCCAGCGAACCTCAGACAAGCTGGTCTTCCGATACACCGAATATTATTATCGGTACGGAATGGAGGACGCTAAGCTCTTCATTTACCCAGCGATAGATCTTTCAGTCGATGATTTCTTGCAGCGTTGGAAGGAAGACGAGAAGGGGTTGTTCGTTGAACCTATCGGTACCGATGCCCAATCCCTTCATGTCATCAGGGTCCAATCTGATTTGGTGAAAGAGTGGATAGCGCAAGAAAACCCATTCAAATAGTGGGGTCAGTGGTATTGAATGCCTTCCTTTGTACGTATCAGATGACATCGCATCTGAATCGCCAGGCCTGTAATTCAACAAGAGGACGCTTCGTGTACTGTACTCGAAAACATCATTCAATCAACCTTAAATTTCTCTTATATCATATCCGCTTTGTGGCAGTCCAAAACTCAGCATGATAGGTATAGCCCAGCATGCTCTGCGAGTCGTGGGTATATGACGTGTCTATGGTTCTTTCATTCTGGGGCAGGGTATCAGCATCGAATATAGAGGACGAATGATTGGGCAGAAAAGAGGCGACATGAAGGACAAAAGAGGTATCACCAAGGATAAAAAAGGCGGCATTGAGGATAAAAGAGACACCATTAAGAACCAAAGAAGAATCGAACTCACCGAAACGTCAAACCCAACCGCATCCATCAGCATCTTCAGCTCCTCCAGGTCAAGCTCCACAGACGCATCGTTTGTGGTGTTGTTTTCAAAATGCCAGAGGAGTGGACCTGGAAAGGAGTGAGTGAAAAAGTAGTGTTTCATAGAAAAGCCTCGAAGATAGCGAAGTCAAAAGGCTCAACCATCCCGAACAGAAAAGTAAAAGTAAAGCACAGAACAGCCATAAGAAGTGCAAAGAGACGAACCGAGGTTGATCCAGATCCCGCCTGGGGTAAGGATTCGATGGATGATGCGGAGGTAGTTTACAATGTCTTTCGCCTGCAAAACAATGAGATTAGATGATGTGGAAGGAAGAGCCGAATGGGTCAAAGCCGACAGCAAGGAAGCACCAGAATTGGGAAACGGTATCAAAGACGAAATCCAGGACGCACCGTATCAATGAAGAAACAAGTCAAGATCGCATCCCACTGCCCAGCCTGCGGCTCCCCTGCCTCTATAGCTTCGCTCCCATATATCTCTTCAAAGTCCCCTGGGGTAAAGGATCAGCAAAGGAAGGTGATGCGCAATGGTGACTCACCAGCAACCAACGAAAAGTCTGATCCCTCAGGCAATGCAGTCGGCAGAACATCCGGTATATGAATTGCTCGGAGCATCGACGTCCTGGAACGCGAATTCGAGAAGCTGTGGACATAGGGATATATGGTATGCTGGTCGATAGCATCGGTTCTGTCCGGCTCAGTCAGATCAAAACGGAAATGGAAATGGAAGGAGAGAGCACCTGTTAAGAATGAAATACGACGCCAGGAGCATGTAGTGCGAAAACTCGTTCGCTTGACACGAAAATCCGAGATTGGCCACATCATGCGCTAGACGTGCGAGACCAGCCCCTGGGACCAGGACCCGGAAATTCCTCCTGGAGACGACATCAGCACCATGAAGGGACGATAGAGGTGGGAGGGAAAGGGAAGGGAAAAAAAGGTCAAGACTGACCTTTCCTCTAAAGGAATATCCGAGAAATGGTTGACTAGCGCGCCTTTCATCGGTTTGTAGCACCGCTCGCGCTCGTCTCTGCCCTGATTTGGTTCAGAATGGGACAAAGGTTTGGCGTCGAAGCATACCTCTTCGCTCCATTCACGGACAAATTGTTTCAGGGTGCTTCGAATCTTGTCCATGTCGAAATCGGAGGGTTTGTATGGTTTCTGTCGTCCATTCGACCTGACTATCGCCCGGCTGCTGGGTCCTAGTGGATATTAGATTCGCCAACCATCATGGTTTGACTGTCGACGCACCTGAATGGCTGTGGCCACCCTCTGCCTGATGTTGCTCTGCCACCTCACCGGCCTCACCCTCCTCGACCGCATGCCCGAAGATCTCCGGATTCTCAACGATCTCGCTGAGGAATTTCGCATTCTCCAGGACGGCTGCATCCACCTCGTCGAGCTTTTGCTTATAACCCAGGGTCGCTAACAGATCAGCATGAGATTTCGGCAGCGTATACAGATCCTTGCGTCGGCGGTTATTTGCTGCTAGCTGAAAAACAACGAGCCAAAGAAAACGAGAAGCCAAGTCAGCAAGGTGAACCTCATTTGGATGAATTGGAGGCACAGTACTGAATACGAGGCGTAGCTCTGGAAAGCGGTAATCACGTTGGCGAAATGGCGTTGTTCTGCAAGGATCTCTCAGCATAGAATTCGAGTCTTTGGTTAATATTGCTTACCTTCGTCGATATCGGCTTGGCTAGGCGGCATATCTCAATCTGGAAGACGTGGCGAAGCGAAGCGGATGCAGTCAGGTGATTTGGTCGCGTCCGGCTTGTGGCTCACCTCGATTCCAAGGTGCTAGAAGCTTCTCTAGCCTGGGGGATATGGCTATTAATGATCATCGGTAGAGGCGGCTTGACCTGATCAACTTTATCGAAATCTATCGAAATCGGCCCAATGACGGATTATGACGCTAGTAACCTGGTTATTGATTTTTGTTGGATTGTTTAAAACGGTGCAAAACGTAGAATTGCAATTCGAACTGCTGTACGTGTACCACAGAATTCGACGGTTAATGTGTTTCCGAATTTCGTGGTTGTTTTCCCAAAGCGGAGCTCCGTCTTGTGGCCATTTCAGAGCAGAGCACCCGGCTCGGCCTTGCCGCTTGCCGGGCCCAATTTCGTCACTTCCGTCAAATTTCAGAGGCCTCGATTCGATTCGGCACCGCCGCCTTTCTCTTCTCACCACCACCATCGACGATAAATCATTAATGGGTGTCCTTGACGTTGTTCCTGTAAGCCTCGTTCACCTCCAAAAGGCGATATCGTGCTCATTGTTGACAGGCTGGCGTCTTGACTGGCGACCAGGTGCGCAAGCTCTTCGACTACGCGAAGGAGAACAAGGTCCGTTCGTTTATTCCTCGTAACGACGATGGTGGCCTGATATTGCCTTGGAAATAGTTTGCAATCCCTGTGAGCCCGTTTGCTGAATTCCCCTAAAACCAATAATCTGACCAGCCTTGTTATCCAGGCAATCGTAAGCAATTCCCTTCGAATTCCCATTCCAGTATTTACAGATAACAGAATTGCACATCTTCGTCGACCGTCAACGCTGTCCTTGAAGCCGCAAGGTGAATTCATTTTCCGACAGAAGAAGCCGGATCTTTGACGAGATTCTTCAGGGATTCCAAATCGCCCATCATCATCCAGGTCTCGCAGGGCGGGGCGGCCTATTTCGCTGGAAAGGGGCTGGCGAATGACAAGCAGCAAGCATCGATTACGGGTGCTGTCGCTGCTGCTCTGCATGTTCGTACTGTCGCAAAGGAATACGGCGTGTACGTCCGCTTTTTCGTCTCTCAGGTTCTTTTCTCATTCATTTAAAGCCCTGTCGTGATGCACAGCGATCACTGCGCGCATAAACTTCTTCCCTGGTTCGACGGGATGCTCGACGCCGACGAGGCTCATTTCAAACAGCACGGCGAACCTCTCTTCTCTTCCCACATGCTCGACCTCTCCGAAGAGCCCAAAGACGAAAACATCGCCACCTGCGTCAAATACTTCAAGCGCATGGCCGCTATTGGAATCTGGCTCGAGATGGAAATCGGTATTACTGGGGGCGAGGAAGATGGTGTCGACAATACCGGCGTCGACAATGCTAGCCTGTACACCCAGCCTGAAGACATTTTCGACGTCTATGATGCCTTGAGCAAGATTAGCCCGAATTTCAGCATTGCGGCGGCGTTTGGGAATGTCCACGGCGTATACAAACCCGGAAACGTCAAGCTTCAGCCAGATCTTCTCGGGAAGCACCAAGCATTTGCGAGCTCCAAGCTCGGTGGAAACACCCCCAAGCCTTTGTACGTCGTCGATTCCACGGTTTGAAAGGCTTGGCTAATAGTTATACAGGTACCTTGTGTTCCATGGCGGATCTGGATCGACGAAACAAGAGATCAAGACTGCCGTCGACAATGGTGTCATCAAAATGAACGTGGATACTGATACCCAATTCGCTTACCTTGCTGGTATACGGGTCTGTCTTCCTCTTCGCTCTTCTTCAAAATCATTGCTTACATACGATATAGGATTACGTTGTGAAGAAGAAGGATTACCTGGAGAAGCAAGTGGGCAACCCTGAGGGCGCTGATAAGCCCAACAAGAAAGTCCGTATTTCTCCGTCTTGGTCTGAATCATTGAAATCTCATTGTTTCATAGTACTACGACCCGAGGGTTTGGGTGCGTGAAGGTGAAAAGACGCTCTCGGTCCGCGTTAAGGAAGCTTGTGAGGACCTTGGTAATGCTGGTACGTCGTTCGAAACATCATTCGGTATCATGTCTAATGGCTCACAGGACGATTGTAAGAGAGAAAAAGAAGATATAGACAGAATCAGAAGACTGTACTCATCGATGTACTCAATACACCCTTATCGACCACGATCACATGTGATCACATGTGATCACGGGCGCTGCTCACAAATGCTTTGGCATCGGAATGTATTTTGGTCGAGCGGGATGATGAGAGTGCTGATGCTTTGACATTAACCAGGTATTTTTATATATATCAGCTCGTTTTAATGTTACCCATATCACAGGACTGTCAAACTTGACCAATCCACAGTCAGACTTGACCAATCCTGTTATCACAGGACGGTCAGACTTGACCGATCCTGTTTGGCGATGCACGGGCTTTGGTCGAATATAAGATCTCAATTCAGCAGAAATGGTCAACCAACAATGCGCCTTTCTACTTTACTCTTTGTCTCGTTGTTCTTCTATACCTCACATGCTGACCTTGCTAGTTCAAAGCGAAGCACTGTCGGCGCTGTTTACTGCAAGTCACAATGCTTTCCCTTGACTTTAAGCTAACATGTTATACAGTTATCTCCAATCAGCCCGATAAAAACTATGTCGTCGCATCTGCCATCAGTGCCGACGGAAAACTGGTACCCAAGCTCCTCTAGTCATCCCTTTTTTCTCATTGAGAATGAATCCCAGACTGTCGGCAAAGCGACATATGCAGGCGGAGCTGGATCTCACCAGGCTGTTCTCACCGCCGGTGATGCCTTTTTCAGTCAAGGCTCTGTAGCGGTATCGCAAGACCATCGGCTTTTGGCTACAATCAATGTTCGTCTGTTCCTTTACGCTTTGAAATGTTGACTGAAAGCTTTCGGTGAAGGCTGGTTCAAACACTGTTGTGCTGTTCGACATTGATAGCACAGATCCGACCAAATTGACCATGCTGGGCAAGCCAATATCCACCAAGGGAGAATTCCCTGTATCCGTGACGATCAATCCGAATGGCGATGGGGTTTGCGTTCTGAATGGAGGGAAGGTGAATGGTGTCAGGTACTTGAATTCTTAGCTTCAAGGTCTTCTAACTGACGGGATTCTTTCTATAGCTGCTACAAAATCATCCCGAAATACGGTCTTGTACCTTCGACAGTCAGGTCTTTGGGGCTCAACCAGACGACGCCGCCAGCTGCTGCTCCAGGGACAGCTAGCGATATCCTTTTCAGTCCAGATGGAAAGTCCCTCTATGCTGCTGTTAAAGGGACTGATAATACCACCCATGCTGGGTTTATCGCCATCTGGGATGTCCTCTATGGTGGTTCCATATCTGACAAGTTCAAGACTAGAGTAGTACCACATGGAGGTGCAACACCTTTCTCCATGACGCCTATCGCCGGAAAACCTGGAGCACTGTTTTTGGCGGATACGAACCAGGGATATGATGTCGTGGATTTGGAGTCTGGGTTTGGACAGGCGGAGGTTGCCGCGCCTGGGGGGAATTGCTGGTCGGCATATAGCCAGCGGACGGGAAAGTATTTTCTGTCGGCTCCTGGGGCTGGGACCATCACGGAAGTGAATATCGGACCTGATTTGAAGTCATCTGTTGGGAAGGTAAATAATCCCTTTTCTATTCATTCTTTCTTTGTTGTCGAAAACTGACGGGTTTTGAATAGCAACATATTTTGAACGGTGGACCTCTCGATATCGCTGCTGCTTCCAACGGGTACGAGATTTCTCCTTGCATCCCTGTAGATGCTCATTTCCATTGCAGGTTTTTGTATGTTTTGACAGCGGCGAACCGGTCTGTGACTGTATTGGACCTGACCGACAATTCTGGTGTCGTACAGACACTCGATATTTCCGAGGAGAAGACTGGAGTCCCAATTGGTGCGTCTCTTTCATTCTTGCAGCTTAGTGTCTTGACGAGCCGAACAGAATCGGCCAATCTGGCAGGAATGGCGGCATATATGAAGTAATGAACCACGTCCATATTTGTCGCGAAATGGGCCAGAGTTTATACTGGTCGCTCGCTCGATATACCCTTTGAATGCAATCCTGCCGTTTTGTTCCTCAGATCTTTTTGGACCGTGATTGAAGCGGAGCATTAAGCCGACTAGCACGCCGAGTTTCTCGGAACAGCAAATGGGCGATCACATCATCATGTGATTGTTAATCGGTTTCAGTTCAAGTCTTGTTTTAGTCCCGTTCAGCCTGCTCGACATTTATTGCGTACGTGGCACAAATCCGCTCTTGCTGCACCTTTCAATTTCCTTCGCCGAAGCTTTGCCTATCGTTCAATGCAAAGTTAAAAAGATATAAAAAGATCAATACAGCTCTGCAAGCAAAACCTCGTGCTGATACCGCTGATACGAGCACATTGGCCTGATATCACGCGCGCAACCCTGCGTAACCATTGTAACCTTTTGATGTCAGTGCCGTTTCGTATATAAAGAGCAATCATTATTCTGTCTCTCAGACCTATTTCTTTCTCTCTATCGGTCAGTCATACTTAACTCCTTCTCTCTCGCTCAGTCATTGATTCCTCCGCCAGTCATGGTCAACTTTAGCGTCTTCCTCGGTGGATATACCTCCTACATTCTTTCATACATATTCGACACCGACGCCTCCACCCTGACATTCCTGGCCAATACGACGACTGGAGCGAGCCCTTCATGGATTACTCCGAATTTGAAAAATCCGAGGATTTTCTAGTGCGTTTGACTAGCTCAATGAAGGCTAATAAGATTACTGATGCGTATCACTACTTATCGGTAGTGCGACCAACGAAATCGCAGATGGTGCGGTGCAGTCCTTCCAGATTCTGCCAGGAGGACAATTGCAGGTGTTGGATACAGTGAGCTCTGGCGGTAATGGACCGGCTTTTGCGGCCCAGCTGTCCTCGGGCGCTGTTGCAGTCATGAATGTACGTCCTCTGTCCTATTGGCTCTGCAAATTATTGAGGTTCTCGTCAGTATGGCGGTGCAAACGGAAAAGTCATCCCAACGACCGACTATGAGACCAAATTCGCCACCTCCGCCCCAGTGATAACATTCCCAGCCCCAGCTGGCGGCGTCTCGAACCCCCACATGGCCCTGGAACATCGCGACGAGCTGTTCGTCTCAGACCTAGGTGGCGACAAAATCTGGCGTCTCGGAAAATGTTCGACGACCGGAGAATACACGATCCACGGATTCATCGCGCACCCCACCGGCTCCGGGCCGCGCCACATCGCCATCATCGACGACATACTCTACACGGTCCACGAAACCGCCTCCACCCTCACGTCACAAAAGATCCCATCTTACCCGAACGGCACTTCGGAATTTATCAGTAATGTCAGCGTGGCGCCGACAGATGGTCCCGCTGACGGAGCTTGGTTCGCCGCAGAGCTTCTTGCGCCACCGAAATCAACGGCAAGTCGGATTCAGTATCTCTATGCGACAAACAGGAACATCGCGAATCGCACTCCCAGTGGCGATCATGACCCTCGTGGTGACCCCATCGCGATTTTCCAGGCTTCAGCTGACGGGACTCTGACGCTCGTGAAACAAGTATACACTGGCCTCGAAGAGCTCAGAGGTGTCGAATTTGGTGCTGTAGGGAGCGGAGCAGAGGAATATCTCGTGGCGACTGGAGCGCAAAGTGGTGGTGTCGCTGTTTATAAGAGAGTTGATGGAGGTGCTGACCTTGAGCTTGTGGTCAGAGACGATACTGTTGTTCCACGGTCGACTGTTCTCTTGCTCTAGGATTTCTCTATTTGCGCGGCTGAATGCCTGGATTTGACCCCGGTTTCGTGAAGGCGCTGATGGTGTAGTGGTGGCATTATCGCACGGCGACGGCTCAAGCTCGATTTCTAGTCTCCGCCTGGATTGAAAGTGATCATTTTTTATACTTCGGGATATGTTTTCTTGAGAGGACTTATAGAGGCCATGTACACAGACTAGAGATCACGGACGACTAGGTCTAGAGCTAAGGTTGTGCCGATGGTGTAGTGGTAGCACTGTCGTCCGATAAGCGGCCTTTTGGTTGTACTACGATAGCTCAGGTTTGATTCCTGGTCGGCGCCTCGCCAAAGTCCAATGATACTTTCTATTGTTAGCAACATCCGATAAAACATGCATTCCCCCGATAAGTTAGCCAGCTAAGATGAGAAATTAGAAGTGAAACCACCACCTCGGTTGAAAGTTGACCAATGTCTGAGTTGTCGATTTTCAGCCGACTTGTAGATACTTGCAGTAATGATTTGTCATCATTCTGACGCGTCGCTCTTTCTTTTTCTCGTTTCTGTTTTAGTTACAGTACCGTTTGAAATTTCAGTTCCTTGGTGTCCGCATCAGAATGTATTGCCTTTCCGGGATACGGGATTAAGTTAGGTCCGAACCGACGAAGGCGGTATAGTCAGCCTTATTCATGCTCACCAATCTTGATCAACGCTTGAGCATGATTCATCGTTGAACTTCCTTCCTTCCTTCCTTCCTTAGCGATTCAGGCTATAAAGAGCTTCAACGGTCTCCGATTTCCATCTCAACCCATTCTTCCATACGATGACCCACTACGCCACCAAAGGTACCAAAAACTACCTTGAGAAAGTCGCTATCGTCGGGGTAAGCTCAAAGTCTCTTCATGAAAGATCCACTCTCACACTATTGCTTGCAGGCAGGTGGACAGGTGGGCTCATTCATCGTTGATGCATTGCTCAAGACAGGAAAGCATGAGGTCACCGCTATAACCCGAGTCGGTAGCACCTCGAAGCTTCCCACTGGCATCAAAGTTAAAAAGGTCAACTATGATGATGCTTCTTCTCTCTTCGCAGCTCTTCAAGGCCAAGAAGCTCTCATTATCACCCTGGGCACGACGGCTCCTCCAGAGCAAAACACCAAGCTCATCGAAGCCGCTGCTGCTGCCGATGTTCCTTGGGTTCTTCCGAATGCGTATGCAATTGACTCAACCGATACCAAGCTTCTAACAGAGAGCCTTATCGCCGCCCCCCATGTCGCTATCGCCAAAGTTGCTGAACGTGATTTGGTCGAAAAGCTGGGAAAGAGCTCTTGGATCGCAGTGACTACCAGCTTCTGGTATGAATTCAGCTTGTCGTTTGGTCCTGCCTATTACGGTTTTGACTTGAAGAATCGGACAGTCACCTTCTTCGACGAAGGGACCCAGAAGATCAACCACAGCACTTGGCCGCAGATTGGTCTCGCAGTCGCTCGGCTCCTGAGCCTCAAGCTGCTTCCAGATGATGCTGACGACAAGAGCCCCACTTTGTCGCAATTCCGAAACAAGCCTCTCTACATCTCTTCCTTCCTTCTCAGCCAGAAGGATATGTTGGAGTCGATTCTCAGGGTGACTGGAGATGAAGCCAGTCGTTGGAAAGTGGAGAAACAAGCCTCCGATGCTCGGTGGAAGGAAGGACAGGAGTTGATAAAGAAGGGTGAGATGTTGGAAGGTTTCGGGAAAATGCTTTATTCGCGGACCTTCTTCCCTGATGGTTGCGGGAATTACGAAGCGAAGCTGCATAATGAGCTCCTTGGATTGCCGAAAGAGGATCTGGATGAATTCACCAAGCTTGCTATGAAGAGAGCCGAAGGTGCGAGTTGAATAGAGGTATTGTGGATAGTAAAGGTGAACAGGTTCAATTGTGTGATGGAAGGAGCATCTAGGCATGAATCAGAAGGACTTTAGAAGCGGCACAAGATACCGAGATTTCAGTGGGCCTTACGAGGCTAGTTTCATCCTAGTTTCGTCGAGAACTTGCCGTTTATGGTCTGCTCCTACTCCTTCCCCTCCTCCTTCTATTTCACCTTCACTCCTTCACCTCCTTCACCTCATTCTCTTGCTGCTGATCCGCTGCATCCTCCTCCTTATGCTTTGAATTCGGACCTGGACAGTGGCTCGACATTCAAAGGTGTCACTGTTGAGATCATGCATTGTGAAGTGTTGTGAAGCAGCGGTGAAGAGTCATGAAAGAATTAACAAAAAGTCATTCATACATGATATACACTCATGAAAACTGTTGAATGGTGCTTCAAAACAGCAAACTTTGCCACCAAAGATGATCATTGAGAGAATGAAGGCCATATTCTTGCTCATGACATATTTGAGGGTTGGATAATACTAAGGAATAATGATTTCACCCTGCCAGGACCTGTTAAGCTATATACGCTCATTCTAAGGACTTCCAATGACCAATGAAGCTTAGAAACTCACTTGATAGTGATGTGGTGAAGGAAGAAATATGTCAACAATGATGACATAACATGGCCTGAAAAGGAAACCAAGAATCAAAGCGTCGAGAAGAAACTTTGCAGAAATCTGGTTCTTCACCCTTGCGCTTCAATTTATCTTGTCCCAGCAAGTAGCTAATTCATCCCAACCTGAGGTCTTGCTGACTGTTCATTACAGACCCTTTTCTGGGACAATGATGCAAGTGACTTCATTTCTCCCAGTTTCTTGCTCCAACTGTGTTCTGTAGGCCTCCCATTCTCAGCCAACAGTATGTTGTTACATTGGAGTCTTAGGTTTCATATGCTATACTCATTTGCGTAGACACCACAATCTGTCAAGTCAGGGAAGAAGTCGCCTTCTCTGCACCCTATATTATGAAAATGGGCTTCAGCATTGTTCGGAGACAGAGTAAGATACACACTCTTTGAGATCTTCATCTTTTTCTGATATACAACTAGAGCAAGCGACCAGCTCAGGAAATGGCAGAGCCTGCTGATGGGCCCCCTGCCATGTGTCGAAAGGTTAAGGGAAAAAATCCTTTCCAGCAGGCTTTGGGTCGTCTCAGCCTCAGTCCTCCGAACAAGAAAGCATCATCTTCTCGGGTCAAATAGACTCATTTCGCTGTTGGGTTTCAGTTTCTATATGGTTTGTTGCATCATAATTGTGTAATTCTTCTCAGATTCCATGGTCTCTTCATCACACACTGTACTTGTATTCATACATATTCTTCATTATCTCTATTTACCTACAATAAATACTGTATGACTCATATAATATCTTTCACAGTACGATCCATGATCGAAAGTGAAAGTCGTGTTGAACCTGTGCCTTTTACCACAGATGAGCTTGAAGGTAGAAGAGTTGATTCAAAGGGGGCTTATCTGAATGAGACCAATGCAGATGATGCATTTTATATACGCTTCCAGCTCCTACCACAATCTCTTCGATCTAAAATGGAGATTCCTTTGTCTTCCTATGTTTCACAGTGGGCCTCGACCCTCTATCGCAAATTCTCTTCCCTCGACGGCAATGCGATTCCGATACTAGAACTTTGATACGAAAAGAGCTGGATAGTGCTTTCATGGTTAGATACCGAGTTTGGGTACTAGAAGAGTCGGTCTACCATGCATGAGACTATCAGATATCTCCAACTTTGGTATAGACTTTTTTTCTATGTGGACGTCAGTATGTTGTACATCATCGAGAGCACAGATTGACGAACCCAACTTCATTGGCAATCTTTCTCAGCATGCGACTTTTGAGTCTTGCATCGACGAGTCACGCGCATGGATTGCATCAAGTGGGACAGCAAACTGACAGCAAAGACCGTGTTGGAGGCGACGCTAAGATGAGAAATGTTTGGACCATATTGCTTTAGAGAATCGAGGGAATGGAAGTAAAACCTCTTGATGACCAGCACCATAGTGTTGGGATAGGTGGACTGAATCCCTGGGCCTTTTACTTGAAATTTCAACGGAATCCATTCAATCGTCATGCACCGCTTTGAAATTGAATCAGATCTGAACTGCTTAGCCGAACCATTTCCGTGAAGAGGTCTAATCTATCATAGCTATTGAGCGCTGCAATGTCCAGTATTTTTTCAAGGCTGCTGAACTTACTAGGCAAGCTATTATGCCGTCTAATTATCAGCCTTGGGCATAGCGGAAATTCTCTTCACTGATTAATCCATCAATGATTGATTGGCGGGACGATACCTGATTGACTAATCAATTGTCAGGAAAATACGTGGTGGGCGTGTGAACTGGGCAACACTAGATCATGGACAAAACCAGGAGAACAAGGAAGTTATAAGCCGAGCTAACCCAACCAAAATTTCGATTTTCAGGCTCTGTTACCAAGGCAAATTTGGCGCTGCTGCGCTGGTGGGCTGTGACTTCACTCGGTTGGCTCAATTATCCCGCAGCTTGGTTGCTTGGACCAGAGACTGGGGAAGCTTTGAGTTACATGTAATCGACTTGGTATTCTTGTCAGAAGAAAAAGGGATGACTCAAATTTTTGGCGAAATAATCATGGATTTCTTGGAGCTCCATTTTTGTTGTCTCGGTCTGTCCTTAGCACGACCCTACCACGTGCTGGGAATATCCTTGGTACTCTGAGAATCATTTTTCTCATGCTCGCTTCTCCACATACTTTGTAACTCAAGCTGCCAAAATTGTGGCATCCTCAAATCCAAGGTGCCAGCTCTCTTCAAGTCCCTCACATGATGAGCTCATCGGCGACCACACTTCTGCCATACTATGTAGTAGACGGTGTGACGGCTACCAGCGGCTACCGGTAGGACGGTTATAATTACAGAACCATACTGTCGCCTGTGCATACGTTATGGGGTCGGGCTTGGAGATAGCTGTATTACACCCGTCTGAGTACAGCCGAAGGTTTTCCTCTCTGGTGACATTTGTATCCTATCCCTTGTAGCTAAATATCCATCATATACATATATAACTATTGGACACGATCACGAAGACAAGCTGTTGCAGTGTCCTGGCCCAGAGTCGAGAATTTCATGTTCGCCGGTGAATGAACCCTTCCCATTAATCGGGTGCACCAGGAATTTTCTTGTTTCAGACAATCATCTCGTTGGCGCCGTCTCACCAACTTTTTTCTCAATCCTCTTACCCCTCATTTCCACTGTATCATAGAAGCCAATCATGCTGTGGTGTTGGAGAACATGCCTGAATAGGCAACTCTGAGGAACCAGAAGGTTCTCAAAGAGTCAGCCCACCCTCAGGCTTACCTCAGGCTTACTCAGCGCGCCTGCGCCCGCACCTTCAGGAAGGTTCTAGAAGGACTCACTGTAGTATATAAACTGTTTGTATAGTAGCATCTAAATAATTAATCTTCTCTCTTATAACCCTCTCAACTCTACCATCTCAATAGGTTATGGGCCCTGGCCTTAACTGAATTCACACACTACTACTAGTACTCTTCACATCAATCACACGTGATCAGCATCATGTCGGAATCTCACTCCGTGTACAGTATTGACCCTTTGAAGGGTGAAACAAATTATCCAGTATGGAAGGTCAAGATGATCGACATCCTCACAGATTTAAATCTTCTTGAATATGCAGATGGAATGACACTGAAACCCACCGATACAACTCAGCAGCCGGATTGGGTAAAGAAGGATAAGAAAGCACTATCCACCATCAGACTTCGTGTCGATGATGGACCGCTTGTCTATATCACTGATGCTGTGACCTCTAACGAGGCTTGGAAGGCTCTGGAGAAAATGTACCAAGGCAAAGGCCCAATTGGGATTGTCACAGTACACAGGAAATTCTTCAGGGCCCAATGTGAAGAAGGAGGAGATATCGAAGAGCACATTCGGAAGCTCAGATCCTATCAACAGGAAATGGCCTCTCTTGGACAGAAGGTCGAGGAAGAAGACTTCTCGATCACTCTGCTTACCTCATTGCCGGAATCATGGAACTCATTCATTTCATCCATTGATACCACCTCTCTCTCAGATTCTTTCAAATTGATTGCTCGAGTCCTCCAGGAAGACAAGAGAATCAAGGAGAAGGGTGGAGAAAGTTCTAGCACAGCACTTGCAGCACATGAGAAGAAAAAGTTCAACCCGCGTATCAAGTGTTTCGGCTGCGGTAAACCCGGGCACGTCATTGCTGACTGCTGTTCCAAGAAGAAGGAAGAAGGTTCCAGAAGTTCCGGGAACCAGAATCAGACACGTTCGGGCCAGAGCCAGGCCAACGTGGCAACATCATCAACCGAGGATGATTATGCATTTGTTGCAGGAGTCTCAGACCCAGCCAATCTGAGTACCTCCTCTTGGCTTGCAGATTCAGCCTGTACCAGACATGTAGTCAGAAATAAAGAGGAATTTCTTGACTATGTTTTGACCCCTGGACATGAAGTCAAGGGAATGGGATCTGCACCAGGTATTGGCCGTGGAACCATCAAAATCAATTTTCGGCATGGGGATAAATCTACCCCCATTATTCTCAAGGACACAATTCACTGTCCTGATGCACCGTTCAATCTGATATCTTTGGGACGGATGACTTCTGCAGGATTCAAGGTGAATCTTGTGGGAAGTACCATGGAGATTATTTCTCCCAAGGGGGAGAATATCTGCTGTGGTCAAAAGGTTGCTAACTTGTACAACCTTGAAGTTGAGACCCTAGGTGGGTCACGCCCTCATGCGGTGGCGCCGGAAAGCCGCACTTGGGATGAATGGCATCAGGCTTTAGGTCACTTGAACATTGGTTCAGTGAAGATGCTCAAGGAAAAGAGCATGGTTGAAGGGATGGAAGTTGTTAAAGGAAGCACTCCCAGTCCCCAGTGTGAGGCTTGCATCCGTGCAAAGCAGCACGCCTGCCCATTTCCCAAAGAAGCAAAATCCACTTACTGAAAAGTGGGTGATATTACATTTTCGGACCTATGGAGTCCAGCACAGGTTACTGGGATCAATGGTAAAGTTTACTACATCAGCTTCACGGATGGTCACTCCCATAGATCTATGATCTATTTCCTCAAATCAAAGAAAGCTCCAGAAGTCAAACGCCGTATCAACCAGTACAAGGAATTTGTCTTACAGCAGACAGGCAAGAAACTAAAGAAATTCCACTTTGATAATGGCAAGGAGTATGTCAACGAGGAAATCTGCGAATATCTTCGTGATCAGGGAATCACCACAGAATTTACTGCCGCTTATTCACCATCCCAGAATGGAGTCGCCGAAAGACTCAATCACACTATTGTGGAACATGCACGGGCAATGCTACTGCAGCACAACTTGCCCAAGTTCCTCTGGCCTGAGGCAGTATCTTATGCATTCTACCTCAAAAACAGGTCACCAACTCACGCTTTGAAAAGTGACAAGACCCCAGATGAGGTCTTTTGGGGAAAGAAGCCTGATATTTCCCTGATCCGAGAGTTCGGAACCAAGTGTTATGTCCTTCAGGAGGACGAAAAGAACTCGAAACTCGATCCAAAGTCACAACCCTTTATATTTGTCAGACTTTCAGACTCTTCAAAGGCTTGGAGGTATTATAATCCTGCAGCCAGGAAAATTCAAACCTCCCGAAATGTTGTTTTCATCACAGAGACTCTACCTCAGACCCCCAGAATTATCACTTCCAACCCGACTCAGCTTGAGGGGGAGAATGAGGCACAGAGCAAGCCGAGTCAGAGTGGAAATAATGAACCACCAGCTCCACAATCCAATGAACAGCCTTCGAGTACCCTGACACAGTCACAGATTCCGAGATTTATTTGGCGCGGCCAAGAAATTGAGCCATGAGAAAAATCAGGTCATGCAACCCAACAGCCAAACTATCGGAAACTCAACAACCCAGCATCAAGACTGCCAAAGGAATGGCAGCACGAGGTACCAGATCACGCAAATGTCACAATAGATGACTATGCACTCTACTCAAATCTTTTAGACTCAGCTGAAGGTTTTCTGGAAGAGCCAATGACTGTGGAGGAAGCAAAGGCAAGGCCAGATTGGCCTAGATGGAAACAGGCCATGGATGAAGAGTTCCAGCAGCATGAAGAATATGGAACCTGGAACTTGAAGAAGTTACCATCAGACAGGTTTCCCATTGGCTGCAAATGGACATTCAAGATCAAACGGGATGAGACTGGCAAAGTTATCAAGTACAAAGCTCGTCTTGTTGCCAAGGGATTTTCCCAGACTCCCGGCATCGACTTTTTCGAGACCTATGCCCCAGTAGTCTGACTTGACTCATTGCAATTACTCATCGCTATTGCCGCCAAGTACAACCTGGAAATTCATGGCATGGATGTTGTCAGCGCTTATCTTAATGGAAAGCTCGACAAGACAGTCTATATGACTCAGCCCCCGGAGTATGAGGATGGAACAGACAATGTTGCTGAACTCAATCTCACCTTGTACGGACTCAAACAGTCCAGACGAGTCTGGAATGTTAGACTCGACTCAGAGTTCCAGAAACTTGGTTATACTTGGCTCACATCAGATCAGTGTGTCTATGTTCCCCAGGGCAATTCTGGACCCACCATCATTGCAGTACAAGTTGATGATATGATCATTTTTGCGCCCAACGCCACAGACATGACTAAAGCTAAATCAGAGCTTAAGTCTGCATTCAATGTCACGGATTTGGGGCAAACTAGAGATGGACACGATTGCTTTGTATTCGTGAGTATTTGCAAATATAACTCGTGGGAAACTCGCGAGTTTCCCCATTTGCGAGTGCGAGTATTTGTTTCCCACAAGTGGCTGCGAGTACGAATATGGGTTTGACAAAAACAAAATGATATATTTGCGCAGTTCCATGCAAGTTATGGTGCTATTGGACCAAGTATTCACAAGTAAACTCGCAAGTTTTAAAAACTCGTGAGTAATATATTCGTTCCCACGAGTATTGTGCGAGTGCGAATATGACTTTGACATGTGAAATACTTGCGAGTGCGAGTACAAATAACTTGCGAGTGCCAATCGTGTCCATCTCTAGGGCAAACCAAGCATATCTTGGGAATGGAACTCTCAAGAGACACTGCAGAGGGCACTATCACCCTCACTCAGACCCAGTACATCAGGAAGATACTCGAGAGAATGGGTATGACTGACTGCAACCCAGCAGTTACACCTCTTGACTCCAACATGAAGCTTTCAAAGCTTCCTCCCGATGATCCAAGATCCCCCACACCAGAATTTCAGCAACAATATCTATCTGGAGTTGGATCTTTGATGTACACCGCTGTCGGATGTCGCCCAGACATTTCTTACGCAGTACAGAAATTGTCTCAGTTCTCTCAGAATCCGGCACCAGAGCACATGACAGCTCTCGAACGAGTTTTTAGGTACCTCAAGGGTACTGAAGACTTGGGACTTGTCTTTGGGACTTCAGACTCTGATCTGAACGTCTACTGTGACGCTGATTGGGGAAATGACCTTGATGATCAGAAATCAATCTCTGGTTATTCCTCACATTTTGGCGGAGGCACATTTTCATGGAGCTCAAAGAAACAACAAACTGTTGCTCTATCCACAATGGAATCTGAAATCATGGCACTGACTCATTGCACCAAAAATACCATTTGGATTCGCAGCTTGCTTACAGAGCTCGGACTTGCACCAGTCAACCCAATCCCCATCAATGTTGACAATCAGTCCGCTATCAAGTTCTCCGAAAACTCAGCCATCAATGCGCGCTCGAAACACATTGATATTCGTCATCATTTCATTCGCGAGCGCATCACTTCTCACGAAGTCGAAATCTATCACTGCGCATCAACTGACAATTTGGCCGACATTTTCACAAAGGCTTTACCTATGGATCAACATAGAAACCTTACTGCCAAGTTGTTAGGGTATCAGAGTTGAGGGGGAGTGTTGGAGAACATGCCTGAATAGGCAACTCTGAGGAACCAGAAGGTTCTCGAAGAGTCGGCCCGCTCTCGGGCTTACCTTGGGCTTACTCAGCATGCCTGCACCCGCACCTTCAGGAAGGTTCTAGAAGGACTCACTGTAGTATATAAACTGTTTGTATAGTAGCATCTAAATAATTAATCTTCTCTCTTATAACCCTCTCAACTCTACCATCTCAATATGTGGAATCCCTCAGGTTCCAGCATGCTGGTTCAAAATGGTCAACTTTTATCGACAGGACCCCCGCTATGACTTCAGCAGACACCTCAGGCTTTCTCTCATTCCAAGATGAATACAGCAGCAATGCGAAATCGCTGTTGGCGTGCTGGGCCTGCAAACAGGGATTTGCCAGACTAGTGCCTTTCCTGGGCTTTCTGCAATGAGGGCTGGATGCGGCGGAGGAAGACGGAAGACAAGACGGTTATAGAGGACATCAGAAGTACGCCATGCCTAATAACTTTGCCTAAGATGCCATCTCATTCCTTTTTTCAGCACCTCGAACGATCCCAAATGCTTGCCCAATACGCTCATCCGATGCTAGGGCGACCTTTTTTTTGTCTTTTTGCTTTTTCCGTGGCATGCGACTATGTGATTCGGTTCCCTGGTAGCTATTTTGCCTGCTTGCTTTCGTCTGAAGGTTCACATTTCGACAGATTCCATAGACAAACATAGGCTCGTAACCAGCCTCTCTACGGGAGAAGTTTTTGGTGATGGGAGGAACCTCTCGGTAGAGAGGCTGGCGTCACGGCTGATGCCGATCGCTGGGATGCATTGGCGACGATGTGTCACATCAATCTGTCATTCGCCAACGTCAAGGCTAAATGTCAGCATTTTCCAAACACATTTATTGCAGATATGAGACTGCAGGTGGTGACTTTATATTAATATTATTTCAACCAGCAAATTTGGCGACGCTTGGCTGAGTACAGACGCTACGGTGAAAGGAGCAGAAAATGATGACATGCAATCAGTGAGTCAGTTCAGATTCCCATGCCTCACCGATGACATATTGATGTGACGCATCATCGCTAATGCATCCCAGCCATCGGCATCAGCCGTGATGCCGGACCCTCTATCGAGGTTCCCTCATAGAGGGTCGGTAACCGGACTAAGACAAACATCTCGCAAAAGGTCGACAACTGTGACGATTGCATGGCACTGTTGAAGAGCTCACCACAGTCCTTCTCGCCCCGAAGCCAAAACGATCTAACACCATGTCCATTGATTTGTAGGATTCAGAGGAGAGGTTGACGAGTGCTCTGTGATGGTTCAGAGCGACTCGTGCCTATGCTGGTTGCTCTTATCGCTTCCCTGGAATGACGATTTCCTTAGTGACATGTCTGGTCTGTCACAGCTCGTGGCTCTCCTCAAAAGAGCTGATCCGAAATAGAACCCTGCGACATCTCCGCTTTTGGTCGTAGACAATGCGCTGACTCGGACGGCCAAGTCCAACGCCTTTTGTCTATGATCATCCAGTGGTCCCCCCAAACGTCGCTCCTACAGAAAAAGACTTTTCGCCAATCTCCAGACCATCAATTAACCACTATCCATTCATCAGTAATGAGCTCGGGCAAGGATCAATGGGAAAAAGGACAAGGTCAGAGGAATGGGGGTCCTGCTAACTGATGGAAGGAGGCATTGGGTTGAATTAGGGACGAAATTTGACATTGGAAGAGGTGATTGCATCCATCCATTTCCTCGTCCTTGTGCTAATTCTATTGTCAGATGAGGACCTTTTCATCTTCAGTCCTCTTCGGAATGAGTGACTTTCTTTTCCTGCACCGAAAGACCATTTCTTGACATCGACAAGTTTCGTTTCTCAACACTTCAGATTCTCTCTCCATATCCACCTCCAATTGCTGCAAATTCGATATGGCAAGAAGGATGTTGGACTAATTCGAAACGGCTCGTGCTCAATTTCGACCTCGTAGGAGAAGTCCTGTCAGAGAGCAGCAAGAGTTCGCATGCATTCACGTTTGGCTGGTTATCGTCTAACCCGAGTTCAGCTTGCAATCGTGAATGAGGGAAGCTGTCCTATTGATTTTTGGTATGTTCCTTGTATCTTTTCTTCTTCTTTCTTGACTAAAGAGCAATCAGGTTTCCGGAAGGAGCCGAAGAAATGGGTTCACATCGACAGACATATTCAAATCGCGCTTTCCACTCTCTTCCCCAACTCTCTTACTGTGACTTTGATGAACTCGTAGAAACGTTCAAACGGTGAACACCTTCTCAAATCTGATCATATCTTCATTCTTCGCCTCGCCGCTTCGCAAGGATGCGGCTGACACCTATGGTAATGATGAGCCTCTTGGTCTTGGAGCTGCAACAAGGGTCGAAGGATCATCATTATCGACGGTTATCGCAATGGCCTGATGCTTGCCGCTTTTCAGTACTTCAGCTGCCATCTGACCGCCTCGTAAACGAGGTAAACCATCAACCTTAGCCTATCACGGAAAGATTTTGAACTTACCCGGACAATAGTGACTTTATGGATGTAATTCTTGGTTTTTTCCAGTAGTGCCTTCTGAGACATTCTGCGGGATCGGGGGTTGGATCTGCTTCCATCTGGGTCGTTCTACTTTTTTTTTTTTTGATAGTCAGTTATGCTTTCTCGTAAGCATATTTGTCTGCTTGCTTACGTGTTTCTCATTACACAAACAGACCAGCCCTGAACTTGCTTGAAGATTTCCTGCAAATTCCCAGTCAATATAATGTCAGCTGAGGTCATAACTAGGTTATATGTCCACAATTTTTACTTGACGTTTGACTGATACCGGCGGATGAATGGTTTGGAGACAGTGGTGAATGTTTGATTGGAAACTATCGATAATAATGGGCTTACCACTTATATGTGTGTATAATCAAGATAATCAAGATGTGGTTAAGCAGAGACTTTTAGGACTTACCAGAAGAGATAAGTAATATATTGATGAATTTTGACAGTAAGTTCAGCAGCGTTACGTGGGACTGATTACATGATACAATATCGTTTTGTTTGCGCTACCAGTGAGGAACTACAGTCATATAATGGTCAGCATAACTTCAATTCAGTTGTCTGAAGGGACACCAATGTGAATTAAGGTATTTTAGCTCTTCTGGCCCCTCATTTATTGAATTTTCTTCATCATCTGCGGCAGAGTGCATGCTTTATCACCCCCAACTCATTGAAGGCAAATCCAACAATGATAGAAAATGAAACACTTAGCTTGAAGCTACTGAATATGGTAAATATAATTTTTCCGCGCCTGCGGCGCCTGGTTATGCGCCACATATGCAAGACTTCACAATCACACCAAATTGCAGGCGCGGAAAAATTATATTTACCATATTCAGTAGCTTCAAGCTAAGTGTTTCATTTTCTATCATTGTTGGATTTGCCTTCAATGAGTTGGGGGTGATAAAGCATGCACTCTGCCGCAGGTGATGAAGAAAATTCAATGAATGAGGGGCCAGAAGAGCTAAAATACCTCAATTCACATTGGTGTCCCTTCAGACAACTGAATTGAAGTTATGCTGACCATTATATGACTGTAGTTCCTCACTGGTAGTGCAAACAAAACGATATTGTATCATGTAATCAGTCCCACGTAACGCTGCTGAACTTACTGTCAAAATTCATCAATATATTACTTATCCCTTCTGGTAAGTCCTAAAAGTCTCTGCTTAACCACATCTTGATTATCTTGATTATACACACATATAAGTGGTAAGCCAGGCATGACCAGTCAGCCAAATAATGACACAATCAGTAATGGCACTTGCGCTCCATGAGAAGTCATGAGACTCGAGAGACATTTCTGGTGATTTCATCAAGATCTTTTTGCTTTGGTGTCGCGCTCGGGATCGGACTGGACCGGCCCTATTCGGCCGCCGTGGCAATGGAGCACACCGGTGACCCAACCTCATCCGATAACCGTCATGCGGGAGCCAAAGACTCCAAATTGTGAGAGATTTGTCAGATATCTAGGCTACTGATGCACAATGGAACGCTTGCTTGTGACTTCAAATAAGAAGGTCTGCGAAAGACTATATAATCTGAAAAGCAAATTCAAGGGTATCGCACATCTGCAAGGCTTGTGAGTCTCCGAAAGGCAGCATTTGTCATACAATTCATCTGCCAATCACAATATTCGAACACGTCGACTCTTCATCAACTTCGCGGTTCTGTATGTCATGATGTGGTTACTATGTGGAACAACTTGAAGCCGGGGTCTTGGCCTCATTGGCTCATCAGTACGAATTGCATCCACAAGTCAAGCTCCAGCTCAGTACCGGCGGTCTGGGCCTGATAACTGGCAGTCTCCGAAACCATCAGGTTACTCGAAATAGCTATTGCTGTCATTTCTGATGCTGTCTTTTCAAGGTTGGAACAGGGACTCGAAGTTTCCAGACAGGATCAAGAGATTGTGTGCAAAGTGTCCCCACTCTATATCACAGCTCTTCCAGTATCTGTTCTGGTCGACCAGTTCTTTAACCGACACCATCTGTCAAAGCAAGAGTTCTATAGCTCATCACCAGGCCTGTTTCTTATTCATCATGGGTTTCTGGGTCTACGGTAGCAATCTCAGGGTATCATCCCGCTGCTCGCCTCAAGGATACTCCAATAGATTCACTATGCTCCGATTGTCTCGAGGACATCAGTTGGAGAGACCACTTGCCATATCTTTGACGTATACTAGAACCACACTATTAGTACTATCTCACCAGAAGGACCGGAGAGGTGTGAGTTTTGAGCAATTTTTGATGGAGAATTGTTTCCTTATCGCTCATACGGGCTTCATCAAAATGATCAGACGGATAGCTCTCCGGGCTGCCAGATCCTAGAGATTTAAATGCTAGCTCATGAAACTGAGCAGGTTCAGGAGCCAATCTATGCCTGCTTACTTTCTTTCCAGTCTACCGAAAACCAATCAAGCCATGGAGTGACCTGCGGAACAAAGATTAGCCTGAAAAATCAGATCATGACACAACTGAGCATCTATTTTTCTGTCGAGACTACCAGGAAACTTCCCCAGACGCCGACATCTTCGCAAGAAGTCAGTTCACATCGTTCAACACTCAGAATGCCACAATGCACCGCCTTGGAACTGATTTGAGAGACGGGGATAAGGCCCAAAACATTTAATATGAGATGAGGTTGACTCCGAGTCGAGTCATAAGTCATATGGCCTGGTGTGATTCGACTTTCAGAATCAATCACGCACACAATGAGTAGCTATTTCGATCATTCAATTCCCTCGCAACGAGCCTGCCTGCTAGCTGCTCACATCATCAATGGCCAAGTTCTAGACTTGGAAGTGAGCTAAACCTGAGGAATTCATTGTCAGAACTGATGTCTCTTAAAGGCAGTTTACCACCCACAGTTAAAAATGACTCATCTATAACTTATTCTACCATCCAAGACTGGGCCAGCTAACGGCAAAATTGTCTGCTTTTCAAGTGGAAGAGAGAAAAGAGAAGCTTCATCCTGACTTTGAGATACTTTTGCTGATCCATTCACGACTCATCTGTCATGGTTTTTCAAGTCCGAAATATAGAGTGACTCCGCGGAGTCGGGATTCCGAAACTCGGTTACGGATGCTTTCCCTGCTTCGAAAAAGCCAACATCAAGTCCACGTCATGCCGGCTATATAAGTATGACATGGCGGTGATAAGAAATACTTATCCTCGACTTAGATACATCATACAGTAGTTAGCTCATACGCAACAGCAACACTCATCTTCTAATAATACAGTTAGCTAACATATTTTTGTCAACAGCAACCAGCCCTCTTCTTTTACATGTCTTTTCCCACATGCCGCAGTGTCATAGCTCCCCAGTTGATCCTCCCGATCATTGGCCTTTCTAGGATCTACTGAAAGACACTTGACCACAGATCGAAACTCATTCTGAGCCTTCGGATCTGCATCATTTCTCAAGGCTGGGTGGAGCAGGGTGGTCACTGACCAATTGCTGCCGATTATACTTGGTTATTACTTTGAGATTTTATCTGTCTAGTATAGCAGTTATCTGGCTTTACATTGTCAGTACTACTATATACTTGAAATCTCCGGGGTAAGTAGAACGGGCCGACCTTACATTACATTCCGGCGTCTAAACTTACTCCGATCATGATTACTGTAGTTTGATCTTCCTGCGTCCGACCGTCGGTCACCATCTACGGCAGCTAATGGGCTCAAAATGGTTAGATAGGCTTCTCCCGCTCGTCCTCAAATGTTAATCTAACAACAAAGCCGGTGGGAGAATGGCGTTAGTGATGATGAACGTGCAGAAATATAAGGCTCTGATTCTTTGACCTCATCTCTTATGCCTTCCCAATTCTCTCTTGATAGACTGATTGGTGCTGTACTGATTGGGCTCTTCATATCTTCAGTGTATTACATTCCACTCATTTTAAGCATATTGTGTGCTGATCCAACAATTTTAGCATCTATGGAATTACTTGGCTACAGGTCTATGCATACTATACCAAGTACTGCAGCCGTGATGGCCCTTATTTGAAGATGTTTGTATGTATCCAGTCTTCTTTTCATTTTGGATCACTGAAGTTCGTGTGCATAACTAGGTTGCAGTCCTCATGTCTGTTCAATTGTCAGATACAATGGCTACCATCTCAATTCATATATGCACTCAGGGTCCTGGATACCTTTCATTCTGTTCTGTTGCTCATTGTTGTCTATCACTATGCCATCAGCAACTTTGGTGACTATGACGTACTAGCACGTGGTACCTGGTCTGTCTGGTCTTTTTCATCAATGGAATATGCTATTCACAATTTTTTTATTAGGAGTCTTGTTGTATATATCATTGTTTCACTCATTCACTCTGGCGCTGATTGTTTCTTACCAGTGGCAGGCATTTGTGGGAGTAAGTATGGTCTCAGTCAGTGATACATATTTAACAAAATACTTTAGGGTAACCTCCAAGGCATTATTCAAATGTGAGCTCATTTATCAGCCTCAACCAAGTGTTAGGCCTACAGCTCTTTAGGTCTTTTGCATATCGGATCTATAATCGTGTGTACCATCCATAAAAATCATCATCTTTCTGCTAATGCGCCTCAAGTCTCTGGCAAAAGAATTATATTTCCAATGATCATTGTATGTGTTATGTAATGTATTAGAAGCCTAAATCTGATTTACTTTTGGACAGGGAATTTTCTGCACTGCGAAAACAGGTGCGCCTATCTGGATTCATGATCCATTTCCAGAGACTTGACCTATATACTAGCCACTTTACTGGGTATGGCTCTTCATTCTCCAGGTGGATTGACAGTCCTCATAAACATTTTACAGGGTTTGTCGTGAATGCGTAAGTTGTCCCCAGTCTAGATGCTTGCACTTCAATTGATTTGAGAGCAGCCTTCAACTGGAACCGCTTGGCGCCCAAGCAGGCCCACAGCTCAAGGTCTTTGCATTACCAACTCGCTGTCTGGATAAAATTGACACAGAATCTGTTTAGAAATGGAGTGTTTCCACACTTGGCTGTGGAATTATATGTGACCTGATTATAGCAAGCTGTATTGTACACTACTTGCGCAAAAGCAGCCCCAGATTCAAAGGGTGTGTGGCTGCACTAGTGCATTTCATATTGTGTGTACTGAGAGGCATTCCAGCACACGCAATGCAGTTAGACTGCTCATCACTTATGCACTGAATACATGTGAGCCAAGCCAGTCGCTCTAGCTTCCTCATTAATTTATGCTGCTCGCAATAGGCCTGCTCACTAGGTGCGCCACATATGCTAGTAGATCAGTAATATCTTGACACAGCATGATAGTGTTGTAAATTTAGTTACCATGATGATGGTAGGTGTATCTATTTTGTGCATACAGCTATCTGATTTGTCTATTTTAGTGGATCACAGAGGACAAGACAATGCTCTATGATCTCTCCTATTTCATTGGTGTGCGATGTATGTATGTCTCTTCGATATTCAGACATAATATTCAATGGATTGAACTGCAGTGTACTCATGTGCTTTCATGTCCACGTTAGATCCTCTGACTTCTCCAGATTCACAAATACTGACGATTACCTTATAGGCTGAACTCACGTGAAACGGTGCGCAAGGAGATGGACAGTGAATTCATCACAATGTCAGATCTTGTCTCCTGCCCACCATCCAGTGACAGGATGCGCAGACCATCTGACAGGTCTACTGCACCCACTGTGCGTGAAATAAATGTGCATATAGAGCAGCATACCACTGTAGAGTGGGATAGTGTCAGTGATGGCAATGCTGACAAGGTGTAAAACCTGGTCCATCCATGTCTTTACTAAATTTCGAAGTGTTTCATACTTTTAATGTACTCCATGTCTTGACTGATCAAATGACCTATCCTCTACAAAAGTACGCTATTTTCCTGTGAGTCCAAATTCATTCCACTAAGAAAATCCTGACAGAGTTCAAATGAACTTTACATTCAATCAGTTGACCAAATATTGAATTGAACAAGAATGAACAAGAATGAACATGAGTGGCTCCAGTGACCCGGTTCTCCCAATGCTGGCTCCTCCGGTCATTGACCAAACAATGAACAGGACAATTGAACACCAGTATGAATAACTGTGGATTGAACATGCTTGATTTGAGTTGAATATGATTGAATCCAGATGGTTTCACCTCTATTGGACCTCAAATGAACCAAAAAACCAAAGAAGTGAATGAATGAGGAGAGTGAGTGAATGAACAAAAGACATTGAATGAACAGGCAAGACTGTAATGGGTGGTGGCCACTTGGGTCATGAGTCAACAAGCGAACAGGGCAATCAAGTACCCAGCAATATAGCTGGCATTGATAAATAGCAAGAGCAAAGTAAGAATGTACTGCATGGTGGTCACTTGGATAGTGAGTCAACAAGCAAAAAATGTAGCCTTGATGGAGCCACTGTTGACCTTTGTGACCTTGGTCAAGTTGAACATGTTGGAACCAATAGGTTGGGATGAAAGCAAATCTGGAGAAATAGAATACATAGATGATGTGGAGGATTGTGGAGTCAGTGTGGCTTCATCAAGACAGCAACCAGTGGCCACCCTGCCCATACTGTGACAGCTTTTCCAGTGCAACCGGCCCTGCTTACTCACATGCAAGTCACGTTTTTAGATTAGATTAGATTTTTTCATTGCTACAATGTAGATTGTTCACGTCGTCTTGCCCTCATATGCCCTCGCAGACTCTCTCATTTTCTTCATTCAAATCACAAAATTCCCAACATATTCAATGTTCCTGGAGTCGCCCACCCACCAGCCATGACCTGATGCACCGAAAACCATTGTAAAAAACTCTGCCACAAAACTACAGTTTCAGCCAATGTGAGAACTGTCGACAAATAGGTTGGGAAGCCCAGAAGCACTTCAGAGAGAAGGGAGACAATGACATCTTCCACCATAGCGCACCATGTCCACCTGTTGACCTGAATAGCCAGCAGCACGGACCACTGGATTCTGATGATGACGACAATGGTGAAAGCCAGGTGAGTTTGCTTTTCATGTGCTGTTTTGACAATTGAATGATGTGAAATCTTGAAGGCTCAACTCATCACATTCTCCGATGCACAATCCCTCTCTTCAGCCTTGTGAGACAGCCTCAAAAGTGACGATGTCATTTTCCTCAGAAGTTATGTCGTGAATTTGATGCTGCCAAAGAATAAATCATAGCAGGTGCAAATCTTGTTGGATTAGCCTCAGAATAGGCTCTGATTTTTTGTCTCTGAAAGTTTTAAATCATAGGCTACTTTTATTTGATATACCATGCAAATTTTGGCAAGGTATGAGGAGGAGGTGTGATTTGATGAAGTCTGGACCCTAGAGCATGCAGGATACTTTGGGAACCCTCTGGAAAGGCCTAAAACTTCAGTTATATGTATCATATACCTATAGGAATTATCCCAGCAGATATAGATATTGTACTCTAGGTGGTAAACCTAGTAGGAGGTACCTTTAGGTTACAGCTAATTTCTTGCATAACAGTCTGTGTCTCTGGGAATGCTAGCACAATGATCTATGCAGCTTCATTTCCCTCAGAACATGTTCTTACACATTGTAGCACACTATGCTATTTGTTATGAAGTACTCCAAGCATCCAGAGACCACTAGAGGCTGAGAAATTAGCTGTAACCTGAAGGTACCTCCTACTGGGTTTACCATATACACCCATTCTAAGGACTTTCAATGACCAATGAAGCTTAGAAACTCACTTGATAGTGATGTGGTGAAGGAAGAAATATGTCAACAATGATGACATAACATGGCCTGAAAAGGAAACCGAGAATCGAAGCCTCGGGAAGAGTGAGTCAAGAGTCAAGAAGAAATTTTGCAGAAATCTGGTTCTTCACCCTTGCATTTTGGTTTATCTTGTCCCAGATATCGCTGGGCTGAGTCTAATCCTACAGATCTAGTTGGCACCCACCATTATCATTTCCACTTTGTGGCTTGAAGCTTGACCAACACGCCCGCCAGAAATCGGTTGCCCTGTTCACATCCTGTTCTGCATTCCACCTCTAGTACCCCTCAACTCTCCTTTGCCACAATTTCAGTTGTTGATCTCTCCAACAATTGTTAGAGGGAGGACAATACCCTCAAGGACAAGGTCAAGACGATATCATGGATGTAATAGTCAGGGTGCTAATACAGGAGATTGACGTATAAATAGGGTTCGGACGATGCCGAGGATATGATGAAATAAGGGGTGACTAACCATCCTCTGACAACAATGTGGTTCAGGTGAGTTGAGTGGTCTTGAGTGGTCTTATTTAGATGTGTACATGATTGATTTGTGAAGATTAGTCAACCTTAGGTTTTCTGAGGTCTCAGACCAGAATTATCATGCATATTTGAATCACCTTGGTTGGCTTCAAGTAGCAAGTAGAACATTCTGGAAAGCTTCTCGGTCCATGGTCCTGGAATGAGCACAAGGACGAGCAAATGCAGTCTACTGAAATTGCTGTGCTGCTGTGGAAACAGGAGATACCACAGAACTAAGGGCCAGATGAAAACCTGCCACTTACCAAGAGGTGGCGGGAAACACTGATCTGAGTGAACAAGAACAGAAGTGGACCAAAATATGGGAATTTGCACGCAAGACGATGATGTACAAAGGAAAAAGACGATAAAGCATGATCTTCGACGGTATCTCCGCCCGGCAATCACCGAACCACGTGTCTCGGCATTCTGCTTCCGCGGACGAGTAAGCGCCATGCTTACACCAGAGCTCGAATCACCAATTGACTTGAATTTTACTCAAAATGTGCTGTATGCCTTGTGGGGCATAATAGACTGTCCAGTTGAATACACCAAGCCATATCTGTTATGCATTCACAGCTTTCAACATTCTCGAGGATCCAGGCCCTTGCAACACAAAAGAAGAGTATCTTTGTGCTATCGAAAGCGTGAAATTTGGTATGATACTTAGGGATGCGAGCTGTCGCCGTATATTGACGGTTGTACGGAACGCTTCGACGGGTACTGTACCGGTTCCGTCTCAGGTTTGAGGTCTTGACTGGACGGTACAGCTGACGGATGAGGAGGGAGTAACCGTACGCACCCGTTGATATACGGCCGTCGACGGCCGTACATACGGGTATTCTCAAGTGGCGGTGAAAATCTCAGTTTATGTCAGCCGAAGGCGTCCGAAATTGCTTTTTTTGGCCTGCCAAAATCAATTTAGTATGAAACATCGGTCCCGGTCACCGCTCACTCACCCAAAACTTATTTTCCGCTGCTTGGTCACAGGTCACGGTCCTGAAATGGTCAGGGAAACAGTGCAAATGTCCATAAATCGTTAGTCCTTCTGCCTTCCGTGGTGTCTTTCTCATTGGTCTTGGTAGATTTCACCCAGGTCAGAGCATGATATCACCCCAAATGACACATCATTTTTGGCATCTGATAACTCTGACACCTTTCTTTCTTTCCCTAGGCAATTTTTTAACATGTCCTGACTAACACGATCTTTTCATGCCCCAATGACCCATCTGTACCCGTCATACGGCTGTATCAGAGTCGTACCGTATCCATCAGAGTTGTAGTCAACCCCGTTGACGGACGGATGACTTGACGGGTTCACCTGTCTTTACCCGCCGTTTATACGACCGTATCCGTAATACGGTGTGCCGGTTTATGTGGCGCTGACCTCGGTGGATGGACACCTCTTCGGTCAGATGTTCGTGAGGGGTTTTGGTACGGCTCGGACTTGTGTCTGTTACTGAAAACCAGGAAGAAACTAGAGAGAATGTAGTTAAATCAATATATTGAGATGTTAGAGAGAAACTAATGAGGAACAGGGACTCTTGATATACCGGAATGTGGGCGGGAAACTAGGGAACAGAGGTCTCTTTCCTCTGCCTTTTATACCCAGGATATAGGCTAAATATAGATGAACCCGCGTCCTTGGTGACGAAGGCCACGTATGCTACCAAATGCTTCTTTTCACCAGTGCCCATATACTGCACTGCCCCAGAATCAAGATCAGACCTGGAACTGATATGTTCATCTATGTGAATACGCGCTCAGCCAAAGCTGAGGCGCGACAACGGTACGGTTCGCATCCCTAATGATACTGGATAAGGCAATGCAGAGGCCAAATTCAAGTTCAGTATCTGTCACTGCTATCAAGTAGTAACAAGCCAAAAATGCGGAATGGCAGTTGCCGGTAGAGGATGACTCCTATTTTACTGGTTCAAGTCACGTAACAGATGTGAGCAGGCCAGCGCTGAGTTTAAAAAGCATGTTCCCAGGAATTACTTTCACATTGGTGGAAGGTATTTTTATCAAAATGATCCAACGGATAGGTCTCCAGGCTGCGGTAGTTCTTGACATTGGATATGCTGTTATACCAAAAATGGAACCTATCTACTCCTGTCTCAAGTCTAGTGTAAAATCTTGCCAGACAATCAAGCCATCCACCGACCTATGGAACAAGTAATCTACTTCTGGTGCTACATTGGGTGGAAAAATGATTATCCTGAAAAATGAGATCATGAGAAAAATATGCATCTATTTTGCCGCCGAGGCAGTGTACTATCTATAGCTACAATCCTCCGCGGACTCTGACATTGCCACAAGAAGAAGTAATTTCACATTATTCCATGATCAGAGCACCACAGTACAGTGCCTTGGAGCTGATTCGAGATGAGCATAGGACCCAAAACATTGGCATGAGGTGGGGTTGAGATTTGAGGGTAGGTCATGTAGCGGATAGTGATTTCAAGTCCTCCGGTTTTCTGCAATGAGTCAGGCAGCTGCTCGATCCATCAATGGTCAATTTAGACTTGAAATAAACACAAGAGATCCATTTTCAGGAGAGCATGTGTGGCATAGAACTTCTGTGTCTCTCTAAGGCAATGTAGCGCCCACAGTTGATCAGGCACTTGCCAAATTGCTTCCAAACCCACATATCATTATGTACTACTCATTCCATGATTCCTTGTATTGGGAGGCAGGTGTAGAGACAGCTTTCACATTGACGTTAGAAATGCTCTTGCCTACTAGTACCACCATTGCTGATCACTCATGGTCCTTTGAATCGAAAAACATTGCAAATAGAGGCTTTCCGCGGACATCTCCGAATAGATTTTCACGAGGAAGTCGGAAGGGGTCGGGACTCCGACTCCCTTGCGGATGGTTCTATGCTTTGCCGCAATCAATCTCGGCTGCAGCTCACATCGAGCTTGTGATGACAACAGTCCAGTGGCATACTATAGTAGTGATGCACAATATCCTAGATTTGGGTTCATCATAGTTAGTTCATAGGAAAAACTATCTTATTCGAGTTGTCTATAATTATATAGTTGCTTGCATATTTTTCAAACCTGCCGAAGCACTCTTCTTTTGCATTTCATGTTCTCTCCCCTATCACCGGCATGTTCCATATCTTCGCAGTTGTTTGAGCAGTAGTTTCCATTATGGACTAGCTATGAGTATTATGTATGTCCTTTGTAGGACTCAAAGACACGCTGACTTTTGTTGCGTGTCGATCAAACCTCATCCCGATCTTTCGGTCCCGGCATCAGCTCTCAAGGGTGGGGCTGGCAATAACCAGTGCTCATTACCAGTTATATTCAATTCTTATATCTTCCAAGTTTTCTGTGGTAATTTGACTGTACATCCAGTCTCACCTCTAATGAGTTGGAATTCCAGGAATGCAGGTAGTAAAGCCAACTTTATATTTTCTACAGATTTACCCATTCGGCGTCTCAACTTGGTCCGATGATGATCAATTCTGATCTGTTGGCGTCGGTCACCATCCGCGGGCTGATGTGGTTTGAAATGGTTAGATTGGCTTCTCCCGCTTTGAAACATTGATTTGGAGACCAAAGCCGGTGTGAGAGTTGTACTATTGAAGATCAAAGTACATATAAGGCTCCGAATCATTGGTCTTCGTGGTGTTCTCATCTCCTATGGCTACCGGATTCGCTGTCGATAAACTCATTGGTGCTGCACTCATTGGGTTCTTTGTGTCTTCAGTGTACCCCATTTTGCTCCTTCTAATCACATTGCGAACTGATACAACAAATTTCAGCATCTATGGGATTACCTGGCTCCAGGTCTATGCATACTACACAAAGTATTGCGCTCGTGATGGCCTTTTCTTGAAGCTATTTGTGAGATTCACGTCTCTCTTCATCTTGAATCAAGGTTTATGTGGCATAACTAGGTTGCAGTCCTCATGTCTGTTCAATTGCTAGATTTACTGACTTCCATCCGAATTAATACGTGCACACAGGGCTTTGGATACCTTTCACTCTGTCCTCTTGCTTGTTATTGTGTACCACTATGCTGTCAGCAACTTCGGTGACTACACTACACTGGAACATGGTACCTGGTTTGTCTGCCTGTTTTGTTTTCACAGAAATACCACTGACATTTGGTCTTCAGGGGTCTGGTTGTATGTGCTATTTTGCCACGTTCTCTAGCACTGACCATACTCTCAGTGGCAGTCATTTGTCGGTGTAAGCATGACTTCCCTAGTGAGCGAGGCATATTTTCTGAAGATATTTCAGGGGAACCTTCAAGGCATCATTCAAATGTGAGCTCATTAGACTCTCAGCCAAGTGCTAGACTTACAGCTCTTTATGTAGGTCTTTTGCATATCGGATCTACAGTCGTATGTACTTCCCATAGAGATGGATATCCTCATTATTCATCCTGATGTGTCTCAAGTCTCTGGCAAAAAACTCGTATTCCCCATGATCATTGTATGTTTTGTCCAATAGGTTATTCATCTGCGGAGTCTGATTTCCTTTTTTCAACAGGGGACCTTCTGTATGGCAAAAACAGGTAGGTCCCTGTAGATATATGTTCTATTTTCCAAGACTTGACTTGCGTATCTAGCCACTTTACTCGGTGCGTCTCTTGATTCACTAGATGGATCAACTATCCTCATTAATATTTTACAGGGTTTGTTGTGACTGCGTAAGCTTTTCTTGATCTGGATGCTTGCACTTTCATCTAATACATTATATAGCCTTCAACTAGAGCCACTTGGAACGCGAGCCGGCCCAGAGCTCAAGGTATTTACATCACTGAATCACTGTCTGATAAAATTGACACATAATCTAATCAGAAATGGGCTATCTCCACACTTGGTTGTGCAATCGCCTGTGATCTGATGATAGCAGGTTGTATCGCATACTATCTGCGTAAGAGCAATGCCAACTTCAAGGGGTGAGCCTACTATATCTTGTATTACGTGTGTTGAGAAATATTCTATTCTAGTACACGTAATGCAATCAGACTACTCATCACCTATGCGCTAAATACATGTGAGCTGTCCTTATATAATGAAGCTCACCTCTTCATTTATGCTGTTTCCCAACAGGCCTGCTCACTAGGTGAGTCACATATCGAGCAGTAATCAGTGCTATACTGACATGTTGGGATAGTGTATTCAATTTAGTCACTATGATGTTGGTAGGTGTCTTTCCTTTTGTCTGCTGTCACTTAATCCATGCATTTCTAGTGGATCAAAGAGAGCGAGACGATGCTATATGATCTCTTCTTCTTCATCGCTGTGCGACGTGCGTCTGTCTCTTCAACATTCACACACAATATTCAATGGATTGAAATTTTGCAGTGTACTCATGTGCCTTCATGTCAACGTTAGATCCTTCTACTCACTGAATTTCACTCGTATTGATAACCACTAGGTTGAACTCACGTGAAACGGTGCGCAAAGAGATGGAGAGTGAATTCATCACAATGTCAGATCTCGTCACCTACCCACCGTCGAGTAACGGGACACGCAGACCATCAGACAGATCTGCTCCACCCACTGTGCGTGAAATAAATGTGCATATCGAGCAACATACCACTGTGGACTGGGATAGTGCTAGTGATGGTAACGCCGATAAGGTACAGGTGTAAACTTGGTCAATGCCCATTTATTCTCTTGTCAGATTTTATCATCCAAGTCTCTGTAGTTTCTTCTGCTTATGATGTATTTTGTATCTGTATTGAATGAAAAGCTCGCTGTTCATGACAAATCACAGGTGTCATTTGGATCAAATATAACCAGTACCAGATGCGATGAAGTGCCGTGCATTGTCATGTTGTTGTCTTTGAGTGGAGCATTTCTCACGGTTTATTTTGTCTGTGAACCAGGTAAAAGAGATCCACCCTTGCTTGGCCGCTCAATGACCGTAAAAAACAAGATAATTTGATTCAAAGATCCCAGAATCGCGCAAACAGTTGTTTCAGGGACAAAAGTCAGACAATTCAATACCAGGGATGCACCGTTTTTATCATCTACGCTGTAAGCTCCCTAGGTTTCAGTCGGGTATTGGTTTTTGCCTTCGAACAAAATCACCCAGTCAGAGCCTGCTGTACACATTCGAAGAGAATGTTCAATGGGTCAAGTCAACAAGTTTCTGAATTCAGCCAACAATTGACAGGGCTGTTTCAGCATATCTATATCTTTCAGGCCATCGATACGCCAAAAGACCGGCCCTAAAGAACATCGGCCATGTGCTCTGATAAGTAATTCCGGTATCGCCCCTAAAGAATGGATGAGTGACTTGACAGAATTTGACTGAAAATCAACAATTCAACTACCAACTGCCAGATGCGACTATGTTTTAGACCATTGAAAGGCTCTGAGATACCTCCTGTCAAAGAACTACAAGAGATTTCAGTCAAGTACAAAAAGCTTGAAAGTACAAAAGGTAAGTCTTGATATTGGTATATACCCATGTATCTGAGCTTGAATCTTACAACTTGACCAAATGCCAAATTATGAGACACGGTCAACAGGACTTCAAAGCTCGGCTCTGGCACGAAAAAGTGTTTACAAGATCAGGGAATGATATGGTAGCTGTCTCACAATATGATCCTGACTGGATATGGTAAAATAGATGGGGCATACACCCCGGCAAAGGGCCACACTGATGGTAGTTATCAAATATTTGAGCCTCCCGAATGAGTCATAGTACAGCTAAAAGTCATCAAATAAAAAGGGGACGGTTCAGACCCGAACTTCAAACCCGGCAAGCAACGTCCGAATTGTCGTAGCTATAGGTCTACCACACTTACTAGACTGGTATCCGTTTCGCTTTCAAACAGGGCTACTTGGTCAGGATCAACCACCAGCGTCTTCACGGACTAGATTTCCTAACAGCCTACTGACAATTATCTAGCACTTTTCAAGATTGAAGATTGCCAAAATACCATAATTTAGTGTATTGTTTGAGTTATTTCTCCCAGCTATTTCTTCTTTTTCAATCCTTGTTTATAAGCCCGACAATATAATTTTCGCCTCATTTTCGGCTTACTTTTGGTTCATCGTGGTATCTGCACTTGGTGATACCTTTTGTTCTTCATGTCACGAACTGTACAGAGTCCAGAGTCCAGACTCAACGGCAAATACTTGTGCCCTGGACTGGGGCGATTATGGGAATTCCGGTCATGGATGTCATTATGTGACGCGTGACAGCGCGTCGGTTCCTTTTTGAAACATCCATCCGAACAACCTGACCCTCATCTTCCTCAATTATCAATGCTCGCTCGACAATAATGTCAGTAGATCGCAATGCACTAAGAGCCGAGATGATCATCTCATGAATGAAAGTTCCGGACTCAGGACAACGCAGCCTATTCCCGGCGTTGCCGCGCACAGCCTGGGTCTCATTAGGTGACCCCTCGTACGTCATACGCGCCTTGCTCATTGGCGAGCCTATCGCTGCTGTAATCCTCACCATCTGGCTGGACGAAAGCCCGCTCAGTTTGGATGGTCTGTATCTTTGCCCGATGCTTTAGGATAACCTAACAAAGTACTTAGGAATCTAGTAGAATGCTAACGTCGATGAGGACCGGAATGAATTCGGTAACAATCTCCAGGAGACTAAACTCACCTGGAGATGTTTTGGCGGAGAGGAGTGCGGGATGATGGAGGTTGAGGTTGCGTAGAGATGTGAGGCGGAGATGTTGGGCAGAGAAGATAGTGGGCGTGGAGATGAGGCAGAGGCCGAGTTATTTTGTGTACTTCCGCTTCGGGTTTCATTTCTCGGCTCTACCTATCTTCTGTTGTTCAACGAAAAATAGAAAATCAGTTTCAGTTATACTATCTATCAATCATGTTGATCAAAGGTAGAAATCTCACGCAGTGGGCCCAGCGGCGAGCGACAAGAGAGCTGCACGGGGGTGTCCCGCGTAGGCGGAGTTCCCTCGTAGGGTACCCCAAACATCTCCATATGGGTTTATACTGCACTTGCTTCAGGTATGTGTGACAATTTTGCGAAGAATTGTTCCCAGATGAAACACCAGGACACGATTGCACGGTTCACATTTGATTCTGCGACTGAGTACTTGTTCGGCAAAGACGTTTGCTCCCTACGGACTGGTCTGCTTTCCCAGAATCCATGGTAAATGACCGCACGATAAGCCAAGGTTACAATGCAGCTGACAACGACATGTGAGCGCTTGAATCCACCTCGCCATCGTTCGTGGTGAACAAAGCTCGATTCTGATCTCTCTCGAGTCATCAGGGGTAGAATAGCTCCAAAGATCGCGGTACGCGTATCCTATGCCATTTGCAGGAGTCCATCTCATTCAAGAGTAAGTGGACATTTCAGTATGGAAAAAAGTTCAATTTCAACTCTTCGAGATTTCAGATTGACACACATTGCTCCATTCAACTCAAACTTTCTGCTCTCTTGATACCGATCCTTGTGAACTCGTCCAGATCCTCTTTCGGCAATCCAAGGACCTCATTATGCAACCCATGTCTCGTCTCATAATTGCCGCAACCGTCAGGGAAGAAGGTTCGCGAGTAAAGCATTTTCCCGAAACCTTCCATCATCTCACCCTTCTTCATCAGCTCCTGTCCCTCTCTAAAACGAGCATCAGATGCTTGTTTCTTTACCTTCCAGTCAGTCGCTTTATCTCCAGTCACCCTGAGAATCGACTCCAACATATCCTTCTGGCTGAGAAGGAAGGAAGAGATGTAGAGAGGCTTGTTTCGGAATTGCGACAAAGTGGCGCTCTTGTCACTGGCATCATCTGGAAGCATTTTGAGGCTCAGGAGCCGAGCGACTGCGAGACCTGTCTGCGGCCGAGTGCTGTGGTTGACCTTCTGGGTACCTTCGTCAAAAAAGGTCACAGTTCGATTCTTGAAGTCGAAACCGTAGAAGGCAGGACTAAAGCTGGATTCGTACCAGAAGCTGCAAGTTACCGCGATCCAGGAGCTCTTACCGAGCCTTTCGATCAAATCACGTTCAGCAGCTTTGACGAGCCCCACAAGGTTCTCTGTTTGAAGCTCGATCTCAGTTGGGTCGGTGCCATATGCGTTCGGGAGCACCCAGGGAACATTGGCGGCAGCTGCTGCCTCGATGAGCTTGGTGATCTGCTCTGAAGGAGCTGTGAAGCCCATGGTGATAATGAGAGCATCCTGGCCTTGAAGAGCTGCGACGAGGGAAGCTGTATCTCCATAGTTGACCTTTTTGACGTCGACGCCAGAGACAATTTTGGAGGTGCTATCGACTCGGGTTATTGCGGTAACCTGATGCTTTCCGTTCTTGAGCAATTCATCGACGATGAATTTGCCCACTTGGCCGCCCGCCTATGAATCAGGTTAGTGTCGAATTTTCATGAAAATTCGACACTGACTTACCCCGACAATAGCGACTTTCTCAATGTAATTCTTGGTCGCTTTGCTGGAGTACTGGGTCATTTTATGGAAAGAATGGTTGAGATGGAAATCTAGGAGATTTTTTAGGTCTTTTATAGTTTCCTTGAGTCTTTGTGCCGCCCATCAAACATTTGTCATGATCTGGTGAAATTGGCAGGATGAGTAAGGCTGACTGTTTTGTTTTACGCGCCACAGCGGGGAAGCGGGAAAGACGCCAACGAATCTGTTCGGCTTGTCACAAAGACAATATGGTTGGTCCTGTTCGAGTCTTTGCTAACAATGAACTGCATTCACGCCGAGATATGATACAATATGATACAGTGCCATCTGTGCTATCGATCCCGAGTCAAACTGTGTATCTGAAGAGTTTCTGAAGAGGGCCTGTGATTCAGAGGTGGGAAAAGAAAGAAATTTGCCTTTCAATCTTCCAAATTTTCCACCAATTCTCGAACTCACTCGATCTGCACGAATACTCCAACTTTTCTATTACGAGTCCAAAGACGTATACACGGCCTGGCGGCCTTACCTTTCTAGATTTAGGTTTTGTACTCAGTCCTGTAGAGCGCAGCAGTTTAGCGAAGAATTGAACCGAAGGAGAACATCTATGAGGCAGAGGTTCTGAGGTCATGTCAATCACCAACCATGGAACAGTAAACCAGAGTATTTATCCATGAAAAGGGAAAGGCAGGGATGTGACGTTCGGCAACCGACGTTGCATTTCTACAAAATTGGAGTTCCTGATAAGTCGAGGGATTTCCTGGAGCATCATCCCGCTCGAAATTGACAGAATATTCAAGTCTATATGCACTGAGTGTTTTTCAGTCTGCTTCCCCAAAATAATGCCCGGGGAGAAACCACTATTGTTCCCAACTAGGGCATTGAACTTTGAGCCTCTGCACGAAGCCATCTGTGCGGACGTATTGGGGGCTTGAGGCAACTCCAAGAATGACAACATACTTCCCTCGAGTTGCGAAACCCTCACCGCTGCCGAGGAATCCGCCACCCCACGCAGTAGAACTTGGCATCCGCCGGCTCAGCTTCCTGGTTAGGATATTGATGATTGTGTTACGTCCCGGGGACATGATGTAGTTACTTTGTACATCTAGGCATTTTCCGGCCCGGCGGTCGGTACGCGGCCAAAGTCGTAATAAACTTCCTTCCTTCCTCTTTGGGAACAGCACTTGCCCTGAGGACATTATTCTCGGGATCCGTTGTAATTCAGTTTGCTACACGTTACCGCGCGGTGTACCACGTGCTGGGAATTCCACCAGCCCCACGTGCCAAACACTGGAAATAGAATGTGGGAATTTTCAATGCTGACTCTTGCTCACCTCTCTTCGCAAGGCCTTAGGAACCACCTTTCGGTGACTTCTCACAGCTAATGCAATCAAGGATCTCCCGCTATCTGACATCTCGAGTCCAAATGTTGTTTCGTTTCGTATTTTTACTCTATCGACCAATCAATATTCAGAGCGCAAACTCGACGGTCCACTCAGCACTGTAGAGGTGAGCTTTTGAGCCTCACCCCAATTCAATTCTGACACTCTTCTTTCCCGCCTTCTGTATCATGTACTGTGCGAAAGAGGGAGACGCTGGCCGAGAAAGGACTTGGACGGAGTTTGTGGCACGGTCATATATCTGGGTCTAGCTTTCAAGTAGTCGAAACAATATATAATTCTATTTCTTTCAAGCAAGCTGCAACAGCAAGATTCTGGTCGTAATCCACCGGCATTCAGGACTAGCTCCAACAGCAAAACCATACTAAAACCATCCACAAAAAAGAAAAGAAATAACCGAAGGCTGTACGTGATGGCAACTTGATAATCCAGAAAGTGTCGGGTCCGGAATAGCCGAACCGACGAACTGCCGAACTACCGAACCTCGCCCAGAATGTTTTTTCACCATGTCTATGCACCATATTTCTTATATTACTTATTTCCCTGCATTTTAATGCTTTAGACAAGGGTTGAATGCAATTCAAATGTGGCAGACAGAATCTGCTTACAAATCTTGGACAAATCTTGGATGTACTACTACTATGCTTGCTTCTTGAAGTGACTCACTTGGTGCAAATCCCAGTGATCCTTCTTGAATTTCTATCTATACTGCCATCCTTAAGTACTGTATGACCTTGTATGACCTGCACTTCAAATGACTGCACTGTTGATTGCATTCTCCTATTCCAGTCGCTAAGACTTTTGGAGCATCCCAAGGCTTATTTATCTCTTGAGCATTGTGTATCCCAAAACTGGAGAGGGAATATACCTCAGGGTTGTCATCAGGGACTCAGCCAAATGTGGAAAAGCCAGATGACTTGTCAGGAGGCGGATCTGGAAAAGAATCACAGTAAAGTATTTACTGTCAAGGAAGCATATGCAGATGAGTACTTGATTTCACTGTGTTGTTGCTGCAATATTCAGATTCTTGAATAGACGAGGCGTGGGTGGTCGTATTCATGACCGCGCCTGCCATTTTGGCTTTGTTTGGTGTCGTGGACAAATTGGGAACAAGTCGGGAACAAGGGTGAAAAGGTTCAATAAAACATTTTTAAAATGCTTCAATATTCAAATAAAAATATTTAGAGGTCCGCATAGTCATATGAGCTACCATAGGAACCTTTAGAAAAATTATTATTTTTGTGTTCGGCAGTTCGGCAGTTCGGCAGTTCGGTTATTCTGATTCCCACTCGTCCTCTGGGCTTGATTAGTAATCCAACTCCAATAGCCGGCTGGGGTCGGATTCACCCTTTTGAGTTCTCACTGCATGACGAAGCAATGACAGAGACTTCGGAGACGATGGCGCTATCTCGGTGAAAGAGCCCGATGTCTCGTTCATTATGGCAGCTTACCTAGAAAGCTGCTTACTGTGCTTCTGCTCACTCAGCGGGCGTCTGCGGTCTATAAAGTCGATCTAGTAACGTTTGAGCCCCGTATATTGCAAATATGCTTCCATACATCCCCTTGCTCGGCTTTCTTGCCTCGACGGTGGCAGCTACCTTCGACGTCAAGCCATTCACATTCAACCTCTCCGGCGGCCTTGCTCGAATGAACTCACTTATCGACCAGACTCTCCTTCCGACCAAGCCCGAGCTCCCAAACGATAATGATTCCAGTATCAATAATTTCGGTATCAGTCTGCAACGATTGACGTCTCTCAAATCCGAGTGGGTTGATGAGAAAAAGTATGACTGGAATCAGACTGAAGCTACTCTGAATTTGTATGTTCCGCTAGTTCTGCATATGACCGTCTTACTGATGATAATGTAGATTCAAACAATATACCGTCACCATTGAAGGCCTGACTGTTCGTAGTCTGATGGCTCATTTCGAAGTATCATCTAACGTGTTTCTCCAGATCCATTATATCTACGAAAAGTCAAATACGACGGGTGCTAAACCCCTGCTACTGTTACATGGCTGGCCGAGTGAGTTTCACCAGTGTTTTTTGTCTTGTCTTTTGGTTTAGGAATGCCAGGTTCCGTTTACGAGTTCAGTCGCGTCATAAGACCTTTGACGCAAGCCGCAACGACGACCAGCAATGGAACCAATGTAACAGCCTCATATGACATTGTGGTTCCTTCTTTGCCTGGCTTCGTCGCATCGTCAGCTCCGCCAGTAAATTGGACAGTAGATGACACAGCTCGAGTCTTCAATACTCTCATGGTTGATGTACTCGGATACGAAACATATGCTCTCCATGGAACTGACTGGGTTTGTTCTCGTAGCCTCAAATTTACTTATATATTTTGACTCAAGATTCAACAGGGCTGCGCAGTTGGCTATTCTGCATATTACGAGTCCTAAAAATTTATTTTTAGTTCACTCGTTGTTTGGTAGCAACGATTTGACTGGAACCGAATATAAAAGGAAATGCGAAACCTCACGTTTTCTCCGACGTTTATCCGGTCTCGAGTTCGATTCCGCGCTTGTACTATTTTATTGTCTATCTATTATATCTTCTATCCAATCTTCCTCTGCTTATTGGATTGACAATTTGTGCTCTTTTCATTCCATGTCAATTATTGTTTGCTCTTATAACTTCTTTTGTGATGCTGTCCTGGTTGCTCAGCAGCAAAGGCAAGTGTCAGGACAGCCTAGTGCTAAATTTGGGGATGGGCACCATCTGGTACTAATTACTTAAACAGCCTTGAGCCCTTGAGGACTCGTATCTGCCATTAGTAAGTGGCTATCTACTCTACTTGTTCTCACTTCCCTGAGACTGTACTGGCGGCACAGTTTACTTTCATCCCTTTCATCCCTCCCACTGCCCAAGAGATCACCGACGCTGGGATTGTACTCAATCCGTTCGGGCAGTTTATGGAGGTGCGGTCGACCGAATTTACCACGGCGGGATTTGGCTATTTCATTGAGCAGTCGACCAAGGCCCGTTACTTTCCACTTGATTTGTCTTCTATTAATTGCAAACTCCCTATAGCCTAACACAATCGGACTTGCGCTGCAAGACAATCCTGTAGGCCAGCTTGCCTGGCTGGCCGAAAAATATGACTGTTCGTGTTCACCCGCGGTACTGTCTGATATTGTAGTCACTGATAACCTCTAGTCTCCGATCCTGCTGGAGAGCAAACAGACAGTGATATATTCACCGCAGTCTCATTGTTCTTCCTCTCGAAGACTTTCTTGTCTTCCGTGTATATCTATGCACAAAATCCCAATGGCTTCAGCACCACATACACCAAGGCGCCTACAGACCGACCCATGCTATTCAGCCAATACAAATGGAATGCCTTCTACTGGCCCAAAGAATTTGTCGCCAAGGTTGGAAATCTTGTGGTCTATAAAGGTTCGTACAACTTGGATTCAGTTTGTAATTATTATCTAATTTCTGTTCCAGAACACGACAAAGGTGGCCATTTCCAAGGATTGGACAATCCTGAGAGTTTGATCGAAGATCTAAGAGAGGTCTATGGTTACTATTAGAATGGATACATGCTCTTGGAGGCCACTGACCTTCGAGCCTCTTCTGCAGGCTCTCGAGTACAGTTTAGCAATTGTAATTGTCGGGAATATATTCTAATTTCATTTCCTGGTACTTGAACTCGGTGAGATTGCTGCCCTCCAGGTCCCAAGTAGTTCATGGCTCGGCCAAAATCTGCCCATCTTCAGACGATAATCGTCAGTTCTGTCCAACTAGACATGCATAGGAAAGCAAGTGTCTCCTATACAGGCTCCAGGCGCTACAATTACGGTAAATGTGCTAGTATAGGGGCCTCCGGAGTTCAAATCAAGTAGTGCTCCTGGTGAAGGATCGGGCAACCTTATTTTCACCTATCTGGGGCCACAAACGCAGTGTCGGGCTTTGGCAGAACATTCGAGCTGAATACATCGCAGTATTGTTTCGGGTCCTGTTACTCGCAACTTTAAGTTGCGCGACGCGTGGCGCGATAGATGCCACGTGCTGAGATTTTATATGACACGTGACACCGGAAAACATGACCCCGAACTCAGCTAGCTCCAAGCCATTGCTGAGCGCTGAGTAGTGCCGGAGCAGTTACCTCAGCCTCTTGCTCCACGAAGAGAGAAAAGTTTTTCAGGCAAGCGCTTTTGCTTGGCCATTTTCTCCCTCCATTGTTCACGACGCCTCTCCGTAGCTCTCAGCTGCATATTCCTCCTCCCCAATCCACAAGGACATCGATTTCGGCCTCTCACAAAGGCTGAATAAAGCAGAAAAGCTAGTGAAGGATAACAGGCCCCTCAACGAAAATTTCTCAATGCAGTTTTATTGCTGGAATGTTAGCCCAGCGCTCGTTGTTGGCTTGTATGTTTTCGCTCTCTCGGCCCTTCGGAGTTCCTGCTGATTTAGACTTTACAGGACCATTACCCTGCCTCCAAACCGCTCATATCATTATACCTAATATGGTTGGATTGGACGCTGGTCCGCGAAGCCTAGCTTCGGCGAAAACATGCATAAAACTGGTTTCAGCAAAATTTCAGCCTGCTTGGCAGACGGTACTGTATCTACCACGGGCCTCGGAGAGTAGAGCTAGAATGGACGAAATGGAGGCTTTTTCATGGGGGCCAGAGCCTTCGTTGAAGCCACAATTTCTAGCGGTTCTGCAGATGTTCTGTCCAATATTCGTCCAAGATCACAGGCAGAAATCAAAAAAGTTTGTGGCACTGAGAGGAAATAGACCGCACCAGGTCAGCTATAGCAGCAAGGTCTGGATGACTGGAGCCACCGATCGGTCAGCGGGAAGGGCGTATGCTCCCGAACTGTTCCCGACTTCCACCTCAGACCTTTCTTCTTTCGGTGTCTGGACATTTTTCCACCTTGCCTTTTCGCTTTCGCAGCATTTTCAGTCTCTATTCATCATCAGTATCCTCGTTTTCACATTACAATAATTGCAGCCTCGAGGAGATGCAAATACGACCGCACCAGACCTCTTGTTCTGTTCCGTGCGCCTGTTCACCTCCAATTCCGTCACCAGAGAAAGCGGGACAGACCGTGTAAGCCGCCTTGCTCCTATCCCGTCTTTGCTGATCCCGCGATGCAACGAATCAATACGAAATAGAAGCTTGGCTTACCCGGAGTCAAACGGCACTGCGGCCTGGAAGAACATGAACTCCGTATGTCACCAAAAGACGTTGATGTACCCAATTCGAGAGGAAAATTATCCCATGTCAAGCCGAATTCCGAGCTCATTGGTCAGAAATTGCGCGTTTTTCCCTCGGTATGCTTGTTTCTGGCTCTATTGGAAGGTGTAGCTGATCTACTGACTAGGTTACTTGACAATGTTATTTGAACCTAAAAGCGCTCTGATAAAAGTGCTCGATCTTCGTTGGACAAGCTGAGCAGCATTGATGTTCTGTACGCGCTGACGTCTGGTACGTATTTGGCCATTTTCGCCCTGCTTAAAAACCCCACTGACTCGGATGCTGACCCTGTTCAGCGCCAGACCCTTGGCAACATTTAAGCTGCTCAGGGTAGCTTCTCGTGTCAAGCTCCGAACTATCATCGACCATCATGTCCTTGACCTCGTCGCCCATGTTTCCCCAGGAGATATTCGACACGATCATTGACTTTGGTCACCAAGACAGAGGTTTCCTAACATGTTGTGCCTTCGTTTGTCGGAATTGGGTGGAATCCAGTCGATATCACCTATTCCAGAACATCACAGTGACGACCAAAACTCGAGGAGTTTTGTTGGAAATCATGGAATCACCTCTTGCCACTATCCCAGCATTGGCCTCGCATCTCACCTTGTCCACCACCGACCGAGCATTGGGCGACCAGCACGTCGAGCTCATCGATTATGCTCGGCATTTCACCTGGGCTTATCATTCTCACGTCCAAGGCCTTTCGCTGACAGAAATGTCTTTTGGGAAAGATCTTGCGCAAATTATTGCAGGGGCCCGTCCATTCTTCGAACGTCTGGCAGCGCTAGAGCTCATTGCACCCAAGTTTGAAGCATATGCGGACATGCTTAAACTTTTGTCCTGCTTTTCTTCCTTGCAGCGTCTCAAGCTCATAGGCCCTCGGTCCAAACAAGACATGACCTTACCTATTGTCTTTCGCCTTGTCGACGCTGCCACCATCAGCTCTCTCTTCGCCGCCTATTTCCAACCATATTCGCAGTACTTGTTTCCAGAATCAATCGACACCCTCGAAGTCGAATTCTCGACCCAATATGACGAACATTTCATCTTATGGGTCATGTACAGCAAACCGAACATTTCACATCTTTCGGTCGCGAATATCCGTTCGGGTCGTACGATAACCGTCTTGAACAAGCTGGTCAGATATCTCGGGAGAGGCTTGACGAATATCAGTTTGGTTTTCGAAGGTTTAGATTGGCCAGCTGACGGTTCGCATCCTTACTTTGGTGCTATGTCAAAGAATGAGGGTAAGTTGATCATTCGAGCTTTGTAAACGAAATTATGACGCTATGTTATCTAGATATTCGATGTTTGATGGAACTTTGCGAGAAAAGGACAGTGTCCAAGCTCACGATTCCAATGCATCCTCATACGACATGGTCCACTGCTTCTTTGCTGCAGTCGCTCGGACGTCTCAGGGTCCAAACTTTTCGTGTTCGTCTGCGCTTGCCTCCAGAATGGGTTGAAGGCTTTTTGCTTTGGGATTGGTTGGAAGAGCGAATAGATTGGAGCACAGAATCGTTAGAAGTCGAACTGGCGCTTGCTGAACAGACTTCGGACAATCGGGTCGCTGCTGTGGAACAGCTCTTGCGAGAGAAGCTAAAGGCATATGACGATAGAGGCACATTACACTTTTTCACGAAGCATGAGGCACTGCAGTCGTTGTAGAATGGTGAGTTTTTTTAGTTACTTCTTGTGACAAATCTGATTTCCTCTTGTTTAGCTCGAAAGTTTCCCTCGTCACGATCGAAGAGCATTCTGGGTCCTGTATGAGTCTTTTTCCACTGCGGAAGGCCGTCGTAGCTGAAGTGGTCTATCAACAAGGTTGAAGTATGTCTACAAGACTGCCATCTGTGGATACAAATATGAAATTCTCGAGATAGCATGGCTGGATTTACATAAATAAAGTTCATCACCGGGTATTTCCTTGTTACGCCATCTTCTGCTCCCATCTTGCCAGGTCCTGTGCAAATAATGCTGGCCATTGCTCTGCAAACGGACGGAGAAGCTCGACAGCTTCATGAAGGGCATTTTGATCACCAGAACATACGAATAAGGTATCGAGAGACTTGGCGAGAAGGGGGTTGAATGCTGCAGGGTATGTCTTCACCAGTTCGCGATAAAGGTCAACTGATTTCCGGGCTTCGACGACAGCTTCGTCAACCCGACTAAGAGCATGAAGACGAAGCGCTCGCTGGTTTAACGATTCCGCTCGCATCTCCTGCTTTGTGGAAAGGGAGGAAGCGCTGGGACCGTCGAGGAGGTCGAGGGCTTCGGTGAGAACCGACAAGGCCTCTTCGTGGCGACTGAGATCTCCAAAGACAGCAGCAAGATCGTTGAGCGAGGCAACGAGGGGAATGATGAAGTCTTCGGGGAATTCTCCTGTCGCTAAGACTCTGTACAACGAGACCGCTTGCTGAATAGCAGAAACCGCCTCTTCCTTGCGGTCCAGCTCGGACAATCTGTTGGAGAGACTGTGAAGCGATCGCGCAAAATTCTCTCTAATAACCACCTCCTGATCCACTGCCAGTATCTTCCACATCTCGAGCGCCCGTTCAGCATTCACCAGAGCCTCATCCTTCCGTCCAACCTCTCCGAGGCGCATGGCATAAAAGTCGAGAATCGAAGCTGTATTTATCCCACTAAGGGCTGAAGATGGTTCGATGAGGTCGACAGCCTGTTGAATCATCTCCAAGCTCGCATCTCGCTTTCCAAGCCTGGAAAAAGCAGTGCTGCAAGCTCGCAAACAGATCATCTGTTTCCAATCGTTGATATGACCTTCAGGAAACTGGAGGCACATCACCAGACTCTCTTTCGCAGCAACCAAGGCTTCCTCTCGCCGACCCAAAACTGCAAGGCAATCAACCAGCGTCAAAGTAGCACCCAAATTGTCCATTACAGCCGCATCTGATTTCATAGCCTCCAGTGTTTTAGAGATTTGGCGAAGCTCGATAGGAGTCGACTCGTCGTAAAAAGCACGACGAAGTTGATGAACCCGGGCTCGAGCGAACCGTCGTTGGAAGTCGACGGTAGACTGGTCTGCATCTGGAAGCTCTAAGATCATTCGCAAGGCTTCTTCAGACAGCTCTGCCACTTCGCGTCGACGATTGAATGCGGTGAAGATAATGGTGGCGCAGTTGAGAACATCCAGCAGCCGTAAGGTCCGTGTCAGGTCCAGTGGACTCGCTGTACGCGGAAGCTGAAGCGCTTCTTCGATGGTCTCCAACGCTGCTTTCCATTGATTGACTTTCATCAGTGTCTGAGCTAGCTTGCCCTGAGCTGTAATGAGAAGGAATATATCGGTTGGATGGAATTTGGTTTTGGCGATCTCTACTGCCTCTTTGATAGGAACCAGAGCCTCTATGTCGCGTCCACTGCTGGTGAAGACGCCGCATAGAGTGGTCAAGCAAATCGTGAGGCACCGTAGATATTCTTCCGACTCTTTATCCTCTATCTTCCGCAAAACATCAATCGCTTCCTGTGCGAATTCCAGGGCGACATCTAAGGACTGGGTTTTGAGAAGGGGAAGAGAAAGGGAAGAGAGCAGTGATGCGAAGTCGAGTTGCCTCAGGGCCGGCGGATCCATTGCAACGAGCTTCCGAGCTATCAGGATGGCTTCTCGAGCAACCTCGACTGATTCGTCCCCTCGACCATTGTCTGAGAGATGAGCAGAGAGAGCGGCTAGGAATATCTCCACTCTCTCTTGGAAGACGGGCCTATCGGGATTTCGGAGCGCAAGACCCTTGTATATCTCCACCGCTTCCGATGATATCTCTACAGCCTCACCATTTCGGCCACATTGCGACAATGTAAAAGCGACATTGTGGAGCCGGATGGCAATGTCTTCGGCGTATAGGGCAAGCTGAATGACTTTGTCTTGCCGATATGAGTTCTGATACAACGTTAGAGATGGACCAGAAAGAGGAAATGTAAAGACGTACACGGATCCATTCCCTCAATCCGCTCAATCTTCTGAACCTTCTTCTCGAAATCATGACTTCGATCCAGGTTCTCATATGCGTCGTCAAAAGCTTCCTCAAAGCGGTCATAAAGAGCATCGACGGATACGTGGTGCCAATATCCAGAACATGGTCCAGCCAAAAACGACATGCATACCAGACCTCGGCTGGCAATTCCGAATCCTGTGGGATATCTGAAACCCTGGGAGATAAAGCATTCTGCATGAATCCAGTCCCGATAATGGGCTTGGACAGTGCGCCATTGAGGACCTGGACGCATACCAAGGCGACCTTGTGACGCTGTTCTGGGTCTACAACAATGTCGTCGTCGGAATTTCGAGGATGGGCTGCCAGGTATTCGCGTAACCATCTGCAGGCTTCTGTCGAAGAGATGTCGTCCTCGTCGAATAAGCTGTCGACAAAGCTGTTCAGCGGCTCCATTAGTCCCTTGAGTTTCCACATCGTGGCTGCTGAGAAAGGTTTGGTGAGAGCTGGCGGTCGTCATCTGATGTGGGCGATTCCTGTGCGATGCATATACCGTAAATGCATCAAGCAGCTGTCAGGTCGTGATATTTTTTGTTAAGGCGGACGACACAACGAGGATATGATGAGGTGGCAAAAAGGAAATGGGTTTGTTGTGGTCATCTCATTGATCGAAAACCTTGCAAAGGTCACTATAGCCTTCACATCATAGGGAACAACAGGGCTTACCTAGGAAATGCCTTTTCCGAGCCATCCTGACCAGACAATGTGTCCCTTTCCCAAGAGTAAAACGAAGCTCTAGCCAGCAATCGTCGTCAACGGCAATCAGAGATTCGAGGTCGCCACTCACGGAATTCGGACGAAGGCGAAAATCTGTCTTCGTGTTGGCGGCAAATGAAGGCATCAGAGCGACCTGGATAGAATGTTAGAATGCCCATTTCGAAAATATGAACGAAGGGTACGTACCAGAACCACAGCCTACAGGACACCGACAACTCCATCAAAAGGAAATTTTCCATTCATTTTCCAACGCTAAATTTGTGGACAGCGTCGATAACGTCTCGTCGGATGTCGTCAGTCCTGGTAGGAATAGGATTACGGAGGCACCAGGATGGGCGCGACCAGGATATGGAGCTTGGGTTTCTGGAGGACATTGTCTTTTGTAATTGTGCCAGGAAGACCGAAGGAGGGGTTTAAGAGAGGGATTGTGGTGGACAGGACTCGGGCCATATCGGGCCAGCTTATGTGTTGGAGCCGTAGAATAATTGTCGCTCTAGACAGCTTTCTTTGTCGATGATGCCGTCGAAAAGTGTGATGCAGCGTGACGTCACAAACTTCACTTTAGATTCTGCCGAAGTCCTCTCGGAAGTCGATCAGAATCTGCCTGAGCTTTAACAGAGGCGACAATCTAGTTTCCCTAGTCCTATTGTAATAAGTATTTTCAGCTTTTTTCGGAAGACGTCCCTGGAGTCGCGATTCCGATTTCCATCGACAACCTTTCGTCTGAGAGCGTATGGAATTTGATTTATCAGGTCCTGCAATCACCTTCAACGGTGACAACATTATTGCAAGTTTGGAAATGGTACGACGATTACGATGCCGATGAAGGACATTGTACCATCGACAGAGTCGACGCCGAAATCCACTTGGACCACCGCTCCTTCCGAATCTGACGGCGCTCATCTGAGGACCCGGATGTCCATAATAAGTATGTCACTTCTTGTTGAGATGATACTTGGAATATCGGTCCTATTCTAGCAGGAGAATTCCAGTAGGGGTTTGGTTCCGAGGAAGTATTCCACCTATACTTACTCAAGTAGAAACGACCATCTTTCTATAATACTAGAGGCTGACTAGGGAGACTAGCCTATACTTGGAGGCTTTACCAATGAGCTCGTATGAAGACATATCGATCATGTCTGAATATATTCGAATGTAACCTAGTACTATGAGAACCGTGTTACGATACAACCCGTCCGAGTCCCCGTCGAATAAAGATAACAAAAGAAACCTGGTCCTTGCAACACCGTAACCGTGCAAAGAAGAGATAGGGTGAGAAGACGAAAATTGGATGAACTTTGGTCGGTCTGGGAAAAACTGTGATGGAAGAATAAGCAAGGAGAAGAAAAGGAAAATTAGACTGACTGTATCGACCAGATGGACCGGGGATTAGCATGAAGCTCGATTCAGGCAACGACACAACTGGTGGTCGCGGTTCCATTACCGTCTTCGCTGTTGACAATCTCGGCGAGAAGGTCGTTCTCCTCTGAAGAGGAAGAGATAGTTGAGAGGATGGTCGTGAATGAGTCCATGATAATAGATGAGCTGAGGTTTTGGGCTAAGTTTGCTGGGGAGATATTCGCAAAACTAGGGCCGCTTTTATACGATTTGGTAGACAATAAGATAAAAAGAACTGGTCTCACCTGTAAATTAATAGCCTTGATAATCAGCGGGTCTGAGTGTACAAGAGTACCAGGACAACGAGGCAAAAAAGACAATAAGACTGATCCGTCATATGGCCTTATCATGACGGAAAGCAATCTAATAGATGATATTCAGATGACTCTGAACCTTAAGACGGCGCGGGAGACCTCACCAGTGCTGGTTGATGCCATTAAATAGAATCTCACTAGAATACGTCGAATACAATTGATACCAAAGGCAAACGATGAGTGCGGAAGACAAGCAGAGATAAAGACAGGCTTGCCTCAATGTCTCACTCGATACAAGAGGTGAAATCCAAACAACTGATCTGAGCCACAAAAAGACAATAAGATCAAGATAAGACGGAAGGAATGATGCCTGATGGATACTTTGCATTGTCAAGCAGCAAGATCTCGTTAGACATTGAGAAGGAAGAAATAAATTCGGTACTGGCACTGGGCAGCAATTCACCCCACGAGGAAGCTCGCATGCTCCTGGTTGACCTCTGGTGCTTGAGTACGAGAAATTATCCAGCTGTAGAGCATACGGCTGTAATTCTTTGCAATTTCAATCGATTTTGAAACGAATGAATCGGCAAAAGAGACAATAAGGCAGCCGATGCCAGGCGCAAAGTACTTCCTCGATGGTGGAATTTCTATAAGCGGAATATTTCACTCACTGGCTCCGTCCAGCAGCCAATCTTGGTTTGGCCGGGACTCTAGTCAATGGTGAAATCCAGTCCTGAGAATCATGAATGAACATGCTGTATGGTGCTACAAGGTCCATGAGCCTCCAGACGTGATCAATTGGCGGCAAATCTGGGGATAGTACATACGTCCACCGACAGCGGAGTAAATCTTGCGATAGTGATGAAGTACAGCGGCAAGGAATCGTCCAGCAGCCATATATTCGCCCAACGAGCAATTTGCTATTGGAGAGAAATGTTGACGGGACAAAGCGAGGAGTCGGATCAAAAGAAAGGCGGCGCTTTTCTTCCTTTATCATCACGACGACCGCTGACGACGTCACCACAAATGCTCTCTTCCTCATATTTTCTTCTCAATATGGACCCTCAGCCCACCAGGTGTCGATGATAATATCGTCAAAGCCACAAATTCAAATCTTCTTTTTTTTTCCGTTTGGAAAACCGCGTTTTTCCCTTTCGAATGCGACGAGACCGCACAAGGCTTCGTTTTGAGCTGGAACCATGATTTCTGGCCTCGATAATCCTCTGAATATTGGTCAGTGGCAGCGCTGCTGGCGACTGGTAGAATTCAGGCTCGGTGGAAATTTACCGCGATAATCTGTGAGCTCTTTCTGCTTTCTTTTCGTACTTCTCTGATTATATCGGACATCAGGGCATTATTTACGAATTCGGAAGCCTTGGAGCAGCGCAGGGGTTTTTTTGCCGGCACAAGTGCGTAACGGCGACAGCATCCCAATTCGTGCCCTGCATGGACTTTCCTCATTTCACTGCATGTCCCTGATTTATTCTCGCCTCTGCAGCATGCATATCATTCGACGACATACAAAGTTTTCATTCGAGGCTTGCGCCAACTGCGGTAGGGACGGCACGTGTATTCCTCACCATCACGCAAATGAAGCTGCGATTGGGAGAACAAGCTTTATGTGAGGAAGGCTGCCTTGTTGGGTGAGATTTCACCGAGAGATGAGCTGAGCTGTCGAGATTGAGTCGAGAAGAGAGAGATTGGAGCAAAGCACTGGTCACCGAGAACAAGCCCGTCGGCCTTGTTCTTTCTTCTACGACATTCTACCGACAACAATGATAAGGCCAGCTCTATCTTATTCCGGATATAGGCAGCCACATATTCTGCGGCCAACAATGCTTCGACAATGCGGTTGATCCCTTTGTGGGACCCCGGTGGCCTCGTGTATAAAAGGCATCGATGGCCACGAAGTTTCCCCAACGAACCTCACCACCTTCCTTGCTTCATCATGAAATTCCAATTCCAATATTTTTCGGCTTGCTTTTTCCTCTCTCTTCTCGCTCGCGTTGCAGGGCATGGACAGGTCATGCAGGTCACCATCGACGGACAGCCCTTCGCTGGTAATCTTCCCGGAGGAAGCCAGGTTGGTTCCAGCATCGTTCGTCTTGTCACCAGTGGCGACCCGATAAAAGGCGCGACGAACCCGGATATCAATTGTGGAAGAGCATCGCAGGTCGCGACAGAAGTGGCTCAAGCTATGCCTGGCAGCGTTTTAGCATTCAAGTGGACCGGAGAGAGTGGTCAAGTCAATGTGCGTTTCTTCCTCTATCATCCATGACCTTGCTCATCGTTCGACAGTGGCCTCATGATACTGGGCCAATGCTGACGTATCTTGCGTCCTGCGGCGATACGACCTGCGATAAATTCGACTCATCTGGTGCCAAATGGTTCAAGATTGAGCAATCTGGGAGAACTTCAGCTGGAGGGCCGTGGGCTCAAGCTGCTGTTCGTACGTTTTTTCCCTTTGTTTCTTCCTGTTCTTGGTGCTGACCAGCTCTTAGAGGGCGGATCTCCTGCCACTGTTACCCTTCCGATAAATCTCGCAGCAGGAAGCTATCTCGTTCGCCATGAAATCATTGCATTGCAGGGGGCTGTATCTGTCAATGGAGCCGAGTTTTACCCTTCGTGCTCTCAGATTTCGGTCGGAGGAAGCGAGACTGGTGCACCGTTGGACAGCGAGCTCGTTAGCTTCCCTGGCGCATACAGTGACGACGATCCAGGCATTCATCTCGATGTGAGTTTGTCGCTTTTCTCTCATCTGGTCTTTTCTGACGTTTCTCGTAGGTTTATACTGACCCTAGTGCACCTTACACCTTCCCTGGTCCTCCCATAGCTAGTTTTATCACTGGCTCGACTACCACGAACCCTTCTTCTCCTGTTGTTTCAGTGTCACGTACGGCTTCTGCTGTCGCGACACCGACGGCCTCTGCGACGACCAAGTCAGGCAAAACTTGCTTGATAAGACGAGCTCCTGTGGTAGCTCGTGTGGTTCCCCGAGAGCATCGCCGATTTAGTCGCATCATGAAGAAGGGCTTCGGTTTCGCATGATCATTCAATTCAAGCCTTTGTGCTGGCACAGGCAACAATGTATATGTATAGTGAGTACCCCGGACTTGTATTTAATAGCAATTCCGAGATTTTCGATGACCTCGAGTGGGATAGGTTCTTTTGGTTGCCTCGGGACTTGAAAATTGTCTACTTCATTCTATCTCATCATTGTGTGGCCAAACCCCGATCTGATTACTGAAAGCCGTCCACAGCCATTATACGACGCTCGTTGGGGATCCTGGCTTCTCAAGGGTTTTCAAATGTTTCGCATAATTGACTGCCAGGACGCATTTGGGTTCTTGGTGCGCTGGGCTTCGACTTGGCGCGCCGAGTGCGCCGAACCGGTCCTCAGGCTCACGGTCCGCTCGGAAGAGCTCGAGGCGCGCTTCTTTAGGAGCCATTTCGCGCTTTGTTCCACATTTGGCCAGGGCGATGCCATCTGACGCGAACAAGAACAAGAGATCTGAGATATATATCGAGTGAGTTTAGTTCTTTGACACGTCGGAATTGGATCAACTGACAGCGCGCACATCTGACTCTAAATCTGTGGAATTGGATAGACGTATCAGTAAAGCATTGCACAATTCCAATGAGAAGGCGAAACATTTCTTCCAGCAAGTTGGTGGGGCCATCAAAAACGTCGCTCAAAACGCCGTAGGGATGGTCAAAAGCTTGGTTGGCCACTGAGGTTGCTTATAGCGATTCAAGACGTATTCTATGAGCTAACGATATATATGATTCAATGCGAGATGACTAGGGATACAGGACATAGGCCTCAGGCCTGTATTAATGAACGAGATGAAGGTAAAGTCGGGTGATATCGTGAAGGGAATGTAATCATCGTACGTGTGTCAAAGCCCAGATTGTGAAGCCGCGAGAGCGAATGCAAGCAGGGTGCCCAAGGCAAGCAGGCATCGTCACGGCCGTTTTTCGACGAGTGAAAACGGACAGTGATCTTGTACCGTCACCCGTACCGTTGAGAAAACTAAAAAATCCCTGACGGGACGGGATACGGGTACCGTACAACGGGCCGTACTGTATAACCGGCTATGGAGGGGCACGGTGTACAGCCCTACGCTCGCCGGAGGTCGAAAGGCGGGCGTCAGTCATGCGCCATCAATGCGCCATGGCCCATCGCTCTTTTCCCTCGCCTTCACCGGGAATGATTTGACCTCATCCTCACGGTCGCCGCTCTCGATATCCGTCTCACCTAGAACGAGGGAAAGAGCTTTACAACGAGCTGTTCTGAAAAGCCGCGATCTTGTCAGACTGATCTTGACTCTTACAAAACCATGCTGAAGCGGAAAAGATCGATCCTCGCACCACTCAGATTTAACATGCTGAAATAGATCGTCAGGTCCGCCCTGAAATCCTCCTGGACAAATTTTTATGCAGCATCTACTTATTTTGGCCGGGACGGCTCTGGGTCAGGCACTGTCCGCTTTTCATTCACCGACTGTGACAAAGAAGCATTAGGTCGAACAAGTCTCTTTTTACTACGAGGATATCCTCGTCCTCTGTACCTCCTCCTCGTTTCCAGAAAGCAGGAAAAGTCCAGCCGACATCTTGCCAATTGGGTCGGTTTCCATTCGCCTTCAGCAGGTTTGCCAGGCGCTTGCTGCATACAAGGTTGTTCGTTGGGATGAACTGAACGAAGCAATGAAAATGTATTTCGTATTCCGGTGCGCAGTCTTCGTCTTGCTTGGTCCATACTAACGTCTTATAACCAGTTCTCTCTCTCCACGGACAAAATATGGCCTCTCAATCATTAAGGAGGATCCCCTATCGTGTCGTTTTTGGTGGAGATGGCATTATCGTCAGCGCTATTGAGGGAGCAGAATTTAGCAGACAAGCAAGGCATACCGACTGCGACGACTCGGAGGTGGCATCGGTCGGACAAGGAAGGTCTTTGGCCAGGGTATCCCCGTCTTCGGTACGTCCTTCATTCTCTGTTCTGTCAGGAGAAGCTTGTCTCATTGGGAACAACAGGTTCAGACTGAGACATTGGTATTTTGGCCTTGGACGTTGTCTGGGTGACGAAGGATCGTTCGTTGAGACGAGCTGGACCAAACATTTAGATTCTGAGGTGTGTCATGTTCGTCTTCCTCGGTGCATCGTCTGACGATTATATGCCCAGGTCTTCCTCTATCAAGGAAGGGTACCATGTCAATCATCATTGTCTTTGCCTGACTTTATAACGGAATCTCGTCGCTTGCTTCATTGTTACCCTGAACCAGAATTCACGAGAGCGGTGACACCGGCTATGAAAATGATCCAATGTATCAAACAAGGCTTTAGGACCTGGTTGCCTCGTCGTCTGCTTTGCGCTCTGTTTCAGCCGAAAGCAAGCTGAACAATCGTCCAACGGTGCTTTTTCCGGCCATTTTCCTGTTGCAGACGTCAGGCTACATGGATTCTATAGGCATGGGGACTGGCCGGCTGAAGGATCCTTGGTTGGTGCCGTCCTGGACGAAGGATTCGTATTCTGCTTCTGATTCTGGTACGTGATGTTCGTCTTCCTCGTATCAGGTCTGACCTTATCTGTTCACAGCTCTTCCTCCCTCAACGATAGCCTGTCAGCACCATGCCAATGGCCTTGATGTCATCGCTTGCTCCATTACAGGTTATAGCCCAAAGTACGTATCAGACGTTGGGATCAAAAACGAATTCAGCTTGTGGTGCGTAACCTTCTTCTGCGTTAGAACATGGTTTGACTATGGCTCGTTTAGGGTTTTCTTCAAGAAACGACGGTCAACTGGACAAGACCTTGCGCGAGGAAGCTGTCTACTATTCGGTTGGTGATCCACAATTCACCTGCTATGCTGTTACAACTTTTCTCAGGCATTCATCATCAAAGAATCTGTCACCATCCGACAGACACTGTCTTCGTCTTCTTCTTTCACTGCAAAAGCGCGCCAATGAGCCTTTTCTCAGCAGGTCGACGCTGACGCTGTTCCCATAGTCTAGTTTTTGATTGTTGACAAGTGGATTTCTGATTTCGGTCTGATGGTGAATTTTCACGACCTTTTCACTACGATTACCAGAATGCTTGCGAATTCGACAGGTGAAGCTTTTCTCCTTGGTTCATTATCGTCAGACCTGGACTGTCTTGGTCTCTTCTCATAGCTGCTCATCATCGACCATTATGCACCCGGCTGCCGACGGCTGGGAAGTCCCGAAACAGTCCATCATTTTTTTGCCGATTTGCTATAAAGCCTGATTGCGGTGTGATTTCTTTCCCCAGCTGTGCTGGTCATTCGCTCAACAGACTATCCAGGTCTCATTATGCGGGTCATCGTGCTGTGCGCTTTGATCTTCACTTTTTCACATTTGACGCTTGCTGCACCAGTGATTTTCGGCCCTCGAACCCGAGTCGAGACAAGCGTTGAAGCAAGGGGATTCATGGTGAGTAAACATCCATGATTTCGAGGGCTCCTCTAAATGTCGATGTAGACCTCAATCAAGGGCTTTTTGGGAACAACGAAGACGAAAGCACAGAACTATCTTCCCAAGATGTTTTCCACCGTAAACGTCGTGGATAATCGATTCCGGAAGCTCGCGAAGAGTCGGGATGGGATGAAATTGTCTCCTGCAGTCAAGGAGAATGTCAAGGCGAAGCTGGTCAATCTTCGGAGGGGCTTGAAGAAGTTTCAAGGGTCAGATAATAGGCAACAGGTTGCGACTTTGGTTGATGAAGTGCTTTCTGCCATCCATCTCCTGCGTCACGGCCAGGGTAATCAAGTTGGAGCATATCGTTCAAGATTTGTTCAAAGTATCTTTTCAAGTCCGCTAATTTTCTGTGTTTCAGGTTCCAAGTTTGACTTTTACGCGGCTTTAGTCTCTGGAGATGGTTACCAGACTCAGCCGGCTTAGCCGACAAAAGCTGATCTATGTAGGTAGTTTTGACATTCGAGCAGGGGCTGCAGTCTACTGTATGGTGATTCAGGCCTTTCCCTTGACTCCTACGTCGCCCGCGAATACTGTCTGTCCCCTTACTATTCTCTGGTGCGAGATTACAGCGTTTTCGGAAAAGGTTGTCCGGCGCTGTTTTTTTGATGAGATAAAATAATTAATAAAATAAATTCTCAAAGTAGTCGAGCGCCGAGTAGTATCATGGTCTTCCGAAAAATCAGTGATGATGACTTGGGGGGGGGCTCTTTGGCTCCTCAAGGAAGGTTACATTCCAGAGGATGTTGCCCATCTACTCGGCATCTCGGAGCGTAGCATTCTTTGGTAGAGATACTTATCGGGAGAAGGGCTTGATGGCGTCTCTGCTCTCACTAGCTTTGGCTTCGGAGGAGGAGCACCGGCCGGCGAGAAATCTTCACCGACAGCTTGACAGAAGCTGTCAGAAGAATGGTGATAAAACTCGAGGCCAGCCAGTGGCTCTTTTGGCTCTACAGTGTGATAATCCCATTCTGCACTATATTGTGGTGGATTATCTGAAGCACTATGAGAGTATAGCCTGATAGAATAAGATTTGCTCACCGTAAAACTCTGCCCCAACATCATTGGGTGAAGGAAGCGACTCTGAGGATGCAGAACTGATGGAAATGGCCTGCAATGGAGCACTGTATGGATGATCATGCATAGTCTCGGATCCAGACGAATGTCGCAGTGAAGCTCGCTAGCGCTCGCGCTCGCTGAGGCTCGCTATCCGGAGATCCGGATTGATCCGGCGGAGTTCGAAAAAAAATAAGAGGTTTTGTTTCAGTGTCCGCCAGATCAATCCGGATCTCCGGATAGCGAGCCTTGGCGAGCCGACCGCTGATCACGGCTGGTTTCGAGACTAGATGATATCTGCAACGGTTTTGATATTTCTGAGAATCCGAATCAAATTTAGCCGAGTGTGGTGTGAGAACCAGTGACTGATGTGACATTCCGTAAATTGCAAGCAGCGCGCCCCGCCCACTTCCCCTCCCAACTATACAGCCCGCCACTTTTTTTGCTGCAGGCTAACTGATAAGCAATCTCTGCCTTGGATAAAGGCATCAACATAGCCTGGAAGGTAGAAATCGGTATTGGTAGGCTCAGATGCAGCTAGAAAAGCTCTTTTATGTGGCTCATTCTGCATAGCGGCGGGATCCATGATGGCATAGGAACCGTACCAGTCTGATTTCAGACCTCCCGCTAGGCTTATGTCATGTCACACTTCTGAATTCAGATGGTTCATATTTTTGGTTTCAGAGTTCGGATTTATCCGGATTTATATTTGATGGCTTTCCCATGCGCCAAAAAAGCCGTTGCAGATATGCTCATGGAGAGCTGTTTGAAAGAATATCTCGAATATTCATACAGCACGGAGGATGTAGTCTCGTCCCCATCCGTTTTAGCGGGGATAACTCACGTGTACCACGCGAGTAATAATAAATTGATGGAAATTGTTAAGGGATGGTTACCGCTAAAACTCAAGGTGTTAAGAATTTCATTCTCCGCTGTGATTAGCCACGTTTCATGGCTGTGCACTATGATGGATGGGGACGAGACTACAGAGGATGGAAAAAGACACAAGGAAGAGGGGGACTCTCCATCTCATGCTTGGCTAATGAGGATCCCCGATAATAGGCCTAGGGGATTGATCCTAGTTCAAACAAAATTTGGGCAAAAATTTGAAAATCCTAGGTCCGGTTCGGACAAAAATCATCCTGAAAAGCTCTGAAGCTCGATCCAGGTTTGGACAAGAAGGCGCTGAGAGGTCCAAATATTTCAGATATAAGGGATGCTCAAGCTACGGTTCTTGGAGCCATGATAGTCTAGCGGTTGTTGTCTCTAGCTTGTTGAGTTCCTCCCTGCTTGAGGTTCGGGTCCCATTCTGCGTTTTTGTTTATGAATATTCAGACACTATGCAAAGAACATTCTAAGTTCTCTCAAGCCATGAAGCTGTTCTGTAAACAGAAACAGGATGATGTGGAAGCTGAGCTAGAATAATTACTTCTTTTGTATATCCAAGTCATACAACAGTGCTCTACGATGTTCTGACGCATTTTCGAGCCTCTAGGAATTTTTTGGCATTTTTAGCGATTTTTAATGATTTTTTTAGGGCTGGGTACCTGGTTCGGACAAAATTTGGGTCCGAGTGGGGGCTAGAGCCGGATTCAGACAAAGAAATGGCCAAAATCACACTTTTCGGTTCAGACAAAAAACCTGAATTTTTGCAATTTTGGATCAATATTATTGGGGGTCCTGGCTAACACTTTGGGAATTTATTTTATTATTTATTTTATCTCATCAAAAAAACAGCGCCGGACAACCTTTTCCGAAAACGCTGTAATCCTGATGTCTGTGCGGCTGCCGTGATGCATCATAGTGCATCATCTTCTCCTAGCCTCCAGTGCTGGGTGCTGATGGAAAATGGAAATGGAAATGCCATGTGTGATAGCCTTATTAATAAGCAGAAATTCGCTGTCACCTGCTGTGAGGTGGCTCCCCAGGTACCATACAACAGGTCCGTATATACGGTATAACCATCTGTGGATGGGCACAGTGTACAACTAGTGTTGCCGCGGCTAGGCTAATGAGTGGCTTGGAGCCGTAGCCGAGCTGAGGTTTGAGCTGGTTGGAGCCAGCCGTAGCTGACTTTCAGCTACAGCTCTACCGGCTACGACTTCAACGGCTCAGCAGCTCAAGCAAACCAAGCCAACATTAATTTCTTTGTTTATTATACAGCCTGTAGTATGTACCACCAACGCTCAAATAACCTTCTGGAATCTGCACCATTTTATTCAACCATGGAAATGATCACATGGACATGCATGTGGTGACCCACACATTGAGCTCATGTGAAGCTCATTAACCACCATTTGCCAATCTCTGACACAAACTAAGGTAAGGACAGCTTGGAGTGTTGGCTTAACGCCTGTGATGTCACACTGTAAAGTCACATTTTGGCTTTATTAGGTTAGCACAGCCTTAACTAGGTATATAAAGCGCTGTAATTACTGTAGACCATGTGAACTTCCCTTGCTTCCCTTCCCCCACCATCCAGTATCCTTGAGCAACAACTTTTCACATGGAGACCTATTCCTGGAAGGCTGGATAAGCACTTCACTCCATGGTGGCACTCTGCCTGCCTGAGCCGGCTATTTATTGATCTAATGTGCAAGATGAATATAATAGATGTTTCTTCAGTTCTTGGATATTCTATTGATGAATAAAATAAGACATTTTGAAAAAATAAAGTCAGCTCTAGCTGGCTTGTAGCTGCTAGCCGACCATTGGCTATGGCTAGTCCAGTGACCGACTCTCTATCAGGGGCAAGCCTCTCAATAGAGAGTCTGGTGTCACAGTGAATGCCGTGGGTGATGGAGCTTGGAGTGATGATGATGTGTCATGTCTGGCTGATGGGAAAATGTAATGACACAGACAATATTATACAATATGACAGACATGACCCACATCATCACTTCAATTTGTTCCACCTGCCAATGCTGGGGCAGCACGGTATCTAAACTGAACAGGGACAGGAGGAGGAGGCATGAATATGGATGAGGATTGGTTTTGGGGTGGAGAGAAACCATCTGCAAAAGGAATATGGCTGGAAAGGAAAATTGACACTTCAGGCAACCTACTTGGTAGACCTTTAGTGGTACGAAAGTGCCAGAAATGCCTTACTAAAGGTAGGCCCCAGGAGAACATTTTCATGAAAACATTTTCAGAAAACATTTCTTACCACAGTAATTATTTTGGAAATGTTTTCATGCTTTTAGAAATTATTTTCACTATATATTGATTGTTCTCCATATATTAATCATATAATTGTCTGTCACAGGGTGTCTGGGGTCTCACCATAATTTAGGGTTAGGGTTTATAGCCAATAATATTCTCTGGAAAACAATCAAGGAGAATATTTTCCAGCAAATATCTATATTTAGATTCTATAATTGGAAAAGATTTGGAAAATGCTTGGCTCATATCAATCCTGGGCAGCAATATAGATGTGAACAGGGTTTTCAGCATCTTGTTGAAAGCTAATGAAAGAGCACACTGGATGCAGAAAGATGGAAATTGAGGCCTACATACATTTTCATGATATCTATGATATGCCTTGTTAAAGGTAGGCCCTAGGAGATTATTTTCATTGGAAATCTTTCAACTTTTTAGAAAAGTTTTCATGTAAATAATTACCTTATAGGTGTCTGAGGTCCTAGTGCTAGAAAACAATTTGACAGCAGAAAATAAATTCTGATATAAAAATACAATTTTAGAAAACAATTCTAGTAGAAAATAATCACTGATGCCATTGGAAATTATTCTCCAAAACATTGATGACTAAGACATTGTTTTCCATCAAATAGAAATTATTTTCCAAGATACTGAATTGTTTTCCATCAAATGGAAATTATTTTCTAAGATATGATGACTAAGGAATTTGTTTTCCCATCAAATGGAAATTATTCTCCAGAACACTGATGACTAAGGAATTTGTTTTCCCATCAAATGGAAATTATTTTCCAAAACACTGATGACTAGGAGATTGTTTTCCATCAAATAGAAATTATTCTCCAAGATACTGATGACTTAAAAATTATATACATTCAACTCTAATATCAATCTTGAGCTAAACATAAAAGATATCTAATCAGTCTGTATTTAGAAGTGAAATTATAGTCTGTAACTTGTTCAATAGAGTAATCAGAGATGATTTTTAAGAAAGCAATGAACAACTTCCTAATATAGTAATAATAAATATACCAATCATCAATCCAAGCTGTTTCTACTTGATTGATTGTAAATTACTAAATTAGGCAATTTTAAAAAAGACAAGTATATTGTAGCTATGTTTGGTAACCCTAAACTAGGGTTTGAAACGCATTTTGGCTCTAGTTCCTTCAGTTGTTGTTTAAATGCTTAAATGGTCACAGGAACTCTTAAAGCTCTTGAAAAGGGCTACAAAACACTCCTACAAAGTTTTAAGATTCAACTTGAACCCTTCAAGTTAAAGGTTCAAAAAAGCGGACTTGGTTGAAAACATTAATAAATGTGGGCATTTAACCCTAGGCTAGGGCTTGGACCGCATTTTGGCTCTACTTCCTTCAATTGTTCTTTAAAAGCTTAAGTGGCCATAAGAACTCTTAAAGCCCTTAAAAAGAGCTACAAGATACTCCTACAAAGTATTAACATTCAACTTGAGCTCCTTAAGATAGAGGTTCAAAAAAGCGGACTTGGTATTGAAAACATCTCTTAACTTTTTAACAAAAAGCCTTATAGCAGCTTAACAAGCAACATTTTTTAAAGGGTCATTAATAGATTTGGCAATCAACCTTATGGTCCAGATTCAAATCTCCAATAAAATTTTTTTCTTAATACCAAAGTCTTAATAGTGCCTCAACCAGGCTGAATTGGCTTAAGGTCAATAGAAGATTTAAAAGTCAACCATACCTTGGCTATCCAAATCTCCAATAAAAACCTTTTTACTTTAGGGCAGGCTCCAAGATCAATGCATTCAGGTTAATACAAGACCTCAATAGTCCGGTCTTGAAGGCTAATCCACTAGTACAAGGGTTACTTGAAGTCTTAACAATGCCTTAATAGTCCGGTCTTAAAGACTAATCCACTGGTCCAAGGGTTAATTGAAGTCTTAACAATGCCTCAATAGTCCGGTCTTAAAGGTTAATCCACTGGTACAAGGATTAATTGAAGTCTTAACAAGTCCAGTCTTAAAGTCCTAATATTAGTGGATTGACTTTTTGGAGTACTATAGAAAGTCAGTCATTTGGTATGCAACTGGGGGACTTGTCTTAACAAAAATGTTCAATATATGCACTAGTTTGGTTTGCCAAGGATCCAGCTTGATTGGACAGATCTACAGCTTGGAATACAGGGATATATGTAATTTTGCTTTGGATTCTAGAATGCTATTTGGCCAATATCATCCTGGAGTCTTATGGGATGGTCCTGGATCTTTCAGGAATGAAGGAGACACATAATAAGCATGTTTTTGTTAAGACAAGTCCAACAGTTGTTAAGTAAATGAAGGACTTTCAATAGTGAATACTGCAAATATGCGAAATTTGTATGGCCTCTCTAGCATGTAGATTGAACTTGATGCTTCTATCCTTTGGGGTAGTTCATTAGGACCCTAATATCAGTCTTTTCACTTTAAAACTTGGACTGTTCAGTGCAATTTAGATTTTGAGATCTTGGATCAGACAGATATCTCAGAAACCTGGTTCACCCTAGAACCACACTTAGGATCTGGAGCTTCTTTAAGGAACTTTGCTTAATGCAAAGTCTTTGAGGGATGATATGAACTTACTCCTAATGTTATAGAAGGATCCATCAATAGGGAGGCCATACAAATTTCGCATATTTGCAGTATTCACTATTGAAAGTCCTTCATTTACTTAACAACTGTTGGACTTGTCTTAACAAAAACATGCTTATTATGTGTCTCCTTCATTCCTGAAAGATCCAGGACCATCCCATAAGACTCCAGGATGATATTGGCCAAATAGCATTCTAGAATCCAAAGCAAAATTACATATATCCCTGTATTCCAAGCTGTAGATCTGTCCAATCAAGCTGGATCCTTGGCAAACCAAACTAGTGCATATATTGAACATTTTTGTTAAGACAAGTCCCCCAGTTGCATACCAAATGACTGACTTTCTATAGTACTCCAAAAAGTCAATCCACTAATATTAGGACTTTAAGACTGGACTTGTTAAGACTTCAATTAATCCTTGTACCAGTGGATTAACCTTTAAGACCGGACTATTGAGGCATTGTTAAGACTTCAATTAACCCTTGGACCAGTGGATTAGTCTTTAAGACCGGACTATTAAGGCATTGTTAAGACTTCAAGTAACCCTTGTACTAGTGGATTAGCCTTCAAGACCGGACTATTGAGGTCTTGTATTAACCTGAATGCATTGATCTTGGAGCCTGCCCTAAAGTAAAAAGGTTTTTATTGGAGATTTGGATAGCCAAGGTATGGTTGACTTTTAAATCTTCTATTGACCTTAAGCCAATTCAGCCTGGTTGAGGCACTATTAAGACTTTGGTATTAAGAAAAAAATTTTATTGGAGATTTGAATCTGGACCATAAGGTTGATTGCCAAATCTATTAATGACCCTTTAAAAAATGTTGCTTGTTAAGCTGCTATAAGGCTTTTTGTTAAAAAGTTAAGAGATGTTTTCAATACCAAGTCCGCTTTTTTGAACCTCTATCTTAAGGAGCTCAAGTTGAATGTTAATACTTTGTAGGAGTATCTTGTAGCTCTTTTTAAGGGCTTTAAGAGTTCTTATGGCCACTTAAGCTTTTAAAGAACAATTGAAGGAAGTAGAGCCAAAATGCGGTCCAAGCCCTAGCCTAGGGTTAAATGCCCACATTTATTAATGTTTTCAACCAAGTCCGCTTTTTTGAACCTTTAACTTGAAGGGTTCAAGTTGAATCTTAAAACTTTGTAGGAGTGTTTTGTAGCCCTTTTCAAGAGCTTTAAGAGTTCCTGTGACCATTTAAGCATTTAAACAACAACTGAAGGAACTAGAGCCAAAATGCGTTTCAAACCCTAGTTTAGGGTTACCAAACATAGCTACAATATACTTGTCTTTTTTAAAATTGCCTAATTTAGTAATTTACAATCAATCAAGTAGAAACAGCTTGGATTGATGATTGGTATATTTATTATTACTATATTAGGAAGTTGTTCATTGCTTTCTTAAAAATCATCTCTGATTACTCTATTGAACAAGTTACAGACTATAATTTCACTTCTAAATACAGACTGATTAGATATCTTTTATGTTTAGCTCAAGATTGATATTAGAGTTGAATGTATATAATTTTTAAGTCATCAGTATCTTGGAGAATAATTTCTATTTGATGGAAAACAATCTCCTAGTCATCAGTGTTTTGGAAAATAATTTCCATTTGATGGGAAAACAAATTCCTTAGTCATCAGTGTTCTGGAGAATAATTTCCATTTGATGGGAAAACAAATTCCTTAGTCATCATATCTTAGAAAATAATTTCCATTTGATGGAAAACAATTCAGTATCTTGGAAAATAATTTCTATTTGATGGAAAACAATGTCTTAGTCATCAATGTTTTGGAGAATAATTTCCAATGGCATCAGTGATTATTTTCTACTAGAATTGTTTTCTAAAATTGTATTTTTATATCAGAATTTATTTTCTGCTGTCAAATTGTTTTCTAGCACTAGGACCTCAGACACCTATAAGGTAATTATTTACATGAAAACTTTTCTAAAAAGTTGAAAGATTTCCAATGAAAATAATCTCCTAGGGCCTACCTTTAACAAGGCATATCATAGATATCATGAAAATGTATGTAGGCCTCAATTTCCATCTTTCTGCATCCAGTGTGCTCTTTCATTAGCTTTCAACAAGATGCTGAAAACCCTGTTCACATCTATATTGCTGCCCAGGATTGATATGAGCCAAGCATTTTCCAAATCTTTTCCAATTATAGAATCTAAATATAGATATTTGCTGGAAAATATTCTCCTTGATTGTTTTCCAGAGAATATTATTGGCTATAAACCCTAACCCTAAATTATGGTGAGACCCCAGACACCCTGTGACAGACAATTATATGATTAATATATGGAGAACAATCAATATATAGTGAAAATAATTTCTAAAAGCATGAAAACATTTCCAAAATAATTACTGTGGTAAGAAATGTTTTCTGAAAATGTTTTCATGAAAATGTTCTCCTGGGGCCTACCTTTAGTAAGGCATTTCTGGCACTTTCGTACCACTAAAGGTCTACCAAGTAGGTTGCCTGAAGTGAAAATTGAAGGCTTGAGACTGTTATGCTGTTAGCAATTATTTTATCTTATCATGGAACAAAACGGAACAATCGGACAAGTCAGATAACCCGAACACATGGTACATCAATAGTTTGACGTTTTGACATTTGACATGACGTGAGAAAACACATGGACAACACAATAGCACGTTGGAAAAGCGCGACTACGAATACAATTACATGCGTCTAGCAACATGGAAACAGTATTGTGTTGAACAGACAGTTATACACGTGTTATTGTATTGTACAGTATAAAAGGACAGTAGTTTACAAGATGTACTTTAGCTTTTTGATTTTCTTGAATTTACATTCTCTTTTCAAACTCGAGTCTAACGCTCCTCTTACCGAGTGGCCACTTTGCCCTTGTTGGCCTTTAGTGTGGTTAAGGACAAGATTAGATTTGAGTCTAAGTCGTCACATAATCAAAAAGCTAACTCATACCCTCGTACCACTCCTCCTATCTCCTCTTTTCTTTTTAACCATCATCGTCGAAGTTGCCTACTGAAAGTGATCGCTCTGCTCCTGGTGGCCAGGTTCCGGGGCCCCTAAAAATTACTGGAAAGAGGCGTGGCTATTGAAGCCGCCGACTACTAGAGAACACTTTCAGGAAAGCGATCAGACTTTGTTGAGTTCCTCTCTTTTCTTTTTCTTACCCGTCCTTGGACAACTCTACCGTGCCCGACATAGTCATTCGTCGGGACATCAACTCTCCACCCTCGTACCTTCCGCCCTATCCTCACAGGGCAATCCAATCCTCCTTCCAACAACTCCCAACGCAGGGAGTATAAATAACTGTTAGCATCACTGAGGCTTCCGTTATTGTGAACCGCCCCAATACCCTTAAAGAGTAACGTTGAGTCCGACTCTTGGGTGGGAGCATCAAGGACAGGTCGCTAATCTTCGGAGAGGCACTGTCACCGGAGTTGCACGAAAGTAGCAGCGGCAATCCGGTTTCACACGCAAAAGAAGTCTTGGAATTCCCCTCCTACCACTTTCACCTCTGCGTTCCGAGAGACACATTTTAAGGTTCTTGCTTACGTAGAGTCCTTCTAGTGTCACAACGAAAAAGGCTCTATTTTCACGTAGAACTTGAGTAGCTGCTCGATAACCTCAGCTCCCTGCCTGGAGGTGCCAACCAGGTCATCACAGTCCGTGAGCACCGGACTTTAAACTCTCTTCACCACGTATTCCAGAGGCCGCTTCGGGATATCCCTTCTTGCAGACACACCGCCGCCATCACCATCCTTATCACCGCTGTCAGAGCATACCACTGACAATACATTTCATTCCCCGCCTCTGATCCCCGAAATGGATCAGGATCAACCAACCGCTGGCCCTAGTGGTCAACAAGGACCTATCAGCTTGCAAGAGGCTCTTGCAGTCAACAATAACCTCCAGAGTGAAATGGAGGAGTTGAGACGACATCTAGCAGCTGCAGAAGCTAGACAACCGGTTCCACAGCCGGAATATTTTATACCCTGGCCAGCGTCACAGCCGGCTTACTTCCCTCGACCGGCTTCCCCACCGGTCCAAGCACCAGCTCAGGTAGTGAGCAGATCATGAGTAGCCTTCACAAAGGAACCGCTGCTCTTCACGGGTGACAAGTCGAAATGGGAGAACTTCTCCCTATGTCTGGTCACCTATATGGTGGCCTATCGAAGGGAATTTCCGGACGATGAGTCCCGGATTTTCTACACCCTGTCCCTCCTAAGAATGGAGGACGGGTCAGATTGTGCCGCTTCGGATTGGGCCCGAAGCTGGCAAAACAACAGGATTGTCGACTACAGATACGTCGACAATGACACTTACAGTTCATTCCTCGATGAACTGAAAGCAACATTCGAGGACCGGGCTGTGGCCGAAGTAGCCCAGCAAAAGTTAAATACGATTCGACAGGGCCAGCACGAGGCTCTTGGTGACTTTGTCACCAGATTCGAACTCTTAGCCGACAAAGCCGGCTATAGTCCCTACGAGCCAGGTCGGCTGTGGGACAAATTCTTGATCAGCCTTATGGCTAGATCGGTTCACAGATCAATTGTGAACCAACTCTATATTGGAGGGAGTGACGTTCCCACCAGTTACATCAACTACCGTGACCGGTTAATAAAGGTTGATGGTAACAACCAGGTCGGGAAGGCCATGACTTCTGACCAAAATATGTTTTGGAAGCCTGCCGGGGCTCAAAAAATGGGAACCCAGGCAAGTTCAAAAACTGCCGCCACAGGATCATCGGGGTCGTTGGGGACGGCTCCGAATCTGAACAAATCGGCACCCGCCCCAATGGACGTCGATAGATCCAAGACGAAGGGGGAACCCTTCCTTTGTTACAATTGTAACAAAGAGGGACACATGTCCCGGAACTGTCCAGAGCCCAAACGGCCGAGGAAGTTCATCACCTGGGCCATTTTGGCCCAAATCAAGGAGCTCCCAGCAGATGATGCTGAGCTTAAGACACTCGTCGAGGAACTCCGAGCAAAGGGTTTTTAAAGCGGTCGCCTCTTCTAGCCAAGGAGTCCACGACCAGTTCATCTTTCTCCGGGTCCTCTTCCCCTACGAAGAATTCTTATGCTGTATTGGGAACCCTCGAGGCTGAGCCCGAGGAATTTGTAAATAAATATGACACTTCTTTACGACAGTCTATTGTAGAATTTCTTAGCAAGTCCTCTGAGGAGGCAAAAAATCGAGTTATATTATTAAAACGAAAACATGATATTAAATTAAAAAATCAACGAAGGAACACTGCCCAAGAAGAATGGGGTGCCTTCAAGAAATTATTTAAAATGGCTCTGGGAGAAGAAACCTCGTCAACAAAGACTGAAAAGGGCAGCTCTGCTGCGGAGGCTCAATCTGGAAAGCCGGAGGAAGCGCCTAAGGTGTCTCGCACACCTGACAACGTAAAACGTCGGGAAAGTGCAGAAAAGCAGGGAAAGCCACAACCCAGTAAACTGGCATCGGAACTTCGTGAATTACAGAAACAGCGAAGAGTCGGACATGAAATGTCAGTCCCAATTAAACTTACTGCCCTGGACACCGGAAAAACTCGTGCTGTGAAAGCGCTCATGGATAGTAGTTGTTCAATCACTTGCATCGACCGTGCGTACGCTAAGGCAGAGCAATTTGAGATGCATGAACTCGGAGCACCTATTCTGGCACGAAATGCCGACGGATCTGAGAATGCTGGCGGGCGTATTTCTCATTACGTCGACTTACGTATGGCCATTGGGGCACATGAGGAGAAGCGACGCTTCCTCGTCACGAACTTAGGGAAAGCACATATATTCATAGGCCATGATTGGCTAAATGAACATAACCCTGAGATCGATTGGCGACGCGAAAAAATTAAATTCAGTCGCTGCCCTGATACATGTGGCATGAAGGGACACAAGTTCACCAGGATGGGAGAAGACGTACCACCTGAAGAAGGGGAATCTATTCTCCTTGTTGATTTCAGAGAAGCCATTGATCTTTGACTCAAATCTACGTCTGCTCAACGGATGGCTGAAGAAGCCGAATCGAGCAAAGAACGCATGACTGAAGACAAAGTCCCTGAACAATATCGGGATTATGTTAAAGTCTTTGCAAAAGAATCTTTTGATTCACTCCCAGAAAAACGGCCATGGGATCATGCAATCGAGTTAAAGCCGGAGGCTAAATCCATAGATTGCAAAGTGTATCCATTATCTTTAATTGAACAGGAAAAGCTAAAAGAATTCCTGGAAGAGAACTTGTCACGCGGACGAATACGACCATCCAAATCACCGATGGCATCCGCGTTCTTCTTTGTCAAGAAAAAAGATGGATCCCTGCGCCCGGTACAAGATTACCGGAAGTTGAATGAGATGACGATTAAGAATCGTTATCCATTGCCCCTTATCTCCGAGCTCGTCAATAAGCTTCGAGGGGCCAAGATTTTTACAAAGCTTGACATCAGATGGGGCTACAATAACATACGGATCAAGGAAGGTGATGAATGGAAGGCGGCATTCAGAACCAACCGAGGTCTATTCGAACCCCTAGTCATGTTTTTCGGCCTGACCAATTCGCTGGCCACATTCCAGACAATGATGAATGATATACTCAGAGATCTAATCGATGAGGGACACGTCATTGTCTATCTGGATGATATTTTGATATTCACGGATTCTATCGAAGAACATCGTCGAGTAGTAAAACATGTGCTAGATGTGTTACAGAATCACAAGTTGTATCTCAAACCCGAAAAGTGCGAGTTTGAACGCACTGAGATAGAATACTTGGGAGTCTTAATCTCGCATAACTCGATGAAGATGGACCCAGTCAAAATTAAAGGTGTCATGGAATGGCCTGAACCAAGGACCGTGAAACAAGTCCAAGCATTCCTGGGCTTCGCGAATTTCTACTGTAGATTCGTACGTGGGTACAGCGAGGTGGCGAAGCCACTGACACGACTTATGGGAAAATCTGGATGGACATGGGGTGAGGAGCAACGTGTAGCTTTCCAGAAAATAAAAGATCGTATCGCTGAAGATGCTGTGCTCGCACTTCCGAACGATCATGGAAAGTACCAGCTCGAAGCTGATGCATCTGAAGGAGCAACTGGAGCTGTATTAAGTCAGCTACAAGAAGGCCTATGGCGCCTGGTTGCTTTCATGTCACACGGCCTGACAGAGACAGAGCGGAATTACGAGATCTACGATAAAGAGATGCTCGCGATAATGCTCGCTCTTGATGAATGGCGGGCATTGCTTATGGGCGCTGATGAAACTTTTGAAGTATTTACGGATCACCAAAACCTACAATACTTCAAGAAGCCCCAGAAGCTTAACCGTCGTCAAGCACGTTGGGTAACAGAGTTGTCACAGTATGACTTCACTCTTTCACATCGACCTGGAGCGCTTAATAGAAAAGCAGACCTGCTATCTAGACATGCTGACCATGATCAGGGAAAAGATGACAACAAGGACGTCACACTCCTAAAGCCGGAATACTTCCGAGCCATGGAGCTTGAAATCGAGGGAATCAATAAGGACCTAATCAGTCAAATCGAATCTGTCACGTCTATTGACACCTCGGTTAAGTTGGCACTTGAGAAATCCTTACCGGGTTGGAAGAGAGAAGGCAACTTGATCTTCTATCGGGAATGTATTTACATACCGAGAAACGACAAGTTATGGGAGCAAATCATTAAGCTCCATCACGACACTCCGCTTACAGGACACCCAGGCGAAACAAGTACGCAAGAGAAGATCGAAAGAAACTTCTTTTGGCCCCAATTGGGAAACCAAGTACGGGAGTACGTTCGCACATGTGAAGACTGTCAGCGAACTCAAGTCAAGCGGTCGAGACAAGGGATGCTTAACCCTCATAAAATAGCTAAGGAGCCTTGGGAGGAGGTGTTAATGGACCTTATCGGTCCCCTTCCAGAGAGCAATGGCTTTGATGCCATTCAAGTGTGGGTGGACACATTTTCAAAGATGATCCATGTAGAACCCACAAACATGGAAGTAACGAGTGAGGGAATCGCGCGCCTAACATGTGACCGTGTCATCAGATACCACGGCATTCCCTGAAAGATAATTTCGGATCGTGATCCTCGTTATGTGTCCAAGTTTATGCGAGAGCTTAACAAGCTCCTCGGGATAGAAATGAACCCGAGTACGGCGTGTCGCCCTCAGACGGACAGTCAGATGGAACGAACAAACCAGGAGATAGAACAATATCTTCGGTTATATGTCAATTTTCATCAGTCAGACTGGGCTGAATGGTTAGCGCTAGCAGAGTTTAGTCATAATGACAAAACTAGCGCTTCAACAAAAGTGATGCCATTCTTCGCAAACACAGGACGACATCCGTGGAAGGGTCACGAGGGAAAGTCGGACAATCGAAACGAATCCGCCCAGCAGTTTGCTGACCGAATGAAAAAGATTCGGGAAGAGACATCAATGGCGCTTGAAAAAGTGCAGGCTAAAATGAAACGAAACTATGATAAACATCGGAAGCCTGCGCCGGAGTTCAAAGCTGGAGATAAAGTTTATGTAGAAGCCATGAACCTTGATACAGGTCGACCTTCTCGGAAACTTTCAGATAAGCGTCTTGGCCCCTACAAGATAGTAGATAAAGTGGGCCCTTCAAGTTATAGAGTTCTACTCCCGGGTAATACTCGGAAGTATAATGTATTTAATGAGGCGTTACTTACGCCATATCATGAGCCTCCCACTCACAGAAGGGATGAACAACCACCACCAGAAATCATTGATGATGCAGAGGAACACGAGGTTGAGTCTATTTTAGACTCCCGATGACGTGGTAAGGGATATCAATTCCTTATCAAATGGAAAGGCTACCCAACAGCTGAAAACACATGGGAACCAGAGCGTAATCTCACAAACGCATCTGAATTATTATCGAAGTACAAACGAGACAACGGCATTCTTACCTGGGCCGTTCGAATTCATATCTCACCTCTGATTTTACCCACTGGCAGTTGGGACAAATACATCGAACGCTTTATACACAAGGAAAAAGCGAAGCCCTACCATCGTCGATATCTCTTCAATGCATCAACTGGTGTGTTTGATCGAATTCATGGTCATGACTTGGACGAAAAGCGTAAACCGGATCTCTTCCTAGCTGACGAGGACGTCAGCCTTAATGGGGGGGTAATGTTGCGCTGTTAGCAATTATTTTATCTTATCACGGAACAAAACGGAACAATCGGACAAGTCAGATAACCCGAACACACGGTACATCAATAGTTTGACATTTTGACATTTGACATGACGTGAGAAAACACATGGACAACACAATAGCACGTTGAAAAAGCGCGACTACGAATACAATTACATGTGTCTAGCAACATGGAAACAGTATTGTGTTGAACAGACAGTTATACACGCGTTATTGTATTGTACAGTATAAAAGGACAGTAGTTTACAAGATGTACTTTAGCTTTTTGATTTTCTTGAATTTACATTCTCTTTTCAAACTCGAGTCTAACGCTCCTCTTACCGAGCGGCCACTTTGCCCTTGTTGGCCTTTAGTGTGGTTAAGGACAAGATTAGATTTGAGTCTAAGTCGTCACAGAGACTGCTGGCAATACTTGTTGCTTTGGGACGGCTCTGGGGCATTTTATCGCAAGGTAATGGAGTAAAAATGTATTTATTGACATTATTCTGAGGCAATGCCATGGCAATTGCATCTCTGAGTGCTGCAAACCAACCATGAAATGAGAGCAGGAACCAGAGGGCGATGACATGGCCAATCCCTGTCATATGATATAATACAATTCATGTCATGGCATTTTCCCATCTCCCAGCCATGACTCATTGCTATCACGCCAAGCTCCATCACCCACAGCATTCACCGTGATCCCAGCCTCTCTGACGAGAGGTTGGTTACGAGCCTAGGCTATGGCTACAGAGCCAAAGCTGCAGCTAAAATTGGCTTCGGCTCCATCAGCTAGCTAGTTGCGGCAACACTATGTACAACCCTACACTCGTCAGAGGTCGAAAGGTGGGCATCATGCACCATCGCTCTTTTCTCCTCGCCTTCACCAGGAATTATTTGACCTCATCCTCATGGTCGCCACTCTCGATATCTGTCTCACCTAGAACAAGGGAAAGAGCTTTTTTTTTTTTTTTTTTTGGTGGTACGTGCTCCCGCGAGCGCTCTAAACCGACAACTAACTCTGTTAGCCTCAAAATAGAATGTAAAGTTCCAAGGAATTAAAACCTCAGATAGGTAAGGGCCACTCCAAGGAAATGTGTTGACGCATGCTGCTTACACGGCAGTGTGGGACTCAGGACCGCCGACTATTGAGTCGGTTGACTTGAAATTATCCTGGAGGCTCTGGCTCATCGTCTTCTGAGTCAGATACGTCCTCCGAATTTGGTTGTGCTGTAGGTGGGTCTTTCCTATGGGACTGTGGCATTATGCACCTTGGTCCTATACCCACTAAAACCTCGGGATTCCAGATCCAATCGTCTGGAAGTGAAGCTTCATTTAGCAGGGTTCCGCTCCATGTGTCCAGCACCACCTGTCTAGGTAATGCTTTGGGTCCGCAGCGGAACCAACTTGTTAGCAGGCAGTCAGCCTGAAGGCGCTCATTCACAGCATGTACCCATTTATTATGGGTCTCAGCATGACTGGGGATGTCACGCAGTTTTACAACGATATCACACCGTATCTTCCAGATCATATGTGCAGAGAGTGGGACTAGGGTCTGGAACAGCCTGGTAAGCCCTCGTCTTATCCTCTTGTCACTCCCATCCTTGAACTCAAGTAGATTGCATCCGAGGATCATTGCTAGAGAAGTGCCTGGCCATATACCACCTTTCTTCTCAAACAAGGTGCAGGCTAAGTTCCAAATTATGCGCTGAATTGGTGATTCACATTCAAATAGAATATGGCTCAATGTTTCTATAGTACCAGGACACTTATAGCAAAATTGCCATTCACTACACTCAGGAATGTGTTTCCACCAGTATCCAATTCTTTGCCCTTGGTGAATTGCAATATAGTAAAAGTTATGGATCCGACGGGGCATTGTTTGGGATCTAATGGAGAGCCGAGGGAAAGAGCTTTACAACGAGCTGTTCTAAAAAGCCGCGATCTGGTCAGACTGGTCTTGACTCTTACAAAACCATGCTGAAGTAGGCAGACGGAAAATATCAATTCTCGCACCACTCAGATTTAACATGCTGAAATGGATTGTCAGGTCCGCCCTGAAATCCTCCTGGACAATTTTTTATGCAGCAGACACGTCTTGATAATGCGGTTCCCATGCACCATCATTTGTTCAAGTTCGAGTGCGACATCTTTCTTTTCCATGAAAACATAAATTCGCAATTTATTTGAAACTAGCTGAAACTATTCAGGATCACAGTCCTGGTTTTAAAATTAATAGCCATCGACCCATGAACTCCGACGGAACAGAATCAAGCCACCAACTCCACTTCCTGAATTCGCGTAAGACTAGTTTCTCGTTCCGCAGGAACAGCTGCCTTACAGTGGATCCTGTGCCAAGGTGAAGTATAAAGGGGGCTTTCAATGCTTCCTTTTTCCCCCAGTTCAGAGCTGGACTCTTTGCTCACAACATTCACATCATCGCTCTAAAGTTTCATCAGCAAACATGCGACCATCGACCATTTTCCCTCTTGTTATGGCCCTGTTTCTCGGGGCCAAGTCGCCAAGTACCATCCCGATTTACAGTCCTGGCAAGTCTCTGGCAGTACAACTTTGTTGGGCCTCGGGGGAATACTTTTTTATCTCAATATTTCTCAGATTCGCTCAGACTCGGACAGCATTGCACTGAACTGCGCTTTGAGGCCGATGCTTTGTACCCGGTCCAGCAAAGAAATATGTCTCTCGACTCAGCCGACGTTGGACAGACGATCTTGAAGCCGTACCGGTGTCCTATCTGTGACAAGAAATATCCAACAGCGGCCGAGGTGCGGTACACTTTTTGACGCTAATTATGACATCAAACTGGAATTATTACAGCTTACTGAACACAATAAAAAGCCGGGTCAAAAACCGATGGCGCCGGCATCAAAGAAACGACCCTGGAATATTCCTAGCTGTCCTTCGAGGGGTGTTGACACATCGAGTTCGGAAGGCGAGTATACTTGAGCATCAGCAATATAGCTAGAGTCTAGAGAACAAGGTTTGTGGTCGATCAAGCAGAATAATTAATATAATTAGGTCCGAAACAAAACCGACATGGCGAAGAATCAAGATCTAGCCTTGACTATATAATTTAAGCGATTAATTCCCGACAAAAGACTCGGACGCAAGTATTCTAAACAGTGAAAGTATCGTTTCCACTAATGACGAAAACGACCGAGGAGCACTTGTCGTCAGCGGTCCAGTCTGATGCTGTCGCAATGACATCCATGATTGGATTCAACGAATCCCCAGTAATTGGAATAGGAGAGCGCTTCCACCCTTCAGCAATGGGCAATCGCTCCTCTCGGAAGAATATATTGACAAATCTGGTTTGTTCAATCAGGACTTGAGTCTAATGAAATTTGAAAGGAACTCACTTCTTTGGAGCGACACCGGTCGTCGCGTTGCCCATGACTGAGAGGTACAAAGAACTTTCACGAGTACGAATGGTAAATTCCTACGTATACAGTAGAAATGTTAGCAATGAATCATCAATCATGAAACAATGCTTACCTTTACAGTATTGATCAGAGTGGGGTTCGTGGCCTGAGATTCACTGAGGCGCTGCTTCTGAACGATTCCAGCGGAAGTAGGATCATAGTAATCCAGCCCCGGGTTCACATTAATCATAGCGCTGAACAGGGTTTCGTTGAAACTGAAGTTGTCGCCGGTGAAGAAGTCGGCGCGTGATACCGACGCGTCGTGCTCAATATTGTTGTGACTGAGACCAGATAAGTCTTGTCGCAAGGTAATGAAAGGGAAGAATATCCTACAGCCTAATATCTGCGAGAGTGAACGACTCGTCATTGTCGCTCGTTAGGAACCCGACTTTGGCAGGCAGGGCGATTACATCAATTTGGACATTGTAACCGACTAATTTCATGTTAGCACTCAGTTAAAAACCAGTGAACGAGAATATTTACTGATGCTTGCATCGACGAGATTCTTGACGGTGAGGCCTCTTCCGTTTCTAGGTAGGATTCCGTGATTGGCGAGACTAGAGCAAGGGAGATCAACTTGAGACCGACGGGACAATATATAGATCGTACGTGTTAAGACCCGGACAAGGGCTTCGAAGATCGGTAGCCTTGGGGGCTTGCCATTTGTACTTGGAGAAATCGACTTGCATGTCGGAAAATGCCGAGACGGAAACAGCGAAAACAATGACAGGCAGATAGCTAGACTTCATGTTGGAGAAAAGGAAGATGGTCTATTTGGAGAGAGACCATTGTCACTTTATACCGCAGAACTGTCGCAGAACTCCCCGCTCCCAAAACATTCCGTAGAGCATATCCGGCTTACCGACAAGCAAGGTCATAGGTTTCGCGTCATCATCAGTGCTGTCCAATCATCTGCCGAGTATTAGCAGCGGGAATGATTGCTGTATCGAACACTGGTCGGTTAAACGGAAATGTCGCGACCGCGTAACTTCAACATAGATAACTTCGGATGAATTGGGAGGCGGCTGATAGTTGTTGGGTTTCAGCGCAAAAATAAGCTGCAACGATCGTTGCAACGCGAGAATACTTACACCCATAGAATACGAGCATGTCCGTCAATTATCGTTTTAGCAGTTTCTTTTTTTGAAGAAAGGCTCACGATATGCTGATGCTGATAATGTAACAAAGCTTTTACGATAAACACAGCATTATCGGTGGCGTGTCACGCCGGCTGCATTGGGAGCCCCAATACTGATGTTATCGGGCCCCTATCGTATTCCGCATCAAGGCATGTCTAGATTGTAGTCGTAGTCGTTTTAACTTGTACCTGGAAGCTATTCTGATTGTTATTCGACCGTTTTGACCTTATCCGAGGGGTCACAGAGTACGCCGTTTCCTTCTTTTCACGAAAACACGGCGTTTAGTACCAGTTTGACAGACTGAACGTCAAAAGACCTAGTTATTGATATCTGGACCTTGAGTCGTACGAGCCGAAGTGCTTCCACAAAAGTACCATATACATTAGATAACGCACAGCTATGCAAAAGAGCAAGTTTCAAGGTCATGGCAGGGTGCCATCAGGTCCCCGATTTTCTAGCAAGTACAACGCAGCCAACATGTTGTGAGGGGACTTGATGGTGCAATCACCTTGAAACTTGCTCTTTTGTAAAGCGGTGCGTTATCTGATGCCGTTTCTTCCTACCATTAGGCTCTTGGATTCGTAGATGTCTTGGGGTGACGAGCATGAATCATTTCATACTCTCCGTTTCTCACAGTCATGGGAGGTCTTCAGGTCGGCCGAGCGAAACCTGAATTTTCTTACTTCTCGCTTGCCTCGAAAACTGTCCGATTGGAGCGCCATCCGTGAACCCGTTTCAAACTCTCAAGTGCTCGAAGCGGTTAAACCCACATGATATTCTGACAAAGCTGACCAATAGAATTGCTTCTAACAGCTTTAAATTGCAAGTACTTTCCTGATTGTAACACTAATTCCTCCAGGGGGGACTAACTTCAAACAGAAAATGACTGGATGCCTCGGAAATTGCCTCCAGATACGAAGCTCCATGCTGCACAGCATTAACAAGATTCTCGGTTGAATGAAGTACAGCTCTGTTCTGTGAGTATCATCTCAGGGAATTCTTGCAGTTGGCAATGTGAGGCCTAGTCAGTCTCTGCAATGAAATTATACCAATGTATAACACAATGATATGTCCAAACGTTCTGAAGGGGGTTCACTGAATAAAAGAAGATGGTTTAGTCAAGGTTTTGTGAAGAATAGATGAGATGGAGTCAAGCTTGACAGGCTAGATGTACTAGAGAGCAATGCTGATGATCCCAATGTGGCTAGATCAGTCATTTCAGCATAAGAAATGAAATGATGAATCTAAGCCCAATGTCTGTGTCCAGACTCCTGGGGTGTTGAATTGTTCTTTTACTACAGAATCTAGCTAGCTTTTATACTCCCTTGGACTGTCACATATTGGACGCGTAAGTGTATGCGCAATCATGTTCTATTTATATCCCTTCTCCTCGGACTGTGACCTTGTTCTGACCGAGTATCTCGTTCCCGATGCTGTGCCATCTGAAGTATGCCACAAACTCTCAACTTGAGTCATTCCCTATTTCCTGCCTGATGCTGTCCATAATGTCATATCATGCGTGCTCAGCAAGCAGCTGAACTCTACCATGTCTAAAGTGTGCGTAGATTGAAGGTTGATATACAGCGAGGGCGTCGGCATGCGCTTTCCTCGTGTGTTGGCTTCAAAAGTGTCCAATGACGACGAAGTTACTCATTACGGGATTTTATGTATCTCGTTGAGGTAATAGATAGCTCTCCTAGACCAATTCTAGTCTGCTCAGTCAACTTTCAATATGGACCAATGTGACACTGATTTGCAGATAGATAGATGCATGTGCTTCAACGGGATCAGAGCTTCGAATCGGAACTTTTTGGTAGACAGGTTGCTCTTGAAACAACAATGGTCACACTCAAGAGATCTGGCACTGATCTTCCCTTTCGTCTCACCAACACAACCTTGGTAGACACTTGAACTTCATCCTCTACATGCTATGGCTCACCGTCGGAAATTGAATGTGATCTTCAGCTGCCTGCTTCAACTCCTCTCCAAAACAAACCTCCGTCATCCCAGCCTTTCTCAGCTCTGCATCACTGGGATCCTGCACCCTGGTAATGGCCTGCTGGATCTCAGGATGCTCTTGCAGGAGCCATATCACCTGAAGAATCCCTGCAGAGTCAACTTTGACATCATTCTTGTTGAATATACCTGGCATTGCCAGAGCGAGGAGAAATATTGATGTCGCAAGTCCAAAGTATACCTTTTATACCTGTTCAGAAGATGAACAAAGGTCAATGAACATGTATACCTGAAGCATATTGATCTGGGTCCCTTGATTAGTGAATATGATCACGAATGACCGAAACCCACGGATAGTTGTGAAACTGCACGCTGAGCCATTACCAAAGCATCGTGTATAACGAGCTTCTTCGCCGCGAGGTCTTTCGCTCCTGATGACAACGCCGCTAGAAACAACTGATCAGAAAACTTTTGGGTGTCACCAAACGCGTCTGCAGGAGTCATCATTGTCTTTCTCTTGGGAACGGTTTGAGTCAGCCATTACCACTTACCGATCCAGAATAATGTGGCTGTCACCCTCGATAATGCATTCTCCAAATCGTGAAGAACAATGCTGGTGATTGAAGAGGTCCGTTGGAATATGATATCCGGGTACAGGTCCAGTGCTTCCATTATGAATCTAAGAGCTATTAACTCAGATCAAGCCAAGTATACCTAGTACTTACTGATCAGCTTGGAGGATCTGTTTGTCGCAAAGGCCGCTGTTCGCATTCGAAGGACTCAAGGCCTTGCAGAGGTCAGCGAGTCGGACGCTCAATGGAGCCTCCGCTGGTGTCGATATACTGAATCCCCACTGAAGGTTCAAGTATGTTAGAGAAACAAACGGACAGTGTTGCAGATCTCACTGCAAAAACCAAATTGTCTATTGGGTTCAAATCATCCGTGACCGGCCCGTGTTCCACAGGAAATGGAGATAATGTTGAAGCCGATTTCTCTGTCGTTGTGTTGAAACTGATTAGAGCATGTGTATTCGAGGTGATGTTGGCCTCTAAGTAATTCAAGGTCAAATTGCAGGCCATCACGGCGAGCTGTGAGATTACGAGTTGAGTGTGCTGCCCATTGAGGCTAGACTCGTCTGTGAGTGTCAATCAAAAGTGGATGATCTTATCGGGTGCGAAACGTACATGTAACAGGGGGGTTGACTGGAATTTCAGAAGCTGTTTTTCCAGAGGAGTCACGAATTGGGACTGTCGAAACCACCAGGATGTTGGCGGGCCATCCCGTGAAGGCCTCGGGGTGCTCGGGGCTCTGGGACTCAATTATAGAGACTAGAATGGAGGGAAAACATAAATCTCACCGATTGGCTTGACGACCAGGGAGCACTGTAGATCGCGACGGACTGTCCAGCTTCATAGAATACTTTCAGATTTGAAACCTTGACAAGAAAGGGAGGACCATACATATGAGCGAAGTCAACGGCAATGTCGGATTTGTGGCGACATCCAGCGCAAGGGAGAGATTACTTCCCGAAGAAAGGATGGTACCAGACATAGTCCCGCAGGTCACGTTGAAATGTGTTGCATTGACGTTGAACGTGTCGACTACGAGTTTACTCGTATCGTTGACAGGAACATCATACATTGTCCCGGTGGTATTACTGAGTCCGGGAAGATTCAAAGGTCTCAACGAGTCCATCGTCATAAGCGAGCTCGGCCCCCTGAGGTGAAACCAGTCATTATGTCCCAAGCTCCAAGAAATACCACTCACGTCAAGAGATTGCCCAATGAATTAGCAAAATCTGGTATACCCTGGGTCTGGATTACCACGGGATAGGTCTGATTGACTGTCTGAAACGATAGTACCGCGGTAGTTATCGTTTGAAATGCTGTCAACCCAGCCAAATAGGCCACCGCGAAGAGTGACGCTTTGATTGCATAGGGATTTCGTTGGAACATGTTTAGGATTCCGTTCGGAAGGCCTGACCATGCGGCATTAGAGTCATGTTTCTCTGTCAAGGTTCCTCGACGGCGAAGCATGCGTCGAAGTTCAAGACCTGATGCCGCAGTGGTCAGAAGCATCGAATAGATCTAGGATTTTCAGTCAGGAATCAACTTGAGGAACCGTGGCGCAGGGAAACTCACGTTCACAAAAGCTGACATGACATTGGTCACAGCCGAAGAGACATAGACGCTCTTTTTCAAGCTAATTGGATGGACTAGCCCCAACGACCGAATTCCAGGTGAACTTTCTTTGTTCGGGGTGAACGACAGGAGCATGAAAAGAAGAACCAAAAGGGCATGTAAGCTGAAGGATATCCATCTTGCTGAATCCCAGAGACGATTGTGTCGCGCTGCGAAACGTTTCAAGCGCCCTTGCGAAATTATGAACCAGTATGATTGTTAGAGCTGTGATACTCACTGCGTCGCCTTAACAATCCTGATTCCTCCTCCTTCACGTTGTAATAAACAGAAGTTCCATCGTCCTGCTTGCTGGACAAGTTCTTCAGCGGGTATTCGTCCTCGTGCTGAGGGAGCTTGCTGAAGGTCGACATATGAGGGAAATGGAGCTGAATTGCAGCTGTTGCACTGTTAAATGCTCGGTGCGGTGTTCGGGGTCGGTGATATCAGGATCCATCAGCGCTCGCTTGGAGCACTTTAAATGTCTGTACAGGCGTCCTCGGGTGGCGGCGCGTAAATCCGAGTGTTTCATTAGGTTTCACTTGATAGTCCTCTCTTTCCGACGTTTCTGCCATTCAAAAGCAGAAACATAAGTAATAGCATTGGGTTGAGCCGCCCAATGAGGGCAATGAACAGCCGGCAGGAATCCGATAAAGCTCAAAAGCCGCCAGTACAGCACCACTCGACCAAATCAACAAGCGCCCATGATTATACAAATAGAAGAGCGCAGCTAGCTCCACATGAAGAGACAAAAAGATCAAATGTCGGGCGTCATGAGAGCGAAAGGTGCGAGTGTTTGACGTGACCGTCACGTCACACAATCAGGGAAATAAGGCCGACTCAATCAGATGCCTTTTGGGGAAATGACAAATATGCATGATATTTGTTTTTCTCAAGTCCATTGTCTGGTCCTTTGGGCTCTCCCAGCCCTCCTGTTCAGTCACAAGAGCTCTACAATGATATATATCGATTATATGTGTATTTTTGTAAACTAACACCTGAAATAGAGCATCCGGGACCTCCTGGAGCTTGCTTACGGACTCATTGTTAGGATTCAACCAGGTTCCCGAGTGCAAGCAGTTCCGTGAAGAAAAGACCGATTAGAGTTTATTGCGAAAGGGCAAAAGGGTAAGCGACGTTACATGAAACATGGCCTTATATACGAGATTCCGTGAGGCATGTGGGGTGATTGTCTATATTAGGCATTTTTAGTCATTAAATTATGTTTCTAGCACCTATCCGTCCCATCAATCACATCATATTAGACGTGACATGTGCCCCATATGCACGGTCTAATTAGAGGGCTTTGATGCTGTTCCTCTAGGTACCGTTAAATATCATTAAATATGAGGGACTTTACCGTAGAGTTCTGCTTGGCTATCTGGTACCTAGTTACCGTCATCAGGCCGAGGGGGCGTTCATGTCCGCTGTCTGTTTCGAGACAGCGGATCAGTCGGCATTGCAAATATACACATATTTTGCGCGCTCGCTGTCCGCCTCCCGCCCTTTGTCCCAAAAGGGTAGTGACTTTGAAAGGCGTGCATAATAATGGCATTATGGACTTGGGAGCTCATAAAATAGTAGTACATATGTCTAGTATATTGAAGAGAGGTATGAGATTGCCTATATAGAGTCAAAATCCAGTTATAGGTAGAGGGAGTGTTTGGTAAATTCCCTCCCAGAATCAACACTTGAAGGGGGCTGAGTAGGCTCATAATATTCTAGTTTACAAGTAATATCTGCTTAACATTGACCGCCACTTTGGAAAGCCCTTGAATGCTTACTGTATGCCAAATGCAGGAAATATGACAGTGCCTGACCTAGAGTCAATGAGGTCAGAATTTTGAGTAGCAGTAGTAGCAGCAATACAATATAACCGCCTGGCACACAAAATGTAGTCAAAGGATGCGAGCGGCAAGCAAAAGCGAGACCGACATCAAAATGTGGCGCAAAGTAAACAATACCAAATACCATCAAACCCTCTCCGGAAGCTCGACAGAACTCAATTGAAGCCCCAAACATCCATTATTATTTTGGGAATATGTTTATTACTGATGCCTTCACGCGAATATCAAGATTTGCTGGTACTTCATGGCAATGGCCAGGGCAGACATTGATTTCTTGTGGAAACATACCCTTGGAACATGAATAGCTGGTGATGATATGGCCCAAACCACTTAAAACTAGGTTGAATCACTTTTAATTGTCCTTCTAGCTTGTATGTACCACTATCAAACGAGCAGTGCCTTTTTACATCTTCCAGTTTTTATCTAATTTGAGCCGAGAGTCAGAAGACAATCCAGCAGGTTACTGTGAGTCTCTGCCTTATACACAATGAAACAACATATCTATAGTAGTCTCCAACTATATATATGCAATATCCGATGGTTTATAGCGCTCTATAAGGTACATACCATGGTGCAATGAGACATGGACAGATCCACAGGAGCCTTTCATGCCATTCACAACTCAAATAGCGATACATTGCAGAGTTATCATCATATTATATTGATGATGAATATAAAAATCATATCCGATGAGAATATATGAAGTCCGGCACCCAAAACAGGAGCTATAAGCATCCCGGACCCCAATTTGATCGTATTTGTTCTTATTTGTTCTGCGCCACATCCTATCGCAACCTCGCCACAAGTTGGAGGCGGCCCTGCGTCACCGACTTTTTATCATCAGAGTCACAGGGTCGGTGATATTCATTGCCTGCATCAATATTTCTGCCTCATTGGGTGCGGGTGAACAGCTACCCCAGGACCCTATAATGGCAGAAATAAAAAGTTCACGCCCTTTCACGCAGAGCGGGCAGGGCCAGTCCGATACCAACAGTACATTTAGACATGATAGGCCCATAATGAAGGTATCTGGCGCTACTACAGACGGCAAAATGAGCGAACACTCCCTCCACCTATAACTGGATTTTGACTCTATATAGGGCAATCTCATACCTCTCTTCAGTATACTAGACATATGTACTACTATTTGATGAGCTCCCAAGTCCATAATGCCATTATGCACGCCTTTCAAAGTCACTACCCTTTTGGGACAAAGGGCGGGAGGCGGACAGCGAGCGCGCAAAATATGTGTATATTTGCAATGCCGACTGATCCGCTGTCTCGAAACAGACAGCGGACATGAACGCCCCCTCGGCCTGATGACGGTAACTAGGTACCAGATAGCCGAGCAGAACTCTACGGTAAAGTCCCTCATATTTAACGATATTTAACGGTACCTAGAGGAACAGCATCAAAGCCCTCTAATTAGACCGTGCATATGGGGCACATGTCACGTCTAATATGATGTGATTGATGGGACGGATAGGTGGTTTCTAGGAATTATATATCTTGAGAATGAGAAAAAAATCAAGTATTGCTCCACTGGCAGTGTTTGCAGTATATTTTCATGATTCTATGCACCAACAGGGTGGAGACCGAGGACCGTGAGGGCGTGGGAAGCGGTACTTCATTCACCGCTGTCTTCAGTTTCATTATTCTTCCATTGAGGAGTGAAATAACCACCAGGAATACGCTGAACAGTCAACGACAGACTTGTAAAAAGAAATAATCAAGATAATTGGTCATATCCCAATAAGGCATCTGGTTGAGTGGGCCTTAATTCTCACAATCAGTGTGATGGCTGCGTCAGCACGATTTGATCAGCGTGACGTAAGTTTTGCAGTGAGAGTGGATTGAATGGAGGATCGTCACAAAAAAAAAGCATGAGTATCTGGCGAAACAAAAGTGTGGTACATTGATGGAGTCTGTTGTTGCTCCCCAAAGTTCCAATTAATCTCATGCAATTTCGCTCCGAGCGAGGGCAGATACTTGCGGGCAAGAACGGGTATGATTAAATGCTACGAGACCGCCAAGGATTTTGAGTGCATAAATAAAGGTATAACGAATCCCAAATTAGGTACCATCAAGCAATAGCCGATGAGTCAGGTTGAACGTGGCGCAGGCCTTCACCCATTTTACTGATAGCTGTCATCAGAATAGGAAGAGTACTGAGTCTCTTCCCTTATCCAACCATAAGTAATGCTCTCAAAGTCCACTATCAACGTTTATCTAGCGAAACAATAATTACTTATAAATAGACGCCCGTTAGAGCTTGGCAATCGTGCGGGATACCTTTTGGAGTAAGTCAGATCCTTGTATTTGATGCGATGAACCGAGTCAACTTTTCTTCTTTCCTCCCATCATGGTGTCCATTGGAGCGACCGCTAACATGTTGTCCACCGCCATTGTTTTAGCCTCTGCTGTCACCTATGTCGACGCCAGAATAATCTATACCGACTCGAACGAGCCTGCCCAGAAACGACTCTTGTATATCAGAATCGCTTGTGCTATTATCGGCGGTACGCTTCTCTTCTTGTTCCAATCTGTTTCCGTATGCTTTATCCAAATTTACATTGTTCCCCAGCTATATGCCTGATCGCCACAGTGGTCAAAATATGTTCCGTAAGAAACCGTAGAAACCAACAAGCGGCTGCCACCGTACTTCCCACTTCAGCCAACCCGGTATTTAACCAAGGACAACCATACAATTCCGCTCCTTACGGCGGACCTCAGCAATATCAACCTGGACTTTACGCCACAAATCCAGGGGCGTATGCCCCGGCTCCAGGATACTATCCTCCGTCTGCTTCTGGATATCCGAGTCAAGGTCCCCAAGATAGCATGCAGACGCTTCCTGGATATCCGAGAAATGAGGCTGCTTTTGTGAGTTTTAAGCTGAGTCCGAACTCGAGAGTTAGTTGAACCTTCATTAGATGACTGATTCGAAGGATATCCCGACCGGTCCAATGGGACATACACCGACTGACTCAAAAGAGACGACGAATGATTCAACGAATCAGGTTAGGCCGAATCTTCCAGCGACCACTGGCAGTCCAACTTTTTCTTCGGTAAGTACTGCAATTGTTAGAGACCGAGTTCTGGCTGACGCTGCAACCAGCCTGGGGGATATCAGCCAGATATTCAGTCTTTTGTGGCTTACCAGAATCAGCCAGCTGTGCGATATCAGAATCAGCCGTCGGTGGGATATCATAATCACCCGACTGTGGGATGTCGGGGTCAGCCGGATATGGAATACCAGATCCAGTCCCCTGATCCCGTTTATCGCACTTCGGTAGGTTATTCTTGACTCTCTAAATGTGCAGCAGTTTGAACGAGTACTGCAGTGATCTTTCGATCTGATATTGTCAAGTTAGACTCAAAGTTTGAGTCTCAGCTACATTTCTTTACAATTTTCACTCATTGATTTAGTTACACTCTTTCTGTTATAGGTACTGCCAGTACATTGAATGTGATGCCTGACTGTTCATACGGTACAGGGTGAAACCGGGCTGCCACTCCTTAGACTTCTAGAGATAGGTAATGCCCTCAGAGAAAAAAGATACGAGATGAAAATCGAGGATCACATCTCTGTACTGGTCACTTGTTCCAATCTGATGTCTTCGATCAACCCGGTTGCATTTCTGGCAGAAATTCTATGTCTTAATTCAAGTGACTGCAGCATACAGGGTTACGACGTACCGGTGTCGACATTCATTTAGTTTTTTTGTACGCTAGGGAAAATGTCATCTAGGGCAGTCAGACTGTCAGACAAGGGAGGGGGTCCTCGCTTTGAGAGAACTTTCAAGGGTACTGGTTCTGGGAAGCCCTTGTACCGAAGTTGCTCTGTCAAGTGCTTCCCGGAGCGCTGCTCGGAGCGCCGGATCCCCCAATGGTGTCGATAATGCCGCATCATATTGGATTTCACGTTGAACACACTTTTGCAGGACGGATATGGACATTTGAAGGCTGTCGGCGGTATGTCAGTAAGTAAGTTGACATGGTGCTTGGAAGAAGAGATGAATAAATGAGATCCACACACGCTTTTCACCCGTATGCACTGTGATATGTGTTCGCAGGTTGCTTGGGTGCTCGAAAAGCTTCCTGCAGACTGGGCAGGGTATTGTCAAGCCATTGCGTCTTTCAGGAATCATGAAAGACAATGACGATGGGATCGTGGAGGGAAGTGGCGAAGGAATCATGGACGGAAACGATGAAGGACTCGATGGGGAAGAGGGAGAGGAATGGACAATCGAGGAGGATGAAGTAGATCTCCCATGGACCCGGAAATGTTCTGCACAAAGTAATTCCGTTCAGCTCTGGATATCACAGAAAGATATAAGTAGAAACCTGGAAATAGCTCGTAGATGCTGGGAAGGGTTAATACCCGGGCCTGATTCCGGCTTATTCCAGGACGCATTGGAGCGGCAAGGGCTATGGTGTTCATGGGGGAAGAAGAAGAAGAAGAATATTCAGTTCAGAACCTGCGAGCGCTCTATAAAGGTCGAAGCACCCACATTATATATATCCAATGAGTAGAGGCCGCTCGGGTCATTTGTCATGACGTGGGCGGTAAAAACTGTGTCATTAGTCCAAGTGGGCGCGACCTATCATCTATTTATCGGAGTATGGTGTCACCCGATGAAGCTGACGCTGCTGACCTATTCCTGGCCGAAAATACTAATATAATCCCAGCTGACGAGGCTCGGCCTATATCAGAGATTCTTGCAGGATCGCCACTCTCGACCGAATGATCTCTCTGAGATAGAGGCTCTGGTAAGCTGTACTAGAGGTCAAGATTATCCTCAACAGCGTGTACATCAAGTAGACGCCGATGATCTGGCCCTTCAAGTATTTCCCGAACTTCTTGGGCATCCCAGATAGCCGAGCATCCCCGGACTAATCTTCCCAGATCTTGACGGTCTGAAAAGCGAAGAGAGCTGTTCAATTATTGGTACTCACCTCACATTCAAGCGCGCTGACTCGAGCAGGGCGCTGTCTTCTAAGTTAGCCTCGGTCTATCGCGGCGAAGTGTATTCGGATCTTCGGCGACCTGGGAATTTTTGATGCAGGGTTCGCAAATCGCTGGGGAAAGCTGTTCTGGTATTGAAATGATTTGCGTGATCTCGACAGAGACATAGATGTACTGCTGACATCCGAAAGTGCTACTCATAGACCTGGAATGAAAATGTTCATATTGAAATAAACAGCAATCTCAGTGGACTCTGTCATGGCCGGGCTCTCAGCTTTGAATCCACTGGAGTCAGAGGCAGAAATGGCTGAATTGGCATGTCAAATTGATCATTGCAATAGTTGAGGCTGCACTTTGACTCTTGAGAGACCAAAGAAAGAAATATCCAGGAGGTAGACAGTAAAACTTACTTCTAACTCAGATTCCCCTTCAATGTATGGCTCATAGTCTTCTTGAGGATGAAGGTGAATATTGCGGCTATTAAACACCACTGGAGGAGCGCAGTAGCCGGTGCAACTGGGCTATCCCAGCAGAACCAAACATGTTGAAAGAAGCCCTGGAAACAGAATTTCAGAAAGATGTACAGAATATCGACAAAGTGAACACTCATAAGTACCATAGAAAAACGACGCGATGGCGGGAAACAAGCGGCGAAATCTTTTGCCAAGGTCACGTGAATGTGACTGTCACGCCAACTTGCGTACTGCTCACGAACATCATGTTTGATACCTCTATGGCTCAAATATGGAACATGCTATGCTTCAAACATGTTCTGACTGGCTTGACAAAGTCAATTTCTTCCCAACTCTTTGATCGGCACTTCTTGACACTTCACCGACACTTCAGGACTCTTTCCTCGACACTTCAATTTTGTTCGATTTTCTTCACACACTTTAGGCAACACTTCAAAAAACCTATGCCCGTGTGAGGATATATTTTGGTCCCAATCTCAGTCCATTATACCGCCGTATGCCTCGGTAACTATTTCCAGAGTTCGGAGAGCTTCCAGCCAGTTATAAGATGATTACAGCATCATTATAAGCCTAATGTAAGTGATTTGTCGAGTCATATAGCTGGTATGCAGGATTGTAATCATTTCACTCATCATTATAACAAGTTCGAGACCTTATACTTAATAGGCTTACTTATAAAATTCATCAGTTTTGCTGTAGTGATTCTCAGTTGCGAGACATTTGACATAAGCGCTGTTCGATATACAGTAGGAAACCTCATAATGCATACGGTTGGTACCCACCTGGGGCCTATGCATTATGACGGTTATGCAATACCATTTCACTTTGAAAAAAAACATTTTTCAGGCATTTATTTGTTAGATTTATGCTCCTAGACTATTTCTGAGTAAAGTAGCTATCAAAATCAGTTTGTCTCACATGTAAAAATGATTCTTTCTGAGTGTGGCCATGCAATAGCTGCAATTTATGCACCAGATCCATAGAATAGCTGAGTTCTCCATTCTGAAGGCATACACGCTCCAATATCTCGCACATCTGGATGATATATGTGTTAGAAATTGGCTCAACTTCCTCTTCCTCATCGTCAGAATCAATCTCGATGACCTCTCCACTCTCGACAGCTTGGTGAGCCTTGACCAGCTTGACAATCTCTTTCTCTCCTTCCACTCCATCTGGGAAATCTGTTTCCTCCGAATCTGCATCTTCTCGCTTGATATATGGGTCAACAATTTGATCTATGGTTGGAATGTTGCCTTGAATACAGCGTCGGCACTTCAGCTCTGTCACAGCCTCAAGAAGCTCATTCTCAATCTCTTGAAGCCACCGAGATGGAGCGATAACTGGTTTTGTGGGGTTTTCGAGGCTTAAAAACAGTGGCCTTCTTTTGATTTTCACGCACTGTGCGTTTTGGAGGGGATTTGGGCATGGTGGAAACAAGACGGAAGCAAAACTTGTTCAAACAGAGTTTCAAATTCACCAAAATTGCCTTCTCGGCGATCCGCCATAATGCATATTACGCTAAAACTTGTATGCATTATACCGTATGCAAAACTGCAAAATTTCTCCGCCTCCCGATGTCGTTCCACCCCAAACCCAATGCATTATGACGGTTATGCATAGTGATATTATGCATTATGAAGTTTCCTACTGTAGAACCTAAGTACTATCTATCGAATGAGTCACTTGCATGCATGAAACTCAGAACAAACCACAAAGCGCCAAATATCTGATACATGCTCTGAAGTTGCTACAAATCATCCCGGTGTCAGACTTCCCTGGACCCGCGGTTACGCAACGTCGAGCGAAAACAGCATTACATATGCGCAAATTTTGTGCTTCAATTTTGAATTTTCGGCATTGCCTGAGGTCTTCTTGCACCTCAGAGAGACCCAAGGTCTCACGTCACTAGATACGATAATCGATGCCCGCTTACTTATCATGTTAGGACTCCCCGCGATGGTCAGAGAGCCGGCGCCTATTGGCAGATGACGGATGATACAGTGAAGAAGAAGCCGTGAAGAAAGGTCAGACTCGGAGCAAGAGTCATCTCGCACGTGCGACTGATGGAATTCCCAGCACATGGTACTCAGCGCGTAACGCGTAGCAAACTCAATTATGTCTCAACCGGACCAACAAACACTCCGGTGTATATCGACTTCGAATTATTCTAGTAATTTCAACTTTGAGGATGTCTCCAGGTATCTTGGAAGATGAAAATGATTCGTTCCCAGTACGTGGTATCTCCTTCTCTATTGGGGAATCCAGGGCATCCCTGCTCACAAGTACTGATTCAAAGTCTTCACAACCACCAAATGTTTGGATTAGGCAAGCAAAATTGGATACACCATCCCGGGGGCTCTCCCGTGCCAATTTGTTTACTTAGACAGAACATCGCGTTTCAACGTGTGGTGGTTTTCGCCGGGGTATGAACTACTTGATCGCTATGTAGTGGAACATCATCCCAACATGGCCACCATTCTCCCTGAAGATCGATGAAATGTTCAAGTTCAAGTCTTGAAACATCACTACTCTGGGAGATCCTTTCCGGACTATTCAAGTCAATTCTGCTGCCAAATTCCTGAGCTTACAATGCAATGGACTTTTCAAATCTATCTATGATATTCCAGGTCCGAAAGACCAACATACGTACTAATACACTAGACATACAACATATAGCTACATCTTCCTAGAGATAAAGATAAGACTGGCAGGTACCGAGACCGGTTTAGACCAGCAAAGCTGAACGGAAATGTACAGATAAAAAATGATGCCAGAGGGTATTGGCGGTTGAACGAAATCGAAGATAGGCGATAAGGCCATCACACTGCAAAGTGGATGAAGGTGTGGCGCATAACGAAGCGAGAAATCAAGATGGGCGGCGCAAGTTTTGGGAGCAGGGACTGCATGATCGGGGCAGATGGATGGAGATCTAGGCGGCGGAAGTTCGAGGAGGCATAGACAAGAGCCTAGTTGAAATCTAGAGACGATATATCAGTGGGCGCTCAAGAGTTTCTAGATAACAGACGGACCAGATGCAGTCCTGTCTGCAGAGACGCTTATCCTCTTGAGGTACATCCGTCTCAAGGATAATTCTAGGTGCAACAGGTGACGCCGCTGCGAACATGGTCACTGATAAGAATCAATGTTGAGCCCAAAAATCATGACGAAGCAAAGGAGTCCTACGTACAGCAAGAGACAGCCAGGAGGACGAAAACTTTGCACTGCATAATGTGGTTTGAATAGAGGGCTTCGCAGAGGATCACAAAGGATTGTGCAAGGAGCAAGAGTAGGGGACGAGTTGCAGTGATGAGCTGACCAAATGCACTACAATGACCATCTTATATATCAGCGAATGTATACGTGGGGAAGAAAAAAACGGAATTCAAAGGGAAGGCCCAAATAGGCTACTTCGCCGAGTGAAAAGTACAAGGAGGCGCTCCTCAGTGAAAGGGACACCTAAAAGGGGATACCCGAGGTTCGCCGAAACATTTCGACGAAAATGGACGAAAATTCCTAAACGGGAAGATTGAAGGAAGCGCGAAACAGACACATGCTAGACGCGGCTGGATACCATCACGGTCTGGACACCACCGTTGACATGATTTTGGTGGACATGAAAAGAAAAAACAGAGAGATGCCGTTGAAATACTGTGACAGAGATGTTGCATTCAAATGGGAGGCAAGCACTTGACAAGGTAAGCCTATATTCAAGTACAACGTTGAATCTTGCTCTGAGTATCGCTGCGGATAGTTAGAGTTGAATGTTGAACCTATATTTAGACATACCTTCATAGCTCAGAAAGAGCGACGGGGTTCAAGCAAGATTCAAGATGTGATTCTACTTTCATGTGGTTTTCAACCGTCATCGTAATGCCATGGGCCAATGAGAAGTTTTAGATACTGGCATTCCCAACAAACCGAATATGGTTAATGGAAGACGTACTGATGACTTCTTCCAGCAGCTTCCGGCTCGAAAATGGCAGAGAAATGGTCGTCAAGTCAGCTGGGTGACAGCCGAGGCAGCATGAAGAACCTCGCGCAATATCTCAGGTAGAATATCGCCTATGAGGTAGATTTCTCGAAGGTTTGGGAAAACTCGGATTCTAGCGCTGGTGTTCTCGTGCGGAATCACAGATCAATGCAAGCCTCTCCAGACGTGGAAGGCCTTTTCCAATGATGTCCAGATGCTCACCCAGGGAAAGTGACTTCTCTGGATTGCCCTAGGCTGAAGGACGAGATTGCTGATAAGTATTGTTGATAAGAAGATCACCAGCCGAGAAATATGCATCCGTAGCTGTAGAGTTCGGAGCAAGGGCCCTTTTCGAAAGAGAACGATGCAAATGAGGGATGAGAAGATTGAAACGAATGTCCTGGCTCTTTCCAAGATAATCCAGCATCAGGCGACAATCTACCTCGATGGAGACATCGAGCATTATGGTTCCGAGTCCCGAGCGGTCCAGGTAAACTTGAAAGCGCTTCGGCATATGACCCAAAGACAGAGGTCCTCTGCGATAGATCGTTCAAGCGATCAAAGATCAATAAGATTGTCTGCTCAATAGGCCGGGCATTGGGATTGCAATATGAAGATTCCACAATTTCGACGTTCGAGAAGAATTAAACCAGTATCTCTTGAGTATCTCATCTGGGAATGCTAGCAATTTGTTCTGGGAATTCGTGGCAAGGTCTCGCGCGACGAAGGCAGCTCTGGCGGACCATGTCGTAGTACTAATCGCGTCGTCGGGGTCGGAGATTTGCTAGACTGGATAATCTAGTTGCTCGTATTTGGTTGGATCGCTCAAGTTCTTTTTCCCCGAGAGACTCGGAGCACGTTCAACCAATGAGCTGGCTATGCTCTGTTGGAGTGCTTGTCGACCTTGTTCTGAGCTATGGTGATTTTCACCTTTTTTCTGCTGCCTCCCTTAAGCGTCTCCAGATGATCTGAGAGCTCTGTCAAGGTCGCATTGTTGGGCAGAAGAAGAGTATGGTGCACCGAGTTACCTGACGGAAACCGCTTCTGACACCGACCGTCGCTTACCGACGACCTGATCGACGACCGACACGATATGAATAATCTTCATTCTCTTGTCACGACCACGACCTTGAATAGCATCCGGGCTCGCCTGGGCTTGCACCGCAGCCCCGTGTAGAAGAATCTAGCCCCTTTGCTAGGAACAGCACCGAAAATTTGCATCAAATGGTTGGACCTAATATCCTCAAGATTACCGAGGGAGCGAGCCCATAGCTGGAAAACGTGCATATTTAATGGCTAGTAAATACGGATTCCACCATCCTTATCCTCGTGAGCTCTTTTTTCTTCTAGCATTCCACCTTCTGACCAGTCCCACAAGATTCGTCCATAAAATCTTCGCCATATACGGATACAGAGCTTTGTCTTGCCCAGAATCGCCAGCTGGTGCTCCATGGCCCGTGCTTTGCCGCTTTTCGCGCCTATCTGCTCCAACCATTGGTAACGACGTTGGGTCCGAGGGAAGACGAAAGAGGATTGAGAGACGACGACTAAAGATGGGAATACGGAAAGGCGACGCGAAGCTGGACTGAGAAGTGACCGTTGAGCCGACCGGTGAGCCTGAAATCCTTAATCTGTCCTGGGCCATTCTGAGCTCTCGTCCAGGAAATTACTCGCTTCTGAAACCATAAATTACTTCATGTCCAGTTTCACAGGCCTCATTGCTGTTTCGTTTCTTTCTGCATTCCAGCTTCTAACCGTACCACAAAATTCGTCGGGATCAATCGCGGCCATATACGAAGACAAAGCACAAAATCACGACGCTGGTGCTCCGTAAATTGTGCTTTACCCATTTTCGCAACTTTTCTGTCGAGCGACTGGTCCACGATGCCGTTGCAGGCAAAAGAGACGAAGCGATGATTGCGAGACGATATCTAATGAAGGGAATACGACGCAGGGGAAGACGACCTATAGCTGGACTGGGAACGGACCGTTGGGCTGACTGATGAGCCTGAAACTCCTCATCCATCCTGGACCATTCTGAGCTCTCGTCAAGGAAATTCCTCGCTTCTGAAACCATAAATTCCTCCATATCAGCGGCCAGCTCCATGGACCTCATTGTTCGCTTTTCGTCCTCGGTTTTCTAGCCCCTCGCTCCTTAGGCTGGACCAGCGTTTGACGAAGAAGAGGACGATAGATATGACAAAGATCGGCTGAAGCTCGCATATTCCTCTCGGAATTCCTGGATTGTGAGGAAGCCGGAACAATTCTGGTGCGTTTCTTTCCAGGGAGTCGCCCGGAATGCTGAATTTTGCTTGTAGACGGGTTTTCAGCCTTGATGGACGTGGTTCGACCGTCAACTTAGCGGAGCTGGTCTACTCCCTCAGGCTCAGTCCCACCGCGACCCAAGGCACGTCCAAGGCATGTCACTGCAAAGTTTCAGCTTTTTCTCGTTTCCAAGTTCGCAGCTGTTCGCAGTCATCCGGCCACCTACCCGGAAATGCTGTCTCGCCAGATTGCTTGAAAGGGGGTCAGGTCAGCAGTGTCTCTTTGATTCTCAATATACGAGTACTGAACTACTACTTGACAGCCATTCTCCATTATCTTCTTTCTTTTTCGAGGTCTCGTTTTCCTACCAGGCCAACGCATCATCCAATGGAGCTGTTCTCGGTTGTAATGCCAAGCAGCTGATTGGACAGCTTCGCCGCCTTTCGCTCGTCATGACGTGAAAAGCTATGACTTGTTCTTCGCTACGTCGGATAGCACGGACCAACATTTACTGTGGGAGCAGAGAGGTCTGGTATAAAACGAGGGTGGTCTCTTTCGAAACAGACGTCCTTTCATTCACCTCCAAAATGAAGTCCACCTTTCTTTCTGTTGTTGTTCTCGCTGTTTCTGTCTCGGCTTATTCCGACATGAAAGTCGATTTCTCCAAATACCAATGGCGAGCCCCCAAGGCTACGGATCTTCGAAGCCCTTGTCCGGGACTCAATACGTATGATCTTCCCTGCTGATTGGCCCAAATCATTGACATTTCCTTCTAGTCTCGCAAACCATGGAATTCTGCCTAGAAGCGGAAGAGGTCTCACAGTTAAGAATATCGTCGATGCAAGCAACAGTGAGTATTCTTGTTTACTTGATAAACCTGAGGCTAACATCAAATTAGTCGGCTACAACGTCCAAATCGACGTCGTCGGCATGCCCGCTAAAGCTGGGTTCCTCACGAGCCCAGATGACGAGTTTTTCACCCTCGCGGATATCAGGCTGTAAGCTTTCTTCCCTTTGATTACCTTGCGAGAAGACTTATCTGGTCTCAGCCATAACAATATCGAACATGACGCGTCGGTATCTCGTGCCGACTTTGTTACCGGCGACAACTTCAGTTTCAACGAGACTATGTACAGCGCCATGGTCAATGTCAATCCTGGTCTGGATTATTATGACCCGACTTCCGCTGGACTTGTTCAGAAGCAGCGCCTTATTGAATCTCAGGCCACGAACCCCACCTTGATCAATACCGCAAAGGTAACCAGTGTTTCATGATTCATTGTTCATTGCCAATATTTTGTATCTAGGAATTCGCCATTCGCACTCGTGAAAGCTCTTTGTATCTCGCCGTCATGGGTAATTCGACCACTGGTGTCGCTCCAAAGAAGTATGTTGCTCCCTTTAGAATCTCCAAGTCCTGACTCAACGAAATAGATTCGTCAACATCTTCTTCCGAGAGGAGCGCCTCCCTATTGCTGAAGGGTGGAAGCGCTCTTCTCTTCCCATTACTGGAGATTCGTTGCACCCTATTAGCCAAGGCATCAAGGCAGCTTCGGAATGGTCTCCCGACGACAAGTGCGCCTCGGTGATTTTCGTCGTCAGTGACACCGATACTTTTACTGTTTAGAATACCTTACCTGGGAAGACAACCTTCCCTTTTAATATATATATGGACTTGATTGACATTCTATTGTGTTTTCTTTTATAATAACATATGGTGGAGCTTCAATCGTGCATCTCACTCGTCACAAGCAAGATGAGGGAAGCTGACACTGTGAGTCTGTGACAGCTCTGCCACGTGCAACGACACTTATCAGATTAACAAGGTGCGCCATCGCTTCGCTTCGGCTGGGCGCGATTGCTTGAGCTTGCAGAAACTATACTTGAGGCAGCGTAAACGTCGAAGTGTCTGGTCAGTGACTCAGTCCTATCAACTTTCAAGTACGGTACTTTTCTTGTGTACCTACTCGAGGTCTATTCCAAAGTACTCGGGCCTCGAATAGGCCCGGCCGATAGATACCTGAATAGATGCCTATGACCACTCGGATCTATTCTGAGGTATTCGCACCCATCTATATATAGCCCTGATACGTAGTGACTGATTGGTACTTATTCATAGGCACATAGTCTGTGTAACAAAATTTCTGAATGGGCACTTATTCTTGCATGATTTCTGGAACGAAAATAATCTAGAATCAAAGCAATAAGTACTGTATAGATTGATAGCAAAACTTCATGATATCAGTTGCTTCCATTCAAACCTTCTCTTGAAAATCAGATTCTCCCATCCTGACCCACAGTCCGTCCTGGATGAAAGCAATTAGCGTACATCTGTTACGCTTGTAACAATCTTTCATTTTTATCGCGATCAAAGTTTATCTTATCGTGATCGCATCATGGAACAACGGACCGATCGAGTATGATCGGACAACAAGAAACCGAACGAAACAGGCGACGATCACACATTATGACAGTTTGACATTGACGTTGACATGACGTGAGAAAACATGCGGTTATAGACACGAAAGCAGACAATAAGCGGCATGGTAATGGTACGGTGTTGAACAGACAATTATACACGCGTTATTGTATTGTACAGTATAAAAGGACAGTAGTTTACAGATTGTACTTTAGTTTTTCGATCCTCTTGAATTTACATTCTCTTTCGAATTCTTAGTCTAACGCTCTTCATACCGAGCGGCCACTTTGCCCTTGCAGGCTTCGTGTGGTTAAGGACGAGATTAGATTTGAGTCTAAGTTGTCACATAATCGAAAAACTACCTCATACCATCGTACCTCTATTCTCATACCTCCAACAAACCTCTACCTTTTTCTTACCTTACCTTTCTTTTCTTTTTCGTTTTCCCAACTCCTGGTCAGACGACTCTACCGCTCCATCGCCTCTTGACATCGAGGGGAATAGATCGAGATTCGGAATTGAGTTCTGAGACCAGGTTGTAAGAACGTGATTGCTCCGCTCTTGGTGCCGGGTTCCGGGGCACCGAAAAATTTCTGGAAAGAGGCGAGGCTATTGAAGCCGCCGATTACTGGAGAACACACGTTTGGATTTCGAATTAGGATTTTCTTGTTTTCTTTTCATTTTTACCCATCTCGTCTCCTCTCCACTTCGTACCACGGACAACTCTACCGTCGCTCGGAAAGCCAAAAGTCACAGGCAATCCTTTGAGAGACGTACCTCGCCCTTCCCTTCCAGGACACGTTCATCGTCCTTTCAACTCCCATCCCCCGCAGCGGATTATAGCTGTTAGCACCACCGAGACTCTCACTATTGTGAACAGCCCCAATACCCTCATAGAGTAACGTTGAGTCCGACTCTTGGGTGGGAGCATTAAGGACAGGTAGCTAATCTTCGGAGAGGCACCGTCGCCCGAGTTGCACGAAAGTAGCAGCGGCAATCGGGTTTCACACGCAAAAAGAGTCTTGGAATTCCCTTCCCCTTATTTTCACCTCTGCGTTCCGAGAGACGCACTTTTGAGTAGCTGCTCATAAAACTCAGCTCCCTACCTGGAGGTTCAAAGACCAGGTCGTTACAGTCCGAGAGCACCGGACTATAAAATTCATTCACCACGTATTCCGGAGGAAGATACGGAATAAAATTCCTTGCGAATACACCGTCACCCCCGCCATCACCACTGTCGGAACATACCACCGACGCCACTTTTCATTCCCCACCCCTGATTCCCGTTATGGATCAGGATCAACCAACCGACGGCCCTAGCGGGTCAAATCCACCTTTTTCCCTCGCCGAGGTCTTGGCGTTAAACAGTGACCTACAGAGACAGTTGAGAGAGGCAAGGGAACTCTTGGGGAGAGCATCGCCCCAACCCAGGCCTCAGCCGGCTTACATGCCGGTTCCAACGCCAGCTCAGGCGTCAGTGAGCAGATCGCGAGTAGCCCTCGCAAAAGAACCGCCGACCTTTAGCGGCGACAAGACGAAGTGGGAGAACTTCTCCCGATGCTTGGTCACCTATATGGTGGCCTACGAAAACGACTTTCTGGACGACAAGTCCAGAATATTTTATACGCTGTCGCTCCTAAGAACGGAGGACGGATCAGACTGTGCCGCTTCGGATTGGGCCCGGAGCTGGCAGAACAACCGAATTGTCAACTTTTCATATGTTGACAATGATACCTACGGTTCCTTCTTCGAGGAACTAAAAATGGCATTCGAAGATCGGGCTGTGGCCGAGGTGGCCCAGCAAAAACTCAACGCCATTCGGCAGGGTCAGGGAGAGGCCCTTGGTGACTTTGTCACCAGATTCGAACTCCTAGCCGAGAAAGCCGGCTACAGTCCCTATGATGCAACTCATCAATGGGACAGATATCTAATCAGCATTCTTGCTGGTTCAGTTCACAGGTCCATCGTGAGCCAGATCTACGTCGGAGGGACTATCATCCCTCATACGTACATGGACTACCGCGATCGGTTGATTAGGATCGACGGTAACAATCAGGTCGGGAAGGCCATGACTTCCGGCCAAAACCCATTCTGGAAGCCCGCCGGGGCTCAAAAGACGGGAACCCAGGCAGGTTCTAAAACTGCCGCCACAGGATCGTGGGGACCGTCGGGGACGGCTCCAAACCTGAGCAAATCGACGCCCGCTCCAATGGACGTTGATAAGATGAAGACGAGGGTAACACCCTCTTTCCTTTGTTACAACTGTAACAAAGAGGGACATATGTCCCGAGACTGTCCGGAGCCTAAAAAGCCGAGGAAGTTTATCGCCCGGGCCGTCTTGGCCCAAATCAAGGAGCTTCCGGCAGATGACGCCGAGCTCAAGACGCTCGTCGAGGAACTCCGAGCAAAGGGTTTTTAAAGCGGTCGCCTCCTCTAGCCAAGGAGCCAACGACCAGTCCGTCTTTCTCCGGGTCCTCTTCCCCTGTGAAGAATTCTTATGCTGTGTTGGGAACCCTCGAGGCTGAGCCTGAGGAATTTATCGAAAAATATGACTCTTCTTTACGTCAGAACATTGTAGAATTCCTTAAAAAGTCCTCCGATGAGGCAAAAAATAAAGTCGTCTTATTAAAACGTAAATTTAAAACGAAAGAGAAGAACCGTCGCATCAACACTCAAAATGAAGAGTGGGGTGCTTTCAAAAAATTATTTAAATCGGCTCGAGGAGAAGAAACCTCGTCAACAAAGACAAAAAAGGGCAGTTCTACTGCGGAGGCTCAATCCGGAAAACCGGAGGAAGCGCCTAAGGTGTCTCGTACCCCTGACAACGTAAAACGTCGGGAAAGTGCAGAAAGACAGGGTCAGCCGAAAGCGGAAAAACTGACATCGGAACTGCGTGAATTACAAAGAATGCGCAAATCCCGAGAGATGTCAATTCCAATAAAGCTTACTGCTCTAGACACTGGAAAGACTCGTGCCGTAAAAGCACTCATGGATAGTGGTTGTTCAATCACTTGCATCGACCGTGCGTTCGCTAAGGCAGAAAACTTTGAGATGCATGAACTCGGATCCCCCATTCTGGCACGAAATGCAGATGAAACTGAGAACGCTGGCGGGCGTATTACTCATTACGTCGATTTACGAATGGCCGTAGGGGCGCACGAAGAAAAACGACGATTCCTTGTCACCAATTTAGGAAAAGCACGTGTGTTCATAGGCTATGACTGGCTGAATGAACATAACCCTGAAATTGATTGGCAAAATGAGAAAATCAAGTTCAGTCGTTGCCCTGATACCTGCGGGATGAAGGGTCATGAGTTCAACGGAGTGGAAAAAGACATACCACTCCAAGAAGGAGAATCTATTCTCCTTGTTGATTTCGGAGAGGCCATTGACGTCCGACTCAAATCTACGTCCGCTCAACGGATGGCAGAAAATGCCGAATCGAGCAAAGAACGCATGACTGAGGACAAGATTCCTGAACAATATCGGGATTATGTTAAAGTTTTTGCAAAAGAATCTTTCGATTCACTTCCGGAAAAACGGCCGTGGGATCATGCAATCGAACTAAAGCCGGAAGCCAAATCGGTAGATTGCAAAGTGTATCCATTGTCTTTAATCGAACAGGAAAAGTTAAAAGAATTCCTGGAAGAAAACTTGTCAAGCGGACGAATACGGCCATCAAAGTCACCGATGGCGTCTGCGTTCTTCTTCGTAAAGAAAAAAGACGGATCCCTACGCCCGGTACAAGATTACCGGAAGCTGAACGAGATGACGATTAAAAACCGTTATCCATTACCTCTCATTTCTGAGCTTGTCAATAAGCTCCGAGGGGCTAAGATTTTTACAAAACTTGACATCCGATGGGGTTATAATAACGTACGGATCAAGGAAGGTGATGAATGGAAGGCGGCATTCAGAACCAACCGAGGTCTGTTCGAACCTCTAGTCATGTTTTTCGGGTTGACCAACTCGCCGGCTACATTCCAGACAATGATGAACGATATACTCAGAGATCTAATCAATGAGGGACACGTTATTGTTTATCTAGATGATATCTTGATATTCACGGATTCCATGGAAGAACATCGTCGAATAGTGAAACATGTGTTAGAAGTATTACAAACACACAAGTTATATCTCAAACCAGAAAAGTGCGAGTTCGAACGCACCGAGATAGAATACTTGGGAGTCCTAATTTCACATAATTCGATGAAAATGGATCCAATCAAGATTAAAGGCGTCATGGAATGGCCTGAACCAAGGACCGTGAAACAAGTCCAAGCTTTCTTGGGCTTCGCGAATTTCTACCGTAGATTCGTGCGCGGGTATAGCGAGGTGGCCAAGCCACTAACGCGACTTACGGGAAAATCCGGATGGACATGGGGCGAAGAGCAACGTGTAGCTTTCCAAAAAATAAAGGATCGTATTGCTGAAGATGCTGTGCTCGCACTTCCAAACGATCATGGAAAGTACCGACTCGAAGCCGATGCATCCGAAGGAGCAACTGGAGCTGTCTTAAGTCAGTTACAAGGAGGTCTATGGCGACCAGTTGCTTTCATGTCTCATGGTCTGACGGAGACAGAACGAAACTACGAGATCTATGACAAAGAGATGCTCGCTATAATGCTCGCCCTTGACGAATGGCGAGCATTGCTTATGGGCGCTGATGAAACTTTTGAAGTATTTACGGATCACCAAAACCTACAATACTTCAAGAAGCCCCAGAAGCTTAATCGTCGTCAAGCACGTTGGGTAACGGAGTTGTCACAATACGACTTCACTCTTGCACACCGACCCGGGGCGCTTAATAGAAAAGCAGATCTGCTATCTAGACGCGCTGATCATGATCAGGGAAAAGATGACAACAAGGACGTCACACTCCTAAAGCCGGAGTACTTCCGAGCTACGGAGTTTGAAATCAAGGGAGTCGATAAAGACCTAATCGGTCGAATCGAATCTGTCACATCTATTGACACCTCGGTTAAGCTGGCTCTTGAAAAATCCCTACCAGGTTGGAAGAGAGAAGGCAATTTGATTTTCTATCGGGAATGCATTTACGTACCGAGAAATGAAGAATTGCGGGAGCGAATCATTAAGCTTCATCATGACACTCCGCTTACAGGACACCCAGGCGAAACAAGTACACAAGAGAAGATTGAAAGAAACTTCTTTTGGCCCCGACTGGGAAACCAAGTACGGGAGTATGTTCGCACGTGCGAAGACTGTCAGCGGACTCGAGTCAAGAGATCGAGACAAGGGATGCTTAACCCTCATAAAATAGCTAAGGAGCCTTGGGAGGAGGTGTCAATGGACCTTATAGGTCCCCTTCCAGAAAGCAATGGTTTTGATGCCATCCAAGTGTGGGTGGATACATTCTCGAAGATGATCCACGTAGAACCCACAAACATGGAAGTAACGAGCGAGGGAATCGCACGCTTAACACGTGATCGTATAATAAGATATCATGGTGTTCCCCGAAAGATAATTTCGGATCGCGATCCTCGTTACGTGTCCAAGTTTATGCGAGAGCTTAACAAGCTCCTCGGGATAGAAATGAACCCGAGTACGGCGTATCGACCTCAGACAGACGGTCAGACTGAACGGATGAACCAGGAGATAGAACAATATCTTTGGTTATATGTCAATTTTCATCAGTCAGATTGGGCCGAATGGCTGGCGCTAGCAGAGTTTAGTCACAATGACAAAACTAGCGCTTCAACAAAAGTGACGCCATTCTTCGCAAACACGGGACGACATCCGTGGAAGGGTCACGAGGGAAAATCGGACAATCGAAATGAGTCCGCCCAAGAGTTTGCCGACCGAATGAAAAAGGTTCGGGAAGAAACGTCGAAGGCATTAGAAAAAGCGCAGACTAATATGAAACGAAACTACAACAAACATCGAAAGCCTGCACCGGAATTCAAAGCTGGAGACAAAGTATACGTAGAGGCCACAAACCTTGACACAGGTCGGCCTTCTCGGAAACTCTCAGACAAGCGTCTTGGCCCCTACGAAGTAGTAGAAAAAGTGGGCCCTTCAAGTTATAGAGTGTTACTTCCGGGTAATACTCAGAAGTACAATGTATTTAACGAGGCGTTACTTACGCCATATCATGAGCCACCCGCTCACAGAAGGGACGAACGACCACCGCCAGAGATCATTGATGATGCGGAGGAACACGAGGTTGAGTCTGTTTTAGACTCCCGACGACGTGGTAAGGGATATCAATTCCTTATCAAATGGAAAGGCTATCCAAACTCTGAAAACACATGGGAACCAGAGCGTAATCTCACGAACGCTTCTGAATTATTATCGGAGTTCAAACAAAAGAACGGCATTCCTACCCGGGCCGTTCAAATTCATATTCCACCTCCGATTTTACCCGCAGGCAGTTGGGACGAAGACCTCAAACGCTTTGTACACAAGCAAGAGGCAATGCCATATCACCGTCGATACCTTTTCAATGCATCAACTGGTGTATTTGATCGAATTTATGATCATGACCTAGACGAAAAGCGAAAACTGGATCTCTTCCTAGTTGACGAGGACGTCAACCTTAGAGGGGGGGTAATGTTACGCTTGTAACAATCTTTCATTTTTATCGCGATCAAAGTTTATCTTATCGTGATCGCATCATGGAACAACGGACCGATCGAGTATGATCGGACAACAAGAAACCGAACGAAACAGGCGACGATCACACATTATGACAGTTTGACATTGACGTTGACATGACGTGAGAAAACATGCGGTTATAGACACGAAAGCAGACAATAAGCGGCATGGTAATGGTACGGTGTTGAACAGACAATTATACACGCGTTATTGTATTGTACAGTATAAAAGGACAGTAGTTTACAGATTGTACTTTAGTTTTTCGATCCTCTTGAATTTACATTCTCTTTCGAATTCTTAGTCTAACGCTCTTCATACCGAGCGGCCACTTTGCCCTTGCAGGCTTCGTGTGGTTAAGGACGAGATTAGATTTGAGTCTAAGTTGTCACAACATCCCAAATAACCAACGTAGAACACAGACTTTCACGCTCATGGTCAAACCCAAAGCGAAGCGGACCTTGTCTCTGCCCTTAGTCCCAGGAGAGCCTGCCCAGCTCGCAGGCAGTTTCGACGATTCCGGTTGAACATCCAATGTGAGGCTGATCTCGGCAAAGCTTTGCAACAAACGGATAAGGAAGAAAGACGATTCATTGTATGCAAACTGGGATCATTGTTACACAGAGCAAGCAACCATCTAGAATGCGAAACTTACAGGCTGCTGTCCAATGCAGATCCTTGGTCCTGCATTGAAAGGCACAAAGATGTACGGATTGGAGGTGACATACTTGAGTCAGTGGTCAATGAAACGATCTGGATCGAATTCGGCAGCTAGGAAACAGTTGAAGACCAGAGATTAAACTAGACAGACTTGACTTGCCATCAGGGCCCCAAAGGTCTGTACGTCGGTGCATCAGGAAGACGCTGTATAAACATCTAGAAAATGGGCGAGTCTCAGTGCTCAACAGGCTGGCAAGTTCAACGACTCACGAGGTATCCTTCGGGATATAGATGGGACGACCCCCGGAGCTTGCAGTCCCTGGCAAAGTTGTAGCACAATTGGAAGTCCTGGCAAGTGGTGAGACAACTCTCTAGTAGTTTTCAAACATAATACTTTACCTTCCATCCATAGGGCTAGCACAAACTGTTGAGCTGATGGTTTGAAACATTGAACATGTCACTCACACCACAGGGTATAGACGCAAAGTTTCTGTAGGTGACGAATTAACGGCAGAAATTTTGAGCACGAGGACCGCACCGTTTATGAATGCCCTCAGGTACTTCATATCCTGAATATCATCATAGGTAGGTCTCTTTGTAGCTCCCACTTGCTCGAAAACCTCTTTCTGAAGACAAGTTAGAATGTCAGGTCTCTGAGAGAGGATATAGACAGCAAATGTGAGAGTACTGGCAGTCTGGCAAGGTTCAAGTCAGCTCTGATTTTCGATCCGACAGACAAACCAACCGTGTCCTGTCCTGCCACCAGAAGGTTGATGAGTTCATCTTGAAGTACCTGGTAATCTAGGACGACATCAGTAGTAGTCTTCTGACGATGAGACCATCCTGACCTTGGGTATGGCGAACTAGATGCACCAAAAACGAGTCCTCTTCCTCTTTCGTGTCTGGGGAGAGTGTTCTTCGCTTCTCTAGCACCTCATCGATAATTGGGTCCACAAACTCATTGATGATCTTGCACAAAGGAATAAGCTCATCGTGTTTCATTTCCATTAAGGGCCAGTGTTTGCCGGACTGCGTTCGCAGAGAGGCATGTAATTGACCAAGAGCGTGGGCAGCGGTGGTGAAGTGGTCACCATCGCCCCAAGGTGAAGCTCTCAACATTATGTCAGCAATGACATTTATGCTGCAGAGCTCATGGGTTCAACTCCCACTGCCCCCACCCAGGAGAAAACATTCTTGACACTCCTGGCTTTCAAACCACAGCTGATGTCGGCCATCATTCCCTAGCATGATGTGCACTGGCAGCATTCACCTGGTCATCACACCATCACTCACGCCAAGTGGAAACTATCTGGCATCATGCTAGATCACCCCAGTTTGGAGATATGGCAGTCCATGCCGAGTAATAAAGCAGAAGACTCCTGGGAACCAAGAGAGATTGCAGACTGATTATAATTAGTTGCTACATTTGGGATGTACTACTAGACTCTGACATAGGCCCTAATGGGCCTGCAGTGAGTATAATGGAATCATCATCATCATCATCATGACCAAGAGCGAATGCCTCTGCAAATTGGTTTGCTGGATGCTCGGCATTGTAACTTTGGCTTATCGTGTGGTCATTTACCATAGATTCTGGGAAAGGTAGACCAGCCAATAGGGAGCAAATGTCTTTGCCGAACAAATATTCGGTCGCAGAATCAAGTGTGAACCATGCAATCGCGTCCTGGTGTTTCATGAGGGAATAACTCTTCGCAAAATTGTCACACATACCTGAAATTCAATGGGATATCCTTGCGCAAGTCGTGCCTTCATCTGGTTAATGACATCTTCTGCATGTCTGTCAAAAATGTCAAAGTCACTGATCCTGTCTTTGCTGAAGAAGGGTCTTGTCATGGATCAATGAAATCTGAAGAAGTTTTAGGTCAGATAGAAAGCAGGGCAGGCATTGGACAAGGCATTCACTTACTTCCACGTATCACCTGTGACAAAATGAGACTCAACTGAACGAGAAACTCACCTACCATCAGTGGAAAAAATGCCATCTCCCAACAGGGTTTTCCGTACTTTATTGAGGACTGGCCCTTTTTCAAATTCCTGGAACTGTGTCGTGAGAATAGCCTGGGCCACTAGTTATGATATCGCCAGATATTATTTAAATAACAACATGCCTTGACGTGCTTCGGTTCAGTCGTCAATATCTAGAGTTGTATGTGAGACATCCTGAAGTTTATCGCCACAACCTGATTGTTCACCCTGGTTTCTGACAATATGGCGAAGGAAAAGGCGGTTCCATATTGCTCAGACCATTCCCTAAAGGTGTTGACTTGTCTTGATGTAAGTACCTGCTTACCGCCACTGGTGGAATGTCGAAAGTACTTACTAGGATAGTTACTCAGAAGACCACTTTGGAGCTTCTTCAGTACCTCAAAGCTGTTTTCCTTGATGTTTGACGCCACAATGGCGCCTAGTGATGCTGCCCGGAACTTGTTGGCTTGATGTGTAACCAACCCCAAGATCAAGGAGTGGACAGGATGAGCAACGACCAGAAGTGTAACAAGAATGAGTGGAGAGATTAGCAGCCCATATTGCTGCTCAGCAAGTTTCAAAGCACCGTAGATACTTCCTGGAAAAATAGAGAGGGTAACACTGAGACGCAACACATGAAGGAATCCTGGGGACACCATTTAGTCTGAGAAATAGAAGACAAGGATCATGCGCACCTTATATATGTTATTGTAAGACTGTGGGAGCCATTTTGCAGTCCAGTGGACGGCTATCTGGTTATCCATCCTTCCGGGCTTGAACGCCAGATGATTGAATCCACTTGCCAAATGCCCTGAACATTATGAAGCAGAGCTTCTGATGCCGAGGCCGGGGCTGCGATACATGCTTGTTGCATGAAAAGTACAATGAGCTGAGTCGCAATGCAGCTGGAGAAGGTCGAGAAAGGTCTAGGTCTTCATCGACACACTGGATAGAGACCATTCATCCACTAAAGGTCAAAATAATGTTGAAATTGGATGACTGTCCATTCCACTGTGGCGCGCGGCCTACTGTATACCTATCACTTCTGTAGACAGACAGCTATAATTGAAGACCAGGGTTGAATTATTTCAAGACATAGCATGAATACTACACATAAAAAGCACATACCTGGTCATTATGTGGTATTTCAATAGCAATTTCCAGGAAGTTGGTGGACTCTAGCAAGATTCACACCCTCTGAACAGGTGATGTGATTGTCAGGCTGACGCAGGGCAGATCATCCATCGAGCTATTTGCAGCTCAGACTCCTTCCCATTCACTCTGCAGTAAATTTTCTGCGATGATAAAATATAATGATGTGAAGAATATAAGTACTGAATGGCTGTGGAGCAATAGGAAGGAGTCTGTTGATAGCTCTCAATGAAGTACAAGTAAGCTGGACATTGAGGTGCTGAAACGAGTGGTAAAGGGTCTGAACTAGTTTTTTCTTGTCTCTTGCAAGGCCTCTCAGCCAACTACTTACAAGGGAAAATCCTTCATCTTACATCTAACTCCCTGTCTGCCTGCCTTCAGGAATCAGGAATCAGAAAGCATGGTAGCATCGGCCAATGGTGAAACTAAATCAATTTGGCCAGACAATGAATAGTCTCAGCGAATGGCCTTAAATTACAATTCATACTCCAATGAATAAACATAAAAAAGAAAGATCTCTCTCACAATTGAACTTCAAAAGATGATGATGATGTATGGGAACCGCATCATCCAGATATCATCAAGTCAGCTGATATCTCATGTCTGTTAACCTCTCAAAATATATCTGTGGTTGATGCTTGCCATCATGTCGCCTATATACCTTCGGTATGTCCTTTCATCATTTCAACGAGGTTTTAATGAATTAATTCTTCATAGCTTCCAGACTGGATACATTCAACGATCGCATCATTTCATCCTAGATGGAAAGCACAAAAAAGTGACATTCTGACTCATTGCCGATAATAGGGTTGGAGACGTTCCACCCTGTATTTTCAGCATATCTAGTAAATATGACCGTCTTTCCTGATTACGAATGGGACATGATCTGCCTAGAAAGCAAGTTCCGTCTTGTCTAGAGGAGCACCAGTACCAGTATCGAACATAGTTCAAACTCCAAGAAGGCTCTAGCAACAGTGGATAGACACGATCTTGCTGGAATACTCGATGGACAAGGACACAATGACACAGCAGTGTTACCAGTAAACTGACTGTAAGCGAGCTGTACTACTCAGTCAACATAGGAAACAAGTCTTGAGTGCTTGAGACCAGGGGACAATATCATGAAGCATAATATGTCAATATGCGACGCTTTAAAGGACCAAACAAAGAGATACGACACGTCTACACGTGACGGAGTTACTTGGGGAACCACGCAGTAAAAACACTGTAACAGTGGGCATCTCACAGCTAAATACGGAGTCGTAATGGTACTCTGCTACCAGTGCGAGGAAGTATGGTGCGGAAGGAAGGCAAATGTGGGAAAACTGTACCAAGTTCTGCCAAGTAAGCTGTGACCAATCAGTCTTACTTGGGGTGATGATGTATAAGAAAGCGCTGATGAAGCACGTCCTAATCAGGAATCGGCCTGAACAGGAACTTTTTTAAATCATAAGCACAGCACAGTGACCATAACAGGAAGAGAGGTACTTGGCGGTAATAGGGCACTTAAGCGTGGGGTCGTTGATGCAAAAGGGCAATCAACACAAAGTTCGTAAGAACTCTATATCAAAAACACTCAACACACTGACTCTCTTTTATACCCTGAATTCGTGGGGGCAAAAGCAAGAGAATAGACCTTTGTTGAAGCTCTTTAAAACAGTATATGAAAGCAAACAAGTTTATTGGATGCAATCTAATAAACCACAAGTCTTTGCGTACAAGGCTAGCTTGAACACTTGACAGCAACCTTACTAAGGATGCTTCAGAAAGGGGATGTTTTACTTTGATGTGGAAGGAAAAGAGAGTTTATAGGATTTCGAAGAAAGACTATGACTTGTCTGAACTTCAAAAGTATCGCTCTGTTCACAAAATGCGCCTCTTGTACACTTGATATGAATGCTCAACTCGTAATTCGTCTGAGAACTTGGCTTTCACTTGACTTCTTCTTGAAGCTTCGCTATTTCCTATTCCACACTTCTGATCTAACCAAGACTTGTCCAGGCACTTGTTCCGTTTGAGTCTTATGACTAACCAAAGCTTGTCTGGGCACTATTCCGTTTGAGCTTTATGAAACGCAGAGTTTGTCTGGGCACTATTCCGTTTGAACTCTATGACTAACCACAACTTGTCTGGGCACTATTCCGTTTGAGTTGTATGAAACGCAAGGCTTTCACCCTATGACTAACTGATTGAGAACAACTTGTAATATTGGCACTAAGCTTCTGCTTGTTATGCGTACTAGTAATTGTCTGGTTTTATAAGTAAGATACGGGCTCCTTATATACTATATGAGAAATAATTGAAAGTCCACTCTAAACCCCTTCAGAATCTCAGCATAGGTCTTCGAGTCATTCAAGCACTGCTTTCTGCAGCACCTGAGCTATTATTAGAAATGACCGCATGGTTGCTGAGTGAGCTCTTGGCATTTGCTGAGAAATCTACTGGATTGCCAGACCGCATGACTCGTTCCAGGCACACTATTCAGGGGCCGTCTCTTCAGATCGTTCCGCCATCATATGTCCATATTGGGCTGGATCGCTGCGAAGTGAATTACTACTGCACGAAGCCAGTTCCCTCGTAGTCCTAAGTCCTTGTCCTGCTGTGTCCCTTCTATAACATCTCTTCTTATCCTTCTATTGAATCTCCTTTGAACAACTTGTTTGTGCTTCAACCAATGTTGCAGATATCCTGAATTACTGAGAATGAAGCACGCTTATGGCAGGTTTACTAGCGAACCTCCACATTGGTTTAGTTCAACTCTGTCGAGTATCGTAGCAGAGCCTGGCCACAGGCTGCTGCTACGTCCTTCTTAGAGTCGTTCCTGGTTTTGATGCTTCCTTCTAGTATCTTCTAGACAAGTCAGATCTTCTTTCTAGGCTGTAATATCCCATATTCGTAATCAGGAAAGACTGGTCTAATCACTAGAAAAGCCAAAAAGAGAGGGTGGAACGTTTCCAGCCCTATCAGCGGATGACTGAGGAATAGCAAATCAGGAAGCCAAGGCAATTGGTATTCCTGATTGAGTGAACCTTGGTAAAAGGAATGGACTCTGAATAATATGTAAAATTACTATAAAACTAGCACATTTGTATCGATAGTACTCAGTGAATTGTACCCCACAAAGCTCAGCTCACAAGCAGAGTCTGAGTGGAACATTTTATCTCATTTTATTGTGGTACATGAGGACGTGGTGATCCGAGGTACAAACCCAGTGATAGTGCTAGTGTGTATGCGAGGATGTGGTGCTCCGAGGTGCAATAAAATTGTGTTCGTCTGAAAAGACATATTGAAGTCGTAGCCCGACACCCATTGAAGCAGTAGCCCTGCATCCATCGAAGTCGTAGCCCAACAACCAGTGAAGTTGTAACCTGACAACACATTGAAGCAGTAGCCCTGCACCTATCCCCTTTATATTCCTTGTGAATTAAAACCATTACAAAAACCATGTAAGGTTCACCATCAAAGTGAACTAAGCTAAGTTTCTGTCTGTGAGAGACCAGTAGTGCGTGATTGAAACCTTACAACTTCGTTGAAAGGCTTTCTCTTTCTTAAATTTTAATAGCTGCCCGAATTACTTGGGTGTTAAAAGAGAGTTAGTGTGTATTTGGATTATTAGTTATAGATCTTTATAGATCTGTTTCAAAGACTCCATTTGCATTGACAGCCCTACCAAAAGATGCCCTATTACTGATGTGAGCTCATGCATGCAGTCTGGAAATTCCTGCTAGATGATGTTTATGCATGCTTATCATCATGGAATTGTCATTAAATGTTGTGATGGTATTGAGCATCAGGTATTTCTATGCTTTTCACTTATTCAGCCGACTATCCAGAAAAGTAAGTTTTGATTCCAACTTTCAATGGTTCATTTCAGAAATTTCATCAGGGTTCTTCTCACAACAATTTGGGACAAAGGCTTGTGTCTCTGTCCCTGATGTCTCATGCCCAAGGCCATGCTCAATTTAGTGGGTACCACTTGTGACATGCAATTTTGAAAGGCTGGACGTGAATATATGGCCAAGCTGGTGGCTAAAGCTCATAATTTCATCTATTATTTTGGCTATGGTATCAAGTCCAAGGTTGTTGAGACTATTCTCAAGCTGACTTTGTCAGTTCCCACTGAGGTGAGTACAGCTTATTTAAATTGAGCAATTGCAACTGATTACACAATGATTTGTTGCAGAATGCCTTTATCTCGAAACTGGGTGACCATTTCCAGCTTGGCCAAATGCTTGCACCAGATTTCATGCATGAGTTCGAGCTTGGAATATGGAAAGCCCTATTCACCCACCTTATCTGCATATTATATGCCACCACAGATGGCGCAAACACGGTTGCAGAACTCAATTGACGTTTTTGGGAAATACCCTGCTTTGGAAAAGACACAATATGTTGTTTCTCAAGCAACACATCGAAAATGAAGAAGCTCGCTGCTTGGGATTTTGAAGACATTCTTCAATGTGCCATTCCTGCTTTTGAAGGACTTCTTCCTAAACCACACAATAGCCGCTTGATGAAACTACCTTACAGAACAGCACAGTGGCATGCTTTTGCTAAAATGCGACTCCATACTGAAACGACACTGACTCATCTCAAACAGCTTACGATCGAGTTCAGCAAACTCATGTGCGAGTTTGAGTCTTTCACTGCTGCCAAATTTGATGCCTATGAACTTCCACATGAGACTGCAGCTCGTAATCGACAGCAGGACCATGTTGACAGTGCTTGCTGAGAAGCTGCTGCTACCACTGGCATCCCCATCGAATCAATGCCAGCCCAGTCCAGGGCACTGAAACAAATCAAAGGCCTCAATCTCTTCACCTACAAATGGCACTTCATTGGAGATTATCCATTGTTCATATGATTCTTTGGACCAACAGATTCTTATTCTACTCAGCCAGTTTGTCTTTCGACTCACAGCCACAGTTTCATTGACTCATTAGTGTCATTTCAGGGTGAATGTGCTCATAAGATTGTCAAGCGCCTTTATGTTTGCACTAACAAGCGCAATTTTGAGCGGCAGATAGCTAAGCGGTTCCTTCATGAATGTCAAGCACATTTCAGAGATCAAAAGCGGGCCCAGCAGGCATGAAGCCAGGCCAGTACAAAAAGACATCAATCTCATATCTCAGAATTCATTGAGCCACTTACCAACATACCAATGGACATTCATTATCACATCTCTGAATCACACAACCATCCAGTCAATATCTTGCGACTTGTACAAGAAAACCAAAATGACCAGGCAATGAAGGTATTTCATTTGTTTAGATCATCTCTTTCATGTCGTTAACCACAGTTCTAGAACTTTATTCCCAAGCTTCATGATCATCTCTTGGGTCATATGCTGAAGCATACATTTGATGGTGATGATCATGATGATTTCTCAGACGAGGACTGCAACACTGTCAAGATTTTTGGTCACAAAATCTATGTGATGTGTTACTAACTGTCATCTGCATGTGAAATTACCAAATAGAGACTTTGGATTGATCAATGGCGTTCAAGGAGATTGGTGCCAGATACGGTAATTTGCTGTACGTAGTTGGACTGGAACAAATAAAAGGCCTCGTGTATGAGTGAGCCTCATGTCAAATATGTTGTAGTCTCAAAGAGAGAACGTGTCAAGTATTCAGACAATAGAAAAGAAGCACGGAAGCATAATATTTGGTTCAGTTTACAAACAAGCTGCGGAATCCAAGATAGAGGCTTTGTGTTCAGCTCTTCACCGAAACATGAGGCAGAGAGTCAATCTAGAGACTGCTAGATACAGTGAGCTCCACTAGTACTTCAGTGGGGGGTTTGCTGCTCTTCTTTCTCAAAATCCAGCTCTTTTATAGTCCCAGCCTCATGCCCATTTGTAAGCTGCAGTTTCTTCTGTGCTGCGCTGCAGTTTCTTCTATTCCAGCAAAACTTCTTCCAAGAAGTTCCATTGGTCCGATCAAGCGATCCCAGATCTTGAACTCTGATCACCACCGATGGACCCAAAATGGTAATATGCCGAGTTCCAAAATATCCGTCAATTCATGATGTCATCCCAGTCAGTGATGCCTCTGATTCCTTATTCATTCCAATTGACTATGTGTGAGCTCAGCCATTAGATGAGCTCGACAGTGACACAGGTCCTTCGAGTCAACTACATGACCTATGATATTCATCGTGAGCAAGACATCCTCAATCCTAACTCTCAGGACACCATCATGCTTCATTCACCTGAATCAGGTCCCAATGCACATCCTTTCTGGTATGCCAAAATTCTGGGAATTTTCCATGCAGAGGTATATCACAATTGTGAGAATTCTGTGCAGCGCGAAGCAAAGCACATGGATGTTCTCTGGGTCCGGTGGCTGGGAATTGAACCCGGCCATCGTTCTGGTTTCCGTCACATGAAACTTCCGAAAGTCGGCTTTGTACCAGAAGCAGATGATGCGCCATTCGGGTTCCTTGATCCCGATCATGTTGTCCGTGGGTGTCAACTGATACCGGCTTTCAACAATGATCGTACTAATGCCCTTTTGGAAACCACTGAACGCACGACGGCCCGAGCTGTAGAAGACACCGATGACTGGACCAATTTCTACGTGAATATGTATGCTTTCCCATCACCTGAACTTATAAGTTGCTTACTGCAATTTCTTAGTTTTGTCGGCCGTGATATGGTCATGCGATACTTCGGCGGTGGAATTGGACATTTGGAAAAATATGCAATGGAAAAGGAAGGTGCATTGGGTGGCCAAGGCGAACTGGAAACTGTCGACTCGAACCAAGAAGGTGCCGAGGCCTCGGAAGATGATGATGTCCTGACATCGGAGAGCAGGCCAGCGTCCCCAGACAAGCATGAACTTCAGGAGCAGGGAGAGGTCGACGTTACGCCTGTCAGAGTCGAGCCAGTGCTCGACACATCTCCTGACAACCCGATTCTCGACCCGGAAGAAGGAGAGGATCCAGATCTGGAGTTGGAATCTGAAGAGCTGGATGAGGATGATGAGTACTTTGACGATGAATATTTGGATGACGACGGCTTCGCAGACCTTTGAAAATATAGTTGTAGCCTCATATTTGAGTCACCAGAATTCCAATTAGCTTATATACCATTGGAAGTAGAATACACTCTTTTACCATACTTATAAATTTATCATTAGCCCAATGCAATCTCGCGAGGCCGGACAAGCGAAACACCAGGTCACCATCAGCGCCTGGGCGCTCATCAACAGCCGTTCGCCGGGCCGACCGCTCACACGTGCTGTCAGCCTTTATGCAAGTTCCCCTGATTTAGTGATGACATGACTCATTGACTCAGGCGCCAGCCTTCGCCGCCTTCGACCCTCTTCGACCTCGACGGAAAAACTCTCGACGCTCAGCTGAAAACGAATTTCCTACCTCTTGTAATCTGGCTGGATATCATCTGGCCCTTCTTTTCGAATTCTCTTTCTTCAATCTGGTTCCAATCTGGCGCAAATACTCCTTCTTTGCTCTTTCTTTCCGGTGGCTTCTTCGACCTACCTCACAGCGCTCCTTCAGAAGCAAGCTCCGAATTGGCTCTTCTTACGCTTCAGCTCTGGTTCATATCCATATCTTACTGGAATCTAGCTTGAATTTGATGTCCGAGGATTGGAAATGAGCAGTGACATGGATTCGATAATCTGATGCGTGGAGGCGAGTCCAAAAAATCAGCCTTCTACTGGTCCCAAAGTCGTGAATTCCATGACTCGAAATATACCTCAAATGGTAATTCCAACAAATGCCAGATTAGGTAATCTGGCTACGCTTTGACCGACGCGGACAATTTCCACAGGCGAGTGGATATAATATCTTCTTTCGCATCCGGTAAGACTCCTACAGTGCGATCGTCTGCTTTGGCCACTCAGGAATTCAATCGCTCTCCTCTGGATTGTTGACGTAGCTTTATGCCGTAAGTCAACTTCCTTCTCGAGTAACTTTTCTTTCGCATCGATGGATTGAATCACCAAACTTGTTGACTATAAAAGAACCCAGTCTTTGTTACAGCAATGCAATGTCTTCTCCCTCTTCCTCGACGTCGAGCATGGTTCAGCTCCCAGCCCCGACCCATACCCCTGACGCTTCGTCGCCTTCTATTACAACGAACCCCATTGACGACTTTTTCGGGCACGAATTGTCTCGCTCGGCGAACAGAGAAAGTCGACATGATCGTCGGCTGTCTTCCTCTGATGTCCCTCCGCCGTATCAGGCACCCCCAGAGTATTCTGCGAAAGCAGAACCCATAACTTTGGCGGCCTACCTCTTCAAATTCGGTTTCCGTACGTCGCTCTTCTTCTCTTTGTGAAGCAAAACTAATTCGTCATCTAGTCTTCCCTCCCTTCTGGATTCTTGGAGCTATAATTCTTTTGTCACCTTTACGAGCGCCGTCACCTTCCTCAGATCTCGAGTGGCTACCTGAGAAAACCGAAGCCGAAAGGCAGGCGGTCATCTCTCGCTTGCGAAAGACGGAGAAAAAGTGGGCTTGGAGGTGCCTGCTTGCCTTGAGCACCCTGCTTGCATTCGCTCTCGCCGCAGGCTTTACGATCTGGGCTATGACACACTTATAACTCCCATCCCTTCACGATATCACGACACATTGCCTTCATTTCATTAATCCAGGCCTGAGGCCCATGTTCTGTATCCCTAGTCATCTCGCATTGAATGATATATATCGTTAGCTCATAGAATACATCTTGAATCGCTATAACCAAGTTCTCAGAGACCGACGATGCCTTTCAGGACCCCTCCGATTTTCTGGAAGGCATGTTTTGCTTTCTCGTTGGACCGGTGCAATGCTTTACTGATACGTCTCTCCAATTCCACAGATTCAGAATCTGATCGTGACCTGTTCATGGTGTTAGTTATCCGAATCGTGAGGCGTCAGAGACTGAACTCACTCAATATCTTCAGATCTCTTTTGCTTATTCTTGTCATTATTGTGATGGGCATGGTGACCCAGCTTGGTCAACTTGGGGACAACGCGCAAAAGAGCTCCTAAGAAGCGCGCTTCGAGCTCTTCCGAGCGGACCGTGAGCCTGAGGACCGGTTCAGATATATCGAGCATATAGAAGACAAAAGACGTACTCATCATCTCTTGCGAACAATAATGGCTGGGCATCGCGAGCAGCGAATTGTGTCGAACTTTCGACTCCTGGAGCCAGGGAGCGCACGACAACATCGCTGTGAACATTTAGATATGCTAAGATTCATGTCGAAGATCACTGACCTTGTCGGTGCCCCCATCGTGAAGGAGGCCAAGGTAAGGAAAAGAGCAGAGACTTGAAGAAGTTTGACCATTGTAGGTATAGGATTTGTTGGAGATGATTTGTATGTCTAGCGACCAGCACTAGTTGAACGAGATATTGAAGGAGGAAGACCAGCTAGCTGGGGTTTCGGAAGGACACGTCAAGCTTCTTATAGCAAATATGTGGCAAGGCTGTGTCAAAGATTGCCAAGGATTGCCATACTCAGCGGACAAGGAGCGCAGAGTTCGAAAATCCGAGATCGTGTCAGATCGTGGATCTGACGACCATAAGATCACTCTAGAAAAGCAGCAGGACTAAGAGCGCCCAACGATGAAGGATTCACTGACCACAGTCAAGGAATTATAAGCCAAGATTGTGACAACCAAATGTTTCACCGAGCCGGAAGAGGACGGATGCTGTGGATTGGAGAATTGCAAATCGGCTCGACGGACGGCACTAAGACGGCTGTCATAGAATGATGATTAAAGATCAGGCGTATGGCTGTGTACAGGGTTCCTGGATAATGCGTGAAGCGGAAAAGGGCGGAAACGCACGTATGAAATGAAACTGACCGAACGGACCTTGACAATTATCGCTCGAGCCTCGCGCGCTCACGACTCAATTGGTCTTTCTCAAATTTGACCGACGGCGAAAGACATCATGGAGCGCCCACTGTTGGGCCGGTGTTTCAAGTTGGGAGAAAGACTGCAGGGCTGTGATCACAAAATGTAGACTGATCATGAACCTAAAATAGCATTAAATTCTCAAGGACAGGCCGGGAGAGGAGCCACAAACTACAGTGGAAATAGCAGTCTGACAACGAATCTGTTGTTACAACACCATATATTATTGTGTCGGCACAAAGGCTTGAATCATAGTCATGCAAAACTGGATCCTTTCTTCATTACATGGCTAAACCGACGGGGCTTTCGTGAAGGAGGAGCTACCGAAGGTTCTCGTCTCAGCAGACAAGACCTGCCCGATTTGGTCGCAGAAGCCGTCGGTGTGGCGACAGCATAGGTTGTACGTGACGCTGAAGCAACAGGGTTCGTGATGAGAATTCGACGTCGACCCAGTGATAAAACTGGCTATGGAAGCATACAAAGTGCGTTGGGTTCATTGAAACCTGCGAGAGCCGTCAGAAAAAACCAAATAGCAAAACGTCAAACGCACCTGGGGAACATAAATGCCTGTATCTGGTCGCTGGATGCATCAGGGAAGCTAAAGAGCTGGCTGTCCAACGTGCACCAGTCTCGCTGCCTCCGACTTAAATCTGAGAGCACGAAGGATAAAACTCGGCTCCATCAATAGAGAGAGCATTGTGCAGTGCAATGACTTCGTGATGAACGAGATAGTTTCCTGCTGCGAGATTGGTCGAAAGCGTAGCGGTGGCAGGAGATCTATCCACTAGCAGCTGGTCAGCATCAAGAATTGGCAGAAACCAAGCAGAAGAAACGTACTAAGAGAAGCTTGTGCCCATTTCTCGAATCTCTCCCAGATTGCTCAATCTCGAACCATTCGGCACCAACCAAGTCGAGTTATCGCAAGTCGTCTCGCCACCCGACGCAAGATACGTGAGCATTGGCCCAGTATTGTGAAACCACTGTCGAACGATGAACAAGGTCATGGATGATAAAGGAAGAAACGCACATTGACTTGGTCACTCTCCGGTCCATTTGAATGCTAAAACGCTGCCAGGCGTAGCTGGAGCCACTGCTGTCGCGGCCTGCGCATCATTTCCACAATCGATATATGGGTCCGCGGCCCCTTTTTTCGAGTCGCCACTGGAAACAAGTCGGACGATGCTAGCAACAGGCTGGCTTCCTGCAGGAAGAATACCAGGGAAGGCATGGCCGTCAAGTGTGACCTGCGCACCTGGTCCATGCGCTACGACGCGGGCGAGAAGGGAGAGGAAAAGCGAAACCGAGAGATTGTGGAATATCATGACGAAGGAATGAAGAAAGAGGGTGGTTCGTGATGGGTTTTCGTGGCACGGTGGACCGCTTTTATACGCGAGGTGGCCAAGGATCAACCGCATTGTCGAGGCTGGCCAAAATGTAGTTGGCTGGTATGCGGAACAAGGTGAGACAGGCCTTGCTATTGTGGTCGGTCGTGGAATTGTCGTGGAATGGGGTAGAAGAAAACAAGGTCCAGTGGCCTCGTCATGGCGGGTTCTTCTTTTCTCTAATCTCTCTGCATTCTCGACACCAGCTCATTTTGACCAGCCCACGACCACCGAGGCTTCTTGCTTCCTTCCCAGATTATGGTTGAAGCTCGTGCCCCTCTTCCTTTGCGACGGTCAGAATACCTGGCCCGTGTTTGCACCGCGAGCAGTGCAAACCTCGTCTGTCGTTGAACGATATGTATGCTGCGAAGGCGAAAACGCAGCGTGGTGCGGTGAGATAGTGCAAGGCGACGTAAACCCGCGCAGCGTCTTCAACCGAGAAAAAACCCGCGTCGCTCCAGGCTTCCGAATCTGTGGAAAACGTTGTCTAAGGGTCGATATAATCAGAAAAGGCGAACGAGAAAACAGCAAAGACGCACAAATTATCACCCTTGGATTTGCTCAATTGCGCCGAGCAGGGATCAGCAGGTCTTCCAACGAAGAGGACTGAGAGGTCAGAAGTCATGGTTCCACCTCGACAAGCCCGGTTTCTTCACATTTGAAGAAATATGCAAAAAAAAGGCAATGGCGGGAGATTCGACGCCATGCCTCCTAGGACGATATTCCTATGGACGCCCGCGTAAGAGAAGGGTTTATATCGAGACAGGGTCGAAGGAAATCCAAGCAAAAGACCATTTGCTGCTGTGAGGCTTGTGGTCACTGGTGGTGCGAAAAAAAGCTTGCCGGAGCTTGTTGTGATCCGGCTCTTGGCCTTTAAATTTGTCTTGGCTTGCTCTGCCAACATCGTCTGCCCTGCAGCTGGGTCTTCTGGACGATTCCCTTGTTGCTCTATCCCATCCCTGTCGCAAGATTTACGCTCTTGGCGGATGTATCCGCGGTTTTGAAAAATTGACCAAGTTCGGTTCCAGCGTTAGGTGGCTCAGGACCTTGAGATTGGGGCAAGATACAGCATTTTTATGATTCTTAGGATTGCATTCTCAGGCTAAAGGTACCAACGAAGTCTCAGATACCATCGTTCAACGACACAAGATTTCTGATGTCGAGTTGGTCCTGTCCAGATCCATTCTGCTTGCGCCTTCTAACTTCTAAGGACAACACTGGCCACAAGAAAAGGTGGGAAATTCAAGGCGGCCGCCGACGTCCAGCGCCAAGGCTGACCTATTTCGCAAGAAATTGTCATCGCATGATACTTGGCGCTCAGGAAGCTATGGTTCACCTCTCAGCATTTCGTTGGGAACTTTCCGTTGACGCTGGCCGCTGGCCACTTGTAAATATTTCAACTATTGAGGAAGCACTACTTCAAGTTGCGGCATCTTGCGGCTATGCAGTATCCATCAGCCGTAGGCGAACGGTCGGATCATTATTCCTTGCGTCTTATCTTAAATCTTATTGTCTTTTGTCTCAGATCAGTTGGCCGGATTTCACCTTTTGTATCCGCTACCGAGACATCGATGCAAGTCTATCCTTGCCTTTTCTTGCCTCGGCATCCATCCTTTGGCATTTATATTATTCGACATGCGCCGGTAGGATTTTAGCCGGGTCAAGCAATACCGGTGAGCTCTCCCGTCCTCTCAACTTGATTCAGATTCATCCGAATATCATATAGATCCGATGCGTTCCGATAAGAATATGATATCACGAATGATATGACGGATCAGTCTTATTGTCTTTTTCGCCTCGATGCCCCAAGTACTCTTGGAAAGTGAGACCTGCGATATTACAGGTGGGACACGATTTCCTTCGTCTTATTGTCTACTAAGTTGTATAAAAGCAGTCAATTCCACTCGTATTTCCCCAGCAAACTTTGCCCAAAAACCTCACATTATCATGGACGCATTCACCACCATCTTCTCTACCGTCTCTCCCTCCTCCGAGGAGAATGACCTTCTCGCTGAGATTGTCAACAGTGAAAACGGTAATGGCACCGCGACCACCAACTGTGTCGTTGCATAAATCGAGCCTCGTACTCGACCTCGGTCAATCGGGTCCATGCAGTGAGTCGATCGACCTTTTTTCTTTGTTCCCCTCCCTTACTCCTTCGCCGCAGTTTTCCACAGACCGAAGAAAGCCCATCCAAATTGTCATGGCGCTTCAATGACCGATGATCTCTATTTATCTTTATTCAACGAGGGGGGATGATGTTGTATTGTAACTGTAACACAGTCTCACGTATTACTAGGTTACATTCGAATACTGAATCAAGACATGGTTAATTACCCTTATGTTCTGCTCTTGAGTACAAATTTATTGCAAATTGTCTGCCGACCTGGGTGAGATGAAGACCACGCTTTGACCTCGTCTTATTCTCGCTTTGACCTGGCCTGTCGTGATATTGGATCAGGAAGCGCAAGCGCAGCCTTTAGACACGCTTTGACCAGAGAGCATGGCATATATAGACCGCGGAATTGCTTCAAGTTCAATACCAAAAGACTTCAAGCCCTTCTTCCCTTGACAAGCATGCCATCCAATCCTTTCATGCTTTTTCGCGCCGACGTGAGCCAGACATTCCCCGCTGGAACCCCGCAGAATATGATCTCACAGGTCGCCGGTGAAATGTGGCGCGAGATAGACCCCAATGTGAAGGCCACGTACGAGGAACAAGCAAGACCTAAGTCTTCTCGTAATCACGATAGCATTTCCAGACCAGCCAGGTCCAGTGTCAGTCTCGAGTCCACCGAGTGTCATTAGGTCAAGAGAACCACCACATCACTCTATGGCGCCCGCGAGATCTCTGTCGCGACAGCCTATGCGCCACTGCGCCACAGATCAGTCCACTCGCCCATTGTTCGATTCTGAATCCGAAGAATCGGACTCGGAATCAACTACAACTCCTCAGTTGGTATATCGCCCTCGGTTGCCCTTCGACATGACTGGTCTGTCGAGAAGTCCTCAGCCAGTGTACCGGGAACAGCACGATCTTCGGACTTTTAACCCATCCCAGTTCTGGGGAATGGCCGCCGAGCATGTACGTTGAATCCACACTCAGGAGATGTTCTGATGATGAAATCACAGCGTCGCATTTCTACTCGTGAATCGAGTCCAGCACAACAGCTTCGTCGGTCTCAAACTCCGGTTCAACACAACTATGGTACTGACAATCATTATCATCGGGGTCAATCCGCTGCTTCCAATCCGAGCTCTTCAAAACGCACTCCTGGATTCGATCCAGATGATTACATCAACTACAGCGCGCGTCACTGAGGTGTACATTGAGATCTCCTTGCCACATAGTTACATACACTCTTTGAACCAGATATGTCTATACTATACATATGAACTTTCATCGTGATTCATTGTGGCGCAACATCACCACCCACTGTGTCCAAGAATATGATTAGTTCGTATTGAAGAACTAGGCGCAGTCACGAGCTACGATTGATTCTGTCTCGAGCTTTCCAAATTCCATAGCAGCGAAGGAATAAAAGACACTGCTAAATTAAACGCGGTTCAATGACCAGTAGAGCAAGTTAAGACAAGGATCGCTGTAATTCGGATCCCGACACTGCAATTCTACGAGGAGAGATGGTTCTGTATTCTGCGATCGTACATGGATTTGTGCTTCGAACGCCGTAGTAAGGTTACCATCATTCTTCCCTTTCAATTTAAAAGTCAGAAATTCCTCACCCAACGCCACTGCAGTCTCCAAGACTCCACCTCTTTTTTCTTTGATTCATGCCATTTTATTATTTTCCAAGATAATTTGTTCTCGATGACAGTTTTCCAATCTCGAGGCTCAGTCACACCTTATTTCCTTCCCTTCTATCGCTTGGGGCTCGTGGCGGGTACACGACGAGCAGCGTACATTTATTTTATGCTGTCCTTGTCAGAGGACCTCTGAGTCTCATGTTCTCATTCAGATTCTAATGATTCGCCATGTTTGCCATCAATGGTTGTGTTGTATATCAGAGATCACTTTTATCAAGATTCAAATATTCAGGACTAGTAATTTCAGGATAGGATAGGATATATCATACTGACAACCGATTTACATCAGAGGACCCTAAACTAAGTACATATCAGTTTACCGTCTACTCAAAGTCTTGTGCCGCACATCTAATTTCCTATGGAATTCAAAGATTAAATGCTATGTCATCTTCAATGACTGCATCCGTACATGAGTAAAAGGCAGCTTCAAATCCACGGGCCGGTCCGCAGCGGATCACTAATCAGATCGGCAGAGTATGCCATGCCTACACGGAATCAAACTTGAACCTGGAGTATCCTCGCAGTCGAATGAATTCGGGGACTTCGACAAGTTGGCCGATTGAAAGGTTAATTCCTTTTCTTCCACCTTACTGTAGTTCAGAGGCTGATCCTATCGCACAAGTGGCATGGCATCATGTCAGCGCGAGATCTGAGATCTCTGGTCGAATATACACATTGTCGGCAAAAACTCGGAAGGACAATTTTATCTTTGTTGCAAGCCGAACAGATTCGTTGTCGCCGCTGTCTAAGTAATATAATACAGTCAGCCTTACTCATCCTCAGAAGATTTGACCAATATTGTTACGGCCGTCATCGATTGATCGTGGCAATGGGTGGCAGGAAAGACTCAAGGAAACTATAAAAGACCTGGGACGCCTCGTGTATTTTCATCTCAACCCATTCCATTCCATACAATGGCGCAGTACGCTATTGAAGGCACAAAGAACTACATCGAGAAAGTCGCTATTGTCGGGGTAAGTCCAAAGTCTTGACATCATCAAAGTTCAACATTGACCTGGTTCATAGGCAGGTGGCCAAGTGGGCAAATTCATCGTCGATGAATTGCTCAAGACCGGAAAGCATCATGTCACCGCGATAACCAGAGCCGATAGCACCTCGAAACTTCCCACTGGCGTTGAAGTTAAAAAGGTCAATTATGAGGACACTTCATCTCTCGTCGCAGCTCTCCAAGGCCAAGAGGCTCTCATCATCACCATGGGCATCACGGCTCCTCCAGAGCAGATTACCAAGCTCGTCGAAGCTGCTGCCGCTGCCAATGTTCCCTGGGTTCTCCCGAATGAATATGGCACCGACCCAACCGAGACCAAGCTTAAAACAGAGAGCCTTGTCGGCATCGCTAAAGCTGCTCAACGTGAGCGGATCGAAAAGCTTGGAAAGAGCTCCTGGATCGCCGTCACCTGTAGCTTCTGGTATGAGTTCAGCCTGGGAAACGGTCCTGCCTTGTACGGCTTCGACTTCAAGAACAAGACTGTGACCTTTTTTGACGAAGGGACCCAGAAGATCAATCACAGCACTTGGCCGCAGACTGGTCTCGCAGTTGCCCGTCTCCTGAGTCTCAAGGTCCTCCCAGCAGATGCTAGTGACAAAAGTACCACTTTGTCGCAATTCCGCAACAAGCCTCTCTATGTCTCTTCTTTCCTTCTCAGCCAGAAAGATATGTTGGAGTCGATTCTCAGGGTGACTGGAGATAAAGCGACTGACTGGAAGGTAAACAAACAAGCATCTGATGCTCGTTTTAGAGAGGGACAGGAGCTGATGAAGAAGGGTGAGATGATGGAAGGTTTCGGGAAAATGCTTTACTCGCGAACCTTCTTCCCTGACGGTTGCGGCGATTATGAGACGAGACATGGGTTGCATAATGAGGTCCTTGGATTGCCGAAAGAGGATCTGGACGAGTTCACAAGGATCGGTATCAAGAGAGCAGAAAGTTCGAGTTGAATGGAGTAATGTGTGTCAATCTGAAATCTCGAAGAGTTGAAATTGAACTTTTTTCCATACTGAAATGTCCACTTACTCTTGAATGAGATGGACTCCTGCAAATGGCATAGGATACGCGTACCGCGATCTTTAGAGCTATTCTACCCCTGATGACTCGTGTATCAGAGAGATCAGAGTCGACCTTTGTTCACCACGAACGATGGCGAGGTGGATTCAGCGCTCACATGTCGTTGTCAGCTGCCCCGGACTCACTAAGTCTAGGATGATTCAAATAGTTCGATCCGGAAGATTGAGGTCACCTGTAACCGATCCCTCATTGAAGTTCTCGATGGATACTCTGGTAACCGACTCTCTAAGTGTCAGAATGCATCTAGTCCCTCAGAGCAAGCATCCCGGTGAAGAGAAGAACAGCGAAGATAATATTGCGGGAGGTCAAAAGGGTAAGGTACGATACACGTAAATACGGCTTTATGTACAAGAAACAGTGTGAATAAGTACCGCGGATCCTGCGATGACATGCCCGAAGAAACAAGAGGCTTGAGCTCGCTCCGAAACCAGGCGGGAATAAATATTCCTCCTGACACCAAGGAGGCAAGCACTGTTCCATCCGTCCAACTCGATTTCACCCATTTCGGACATATGTCAGATCACGTCTGAGCCGAGTTGAGCCGAGTGTCAGGCAAGCCGGCATGTACGAGCAAGTCCTTTTGGATCCCCAGAAAGGCATCGTACGCACCCAATCCTTGACTCGCTCAGTTTCAAGATGTTCAGCACGATTGCGGTGCACAGTAATTGGAGGCATCATAACAACAGGGTGTTTCCATAACATCTCAGTAGATACATTTCTCAATGAACTCTCCGCACAATCATCGGAACCTTGCCATCTACCTCTCCTTCACTGTTCGGCTTGACAATCAATCCTCCCCATTGACCAATCTTTGTTTTGGGGCCATCTGGAAGTTCAAACTCGTAGTGTCGGATAATGAGGGAAAGGACACTCTTAAACTCTGCGCCACAACATTCAGTCCCGTTACATACTTTTGTCAAGTCAAGACTCACTGTTCAAAGCAAAATTCTTGCCCAGGCACTCTCGTGGCCCAGTTATGAAGGTAAGAATGTGTCGATATGACTGAAAATCTTTGGCAAGACCAGCCTCGGGTTCCAGCCATCGCTCTGGCCTGAATTCCTTGGCATCCGGACCCAGAAGGTGCTGGAGGTGTTGATAGAGTGGATTGGGACAACTACCTGTCGTCCTTTGGGAATTGCGATAGTGTTGACGACCTCTTCATTACGAGTGGTAATTGGAGCCGAAAGTGGCACGATATCATTTTGGTTGCACTGGTCCAATTTTCGGTCAAGTACGTCAATTGTATCTTTGGTTGCTTACCAGTCTGGCCGTCTCAGGGACTGCAGGATGAAGTCTCAGGATCTCGTGAACAACAGCATCGAGGTACGGCAAAGTCGTCGGTGAGGAAAGTCGATCATAGGTCGCATCATTTGGCCCGAGATTCAGCAGTTCATCTCGAAGCTTTTCCTACTTATCTTGGGCTCTGGCTAGCTCAATTAGGGCCCACTGCGAGAACTTGGTGATACAGTAGCAGAGATTCCTGAGCTGACCGTCATGCTGACTGTGCGTGCAGAAAAACATGTTAGCCTGATCTATATCGGGTGAAGGCGAGACTCACCAGCGGTGGTTACATAGCCTGAGGGAATGTGAGCAATGGTACCAGATCGATGGGGAATGTACACTAACCTGCTATCAGGAGCGTGTTCTAACGAGAAGATGGTAAGTGCAAGCCGAAAAGTTCTGCAAAATAATCATACCATCTACGAGGAACATTCAGAATGACTTTGAACGGAATAATCAAGTGTCATACCTGTCCTTGAATCTCTTCTTGACTCAGATACATATCCGCATCAGTGATCATTGATTTGACTGTCGCAAGACTTGGTCGAGCCACCCGAAGAAAAGAAATCACGACGTACTCAAAGCCCCAATGACCGATTTGTCGCCAGATTGTGGCCCTTCAATCTTTCGCTCCTTCCGAACCCGTTCAACCAGATCGGTTCCAACATCATTCAAGTTGTCCTTGAGTCTTCGAACCAAATTTGTGCGTCCGATGGGTAGCTTGAGTAGAAATGGGAGTATGCCCCCCATAATGAACGTGATAGGCGGGACGCTGGGATTTCCGACGCTTTTGTCAAAACTCTCCAGCGCTTGCTGAATGAGTGGCTGCTTGCCATCTAAGGTACCGAAGTCGTGAGAGAATCCTCCCATTCCAATACTATCCAATCTGAAAACTGCTCGTTAGAAGGTGGAGAGTAATTTCGGCCTTAAGTTCAGACTCACGCCACTGCAGTCATCCTAAAGATGGTATAAGCCTTTCAGCGTTGAGGGGTAGTAGGAATCCAATTATACCATTTCTGCACCTCGATAGTCGCAAAATCCTCGGTACTGGCGTCCAGTATAGCATCCCAGGCCCCTTTCACCTGGAAATCACTTGGATGAGAACGAGAATATATGAATAGATGCCGGAAATGACATACCTTGTAACCAGCATCAAAGAAGACATGTGTGACTCCACGAATGGTTGCTGGACTGAACGAAGGATTCAATGATTTCCTCTGCCTGTAGACATCAGCTGAAGTCAACCCGAATACAAAAACATCAAGATGGGTGGGGCACAAACCTTCGATGGACATCGCCTTCAGCAATCAAGAGACCATTACCGAACTGATTCAAGCAGGTCAGGCAGATACGAAAATTATATGTATTGCACGTACCAATCTGGCGATAAATGTTCGAGCGGCCGGGGTCTGGGTATATACTGCACAATCCTTTTACCTCCCAGAATCCACGGAACGGAATAAACAGGACCATATTCTGTGGCTCAGTCCTCATAAAGGGCAGCAATCTTGGCCTGATCAAAGACGATAGTTTCCAGTTGGTAACCATACAAAAAGCTGGGGTTTTCGGTTGGTCCCGGAAGGCGAGTCGCGTACGAGCTATGGATGAGCTGTTGGATTACTTTGAACAGAATCCAGCTCGAAACACTCAGTGCAAGAAGATTGAACCCGCTGAGCTGTACAATGAGAGTCATGGTGGGAGGTGACTAGGAGTGTGAAAAGAAAGGAATCGAATAACAGCATTTTATATTCTTGGAGACCTTAGACATCGAGGCTTCTCACCTGACAAAGTCGACCGCTTTGATCTTTGGCAACGCCCACATGAAGCTAGACCGCCGTCCCTCGACAAATCACCAGTGCCTCAGCGGCGCTTCAGTACTCATCTACTGAATCCCATCCCGTGCCGTTCCATTGCTGGTTTTGATCTTTGCTCTCTGGCTCTGATCTCGCTGACGAAGACAATAGGCAGTGATCACTGATTCGTTGTCGGCGCCGGTTATGTAACGTTAATGATAGGTTGTGATGACTGAATCTCTCATGGAGTGTACAACATGGGTAAAATTTGTGAGCAGCTCACAAATTTTACCCATGTTGTACAGCCGCCATCAATGACGTACGAATGCATGGCATGAAGGACTCAGTACATAATACCTGGGACGCGTGTTAGATTATCATCTCAACCCATTCCATCCATACAATGGCGCAGTACGCTATTGAAGGCACTAAGAACTACATCGAGAAAGTTGCTATTGTCGGGGTAAGTCCGAAGTCTTGACATCATCAAAGTTCAACATTGACCTGGTTCATAGGCAGGTGGCCAAGTGGGCAAATTCATATTCGATGAATTGCTCAAGACCGGAAAGCATCATGTCACCGCGATGACCAGAGTCGATAGCACCTCGAAACTTCCCACTGGCGTTGAAGTTAAAAAGGTCGACTACAGCGATACTTCTTCCCTCGTAGCAGCCCTTCAAGGCCAGGACGCCCTCATTATCACCATGGGCGTCACGGCTCCTCCAGAGCAGATCACCAAGCTTATCGACGCTGCTGCCGCTGCCAATGTTCCTTGGGTTCTCCCGAACGAATACAGCACCGATCCAACTGAGACCAAGCTTCAAACAGAGAGCCTTGTCGGCATCGCTAAAGCCGCTCAACGTGAGCGAATCGAACAGCTCGGAAAAAGCTCCTGGATTGCGGTCACCTCCAGCTTCTGGTACGAGTTCTGCTTGGGGAGCGGCCCTTCCTTGTTCGGTTTCGATTTCAAAAACCGAACTGTGACTTTTTTCGACGAAGGTACCCAGAAAGTCAACCATAGCACCTGGCCGCAGACAGGTCTCGCAGTCGCTCGCCTTCTCAGCCTCAAGGTTCTCCCAGACGATGCCAGCGACAAGAGCACTACTTTGTCGCAATTCCGCAACAAGCCTCTCTACATCTCTTCTTTCCTTCTCAGCCAGAAAGATATGTTGGAATCGGTTCTGAGGGTGACTGGAGATAAAGCCGGTGACTGGAAAGTCGAGAAACAAGCGTCTGACGCTCGATGGAGGGAAGGACAGGAACAGCTGAAGAAGGGCGAGATGGAAGGTTTCGGGAAAATGGCGTATGCGAGAACCTTCTTCCCTGACGGTTGCGGCGATTATGAAACACGACATGGTCTGCATAATGAGCTCCTTGGACTGCCGAAGGAAGATTTGGACGAATTCACCAAGATGGCAGTGAAGAGAGCGGAAAGTGCCAGTTGAATAGAGTGATATATGCCAATCTGGAATCTTGACGAGTTGAAATTAGACTTTTTTCCGTACCGAATGTCTACTGTACTTACTGTTGAACGAGAAGGACTCTTTCTTTTTCTTGAAAGTGGCACAGGATACGCGTACCGTGATATTTCGGGCGATTCTACCCCTGATGACTCAAGAAGTCAAGATCAACAAGAGTCAGTAGTTTTTGTTCATAATACACTCCATGTATTCTTTTCATCAAGCCGCAGCTTGTTTGTTGATGGTGATTGATCTTATTTGAACTTGAAGCCTCACAAAATAGTTGTTATCGTATAAGTATCAGGTGTGGTGCTTGGAAGATAGTACTTGCTGTAATCTGCTGAATGAAAATCAATTTGCACGCTTGATTTGGAGCTCAAGAGGGCTGGAATCACTGGATTGTTACCTAGTCTTGAAAGTTGTCCAGGAAAGCTTGACTGCTTGGTAATAATCGACCGTCCGCGTCAGCAGCCGTCAGATCAGCCGCCTAATATTTACCGCCATTCGGCCATCAGCCGGAGCCGCTTTTGATCTTGATAATGACCAATGCTGTATCAGCAGCTATGACACAGACCACGCAGGTTCTCATTGCGCATATCGAGTCTATATAGCCACATTAAGCAGCGTACATTATCGCCAGAACATGCCTGGATATAGTCTCCTAAATCATCCTCTAGTATTTCTAACGAGACAGTCGTTGCTATCAATATAGAGTCTGGATGTAAAACAACCAAGAATCACATCGAGAAAATCGCTATAGTCGGTAAGTTCAAAGTTCCCTGATATCCAAAAGTCGATACTCACTTCATTCACAGGCTGGCGGCCAATTTGGCAGTTTCATGGTCACTGAGTTGCTGAAACCGGAAAGCATCGAGTAACCGCCATAACCCGAGCCGATAGCACAACTGAGCTTCCTGCCGGCGTCGAAGTCAAAAGGATCAATTATGACGATCCAGCCTCCCTCGTCGCAGCTCTAGACCAAGATGCTCTGATCATCACCATGGGCGTCACAGCTCCACCAGGCCAATCTGCAAAGCTCATCGAAGCTGCCGCTGCTGCCAACCTCGCCTGGGTCATCCCTGATGAATTCGGTGCTGATCCCACTGAGGAAGAGTTGCAGAAAGACATCATCATCGGACCCCGAAAAGCTGGCGAGTGTGCCCTTATCGAGAAGCTCGGAAAGAGCTCCTGGGTCCTCGTAGTCTGCAGCTTCTGGTACGAATACAGCTCGTCAGGTGGTCCCGACCGCTTTGGTTTTGATTTCCAGAATCGAACCGTGACTTTTTTCGACCAAGGGACCCAGAAGGTCAATAGCAGCACCTGGCAACAGGCTGCTCGTGCTGTTGCTCGTCTTCTGAGCCTCAAGGTGCTTCCCGACGATGCGAACGATAAAAGCGTCACTTTGTCACAATTCCGCAATAAGCCTCTTTATGTCTCGTCCTTCCTCATCAATCAAAAAGAGATGCTGGAATCGGTGCTTCGATTCACAGGGAAGAAAGAAAGTGACTGGAAGATTGGACATGAAGCGACGAAGACCCGGTTTGCTGCTGCGAATGAGCAAGTGAAGGGAGGAGACAGGCGAGGTTGGGCAAAACTGCAGTATTCGAGGCTCTTTTACCAGGATGAATCTGGGAACTTTTCGAAGCCAGGCATGGGTTGCACAACAATGTTCTCGGTTTCCCGGACAAAGATTGGTGTGAAGCGGGCGGAAGCGTAGCGTGAGCCATATGTTGAATGAATATATCGAAAGGATGCTTTTGTAACTACGAATCAATGACTGAGGTGTTGGAATCTGGCACAATCCCGAAAGTGCTCGAAAGTTCTCGAAGGTCATCATTGCTTACTCATCTTGTGGAGTCACTCCAACTCGCATATTCAAGAACATTCTAGATACTTTAGCTACTAGTATATAAGCCTGTAGTATCAAGGCATCCTAATAATTAGTTCCTTACAAGATTAACCTCTTGAGAGTCACCACTGCACCTCTCATATTCCAATATGAGGAACAGGAAACGAAGAAGCTGAAGCGCACCTCTGATCATCCCGAATTGATTCCCTCTTCTCAAGGCGCGATCTCCTGGCTTTGACATCAACAGAAGCAAAAGCACAAGGTTCATGATGACCTCGAGATTCATCGGCTTGCTGCTGGAATGCATTGCAGAAGGTGGTTATCGATCCAATGAAGCGGCTTCCTGGGACAGCGGCGGCACACCCCGGGACCTGGCGATCCAAAAAAGACTTTTTTGTCGATGCCAAAACGACGGAAACGGCATTCTCCAGGCTGCAATCGCGCTGGGATATCGCCTTCAAGGAAGGAGCATCAGACGCTGTTTCAAGTACTGACTTGTATCGAATGGCTTTGCGAGGATCTGGGGGATGAAACTCCAAAACGTCGAGGGAGGGAGATTACAGCGACATCTGAGAACCCGCAATATCTCTGAGGACTCCATCGATACTATCTGTGTCAATTCGGCAACTAGCGGCAATTTCGGAGGGAGCGCTCGAGACGAGGGTACATAGGAAACCGAGGAATGAGATGGTGGTACAGCTGTCGGTAGATACAGCGGGAGAGGCTGGAGGAGAAGATACAGAAAGCAAGAGGACGGGAAAGCTATGAAGAATGAACGTTAAAGAGCTTCTGAAAAGAGGGTCAAGACATACGGATATTCGAGCTCATGCAAGACCTGCTCAATGTTTTTACTCTCCGATAGCTGGCCCATAGTTCGACATCTTCTTGCTTATTGCTCGCTCTAGCTTTGTCTCGGTGTCCCCGTCTCCACGGCCACCGGCCATGGCCAATTGCAACGATTGGTTAGGTCTAGCTGGCGGAGTGGTAGGTCTAGCGACATAGAAGAAGTGACGTTATGCACCTCGAGGACATTATCTCTGTCGAGCTGGAGCGACGGGGTTGAACGTTCCGGGATGATTCCGTAGCAGCTAATATCTCGATCTGAGCATAGCACGAGAAAATACAGGAGAAAAACATACACAGGACCAGGAATTCCGAATTCGACGAGGAGCTGCTTACTCTCACCAGATGCTCTGCAATGGAATAGCAAGCCGCCTTGGCTGGTCTCATGTTCGTTGCATATTGGTGACAAAAGGGAGACGGGGCTTTGACGAGGCAGTTATATTTGCGTCAGCGAAAGTCAGATAAGAAAGACGGTAATGCACCGATTATCTGGAGGTTCATTGATGCAATTATCGCTTGTCAACAGCAGTCGGAGTCCAGAAGCGTTTTAGCAGCCGTCCCGTTATTGTCCGGTGAGAGGCTGGTGAGAGCAAGCTGAGAGGTCTTTCAAGGGTTTTCGCTGGCACGACACCACGATCAGAGTGGAAGCCGTGAGCGATCAAACGATGGGGCATTCTATAATCGACCTGCAACATCGGATCCTGGAGAAAAAGATTGAAGATTGAATGAGCCAGCAACAGGACAGCACAATTGCGGACCTCGTTGAACCATGGAGCGGCAGAGAATAATGTGCCATCTCAGCGGAGCGCAAGGCAGAAACGAGTTGATTTTGGAGATAAAAGTTGGGAAAAGTCCTTTTGTCACAGTGTGACAAGGCGTGATCCTCACCGTCATTTCCACCAAAAACTCCAACCTTTCAGTTCCTCTCTACCAATGCGCTCATGGAGCTGTTCCCCGACTTTCTGGACCTGATACAAAGCCAAATATCAATCGCGCCGTTTGTCCTCGTTTTCAAATGGTTGCCTGAAGCCGCTTCAACCTCGTCCAATTGTTGTCCAATTGCCTTGCTCTCTACCATCCTCCTTACTCATTTGCAGGATCTAACAATGATAATAACATTTATTGCAATGCCGGTACCCCGTTTTCAACTGTCCTTGCCCAAACCAGCCACTATTTTCAGCAAAACAGCAATGTCTTCCAAGTTTCGCTGGTCTTTTCAGCCCGGTTAAAAGAGAGCTAATATAGGCGATAATAAAATCTCGACAGATTGGTACGATAAGCACCACAGGGCATTCTTAGGTCAGCAGGACCTCGTCCGAGCTCGTGTCGTCAATCACAAACCGGCAGTCTTCAATTCGCCCAAGTCGAGGGGGCTCGCCACTCCACATGCTTGACTGGTATATTTGACCATTCCAGCACATTGACCTGCTTCGTTGATGGTAAGCCTCTATATCTCTCTCTGTCCAGCATGGCATCAAACTGACGACTTTTGCCGTTTAGGTATCTCAGGAGTCAACCCGTCTCGAAAATAAGTAGAAACGACTGAACCGTCTGGCCAGGCCAACAGCTCGGAATCAATATCTGCAGAAGAGATTGCCAGACAAAGCCTGTAGTGGACGACAAGTGACTTTTGAAGGAGCGAAAGGCGAACTTATGGTCTTGACAAGATTTTGGCTACCGAACAGTGCGTTGGCCATTTCTTCTGTTAAATCTTTGGCCAAGAACCCCATGTCTAGACGTCCCCTTGCAATGCAAGAAAAGGATGATTCTGCCTTTCCCGTTATCTTCTCTCTTTGGCGAGATGAGGCCCAAAGCTGGTGTCATACGGACCATTAGGTGTGTCGTCGGATCCTCTCCGTGATTCTTTGCTGACCGTCATAAAGTTCCATGATTCATGATTCACATTTATAGTCGTTGCCCTCCAGTTGAGACGTCGCAGCATCTCGGACGTCACCCCAGACGATTGCATGAAACGCTTTGACTAAAATCGCATTTGTCGCTCAGACCGCACAGGTTTCGATTTAGACATTACCACGCACATTACTCAGCGTCACCTGCATTTGCGGAAGCCTTCCGGGGAAAGAATATAAAAGAGCTCGATCTTTAGAACAAGGAGATCTCATTCCACAATGGAGAAACTTGCCCAACTCAACGCTAAAGAAAAAGATGTTTTCAAAACCATTGCTCCGAGTGCGTTTCTTCGAAACATTCCTTTGCAATTTGTCTAACGAACATTATCTAGCTACTGATATCTTCCGACCACTTCTCCAGGCTCGAAGTGCAGAGATTTTGGCGACACCGAAACGAACCTTCCAATATGGCGAAACTCTCAGACACCAGGTATGCTTTTCTGCTGGATCCATGTCCCGTTTCTGACTTTTTCATGCAGCTTGACATTTATTATCCGTCCAAGACTGCTGGTGAGAAATCTCCAGTTCTCTTCTTCGTTTATGGCGGCGGCTGGGTCAGTGGCGAACGAATCCTCGCTGCCCCGAATGATTTGGTCTATGCCAATGTTGGCTATTACTTTGCTCAACATGGTTTCATAACCATCATCCCCGACTATCGACTTGTCCCGGCTGTAACCTTCCCAGCTCCAGCTCAAGATGTTCGCGATGCTATGCAATGGGTCGTTGATCACCCAACTGAACTGGTTTTCGACGGTGTCTCATCCCCGGATATCGATTCTCTCTTCATCGTCTCTCATTCTGCTGGCGCCAATATCGCTTCGACCGTCCTTGCATTACCAGAACTCTATTCTGAGCATCTGCATCCGAGAATCAAGGGCGCAGTTCTGGTTTCAGGGTCGTATCGGTACATCGCTGGGGCGGCGCCAGATAACCTCTTTGTGATGCACTGGGGAAGCCTCGAAGAGTCGTTCAAGAAGGATTCGGTTGCTCTTATGGGCCAGGTCGCGGTCGAAAGACTTCCCCCGCTCTTCTGCATCGAGGCGGAATCGGATACCGACGGCATGAAGGAAATTGGGAAAACATTGGTGGACACTTTGACTGCGAGACCTGGGATCAAGGTCACGACTGCTTCAGCAAAGGGTCATAATCATGTCAGTCTCAACTGGGCTTTGGGAACAGGCGAAGGAGAGGAATGGGCAGAACAAGCTGTTCAATTCATGAAGAAAGGTTTGTAGAATATCAAGGTGATACCTACGGAACAGGTTTCCAGATATCTGTAGCGTGTATTGTAAATATAGCGTGTTCAACCAAACAAATATGGATATATAAATAAACCTGATGCGACCGAGGACAGGACCAAGTGGTATTCAATCCTGCAGCACATGGTGGAATTCTCGTACAAGCGCGTCGGCAAAGAAAACAGTGACTGAAGGAATGGCATGAAACGAGGCCGACGTTGATTGTTCCCTCCAACCAGGAAGCATCAATAAGCAAAAGGGAAACGAAAATGAGACCAGATCGAACCGACAAAGAGCTTATTGGACGACCGTGGACTTTCGAGTAACGACAGATGCCCCAGGGGCCAGAGGGCCGTCGGCTGAATCATGATGACGGGACAGCAATGAATGATGTGCTTGACTGGAGGACAGCCTTGCTCTTTGCCGGATGAGATGGAAAGGTCGCCAAAGGCATGGGACCGTTGAGCTCGAATCGAATCACTGTTCACAGAACAGGTCTAACGGCCCAATGAGCGGCGAGATCACGATAGAGTCCACAGTACGCACCTTGACAACATTTCGAATGATCTGCCGCTACCATGTTCCTCTCACCCGCTTATCCATACAATTTCCACCATGAAGACGATAGGCTTGTTCGCGAGACGCATTAGGTTCAAAAATATCCGCGCGATCATGTTGTTTGAGCTGCTAGGATCCCAGAGTCAGCCTGGCGTTCGAAAAGAGGAAAGACGCATACTCAAGCTAGCCTAAGAGCAGCAATCCGACGAGGAGGATTTCACTCTCTAAATACCTGCTAATTGCATAGGTAGCCGCATTGACTGGTCTCTGCCATCGTTAGCGGTGAACGACGAGGGCCTGACATATCTGTTAGCCAAAGAAACGTGACGAGGATTGTAACGCACGGGTTGTCTTTACGGTTCAATAGTATGACAATAGCGATATTATCGTTTACAAAGGCAGTCTGGCAGGAACGCGTGGGCAGCCGTCCTATTCTAATGCCTGGTGATATCTTGTCCACGCGTTCTGAGCCGACCTAGGGAGCGAGCAATATCGAGACAAGCGAAAACGCAATATTTTCTGGCGGATTGGTTGAAATAGAATCGGTGGAAACGAAATGCTCGGTGGAGGACAGGTATTCTCGATTTTTTGAAAAGTCGCTGAAAAAAAAGACTATTGAGATGGGACGATTCCGGCACGGAAAGCACAATTAATGACCTCGTGGACGGTGGCACTTCCTGCAATCATATCATGATTGTTGCATTTACACCAGAGCGCAAAGCAGACACGAGTCGATTTTTGAAGGTGGAAGTTGGCACCCAGTTCTTTTGTCACACTGTGACACGACGTGACGCTCACCGTCATTTTGCACCAAGATCCCGACTAGATCAGTTCTACTGAACTAGCAGCGGAATGGAGCTGTTCCCCGACTTTCTGGGCCTGATAAAAGCAAATATGTATTCCGCACCTCTTCTTCGGCCTCAAACGGTTACCTGAAGATCAACTTGTTGATCGTAACGAGTCTGTCTAGGAGAGACTACTCCAACCTCATCCAACTGCCTTGCTGTCTGCCATTCTTGACCCATTTGCAGGATCTGGCAGCTATAATAACGTATGTTACGATGACATTTTCCCGTTTCGAACGGTCCTTGCCCAAACCAGCCGCTAAGTACTGTAAAAACATGACCATAAGTTCACCCATTGTTACGTGTTACGGCTGAACTTGGCCGGAAGTCAGTTCAGCCGGTGAAAATGGGTGTTAGGGTTTGAGATTCAGTTCATTTTTGGCCTGTGCCGGCATAGCCGGCCGCTCCGGCAGGCCTCAGACGTTACGGAGTTCGAAAAATGTCAGTTCAGACGATCCTGTTACGCATTACGGACACCCGTAAGAAATGAGTTCATGGGTGCCCGTTACGGCGTTACTGAACTTACGGTCGTGTTGTTACAGTATTTGCCAACTATTTGCAGCAACACAGCATGTCTTTCGCTGGTCATTTGGAATTTCAGCCCGGTTCAAAAAAAAAAAGGTGATACAGGCGATAGAAAACCCCGTCAGATCGGCACAATGTCCCTTGGAAGTTGGCTGTATACTTAAACCGCACAAAGCCTCCTTGGACCAGCAGGACCTCGTTCACTGGGCCGTATCGTGATTCGTCAATGTCAAAACGACTATTTCTGACATCACTTGGCTCAAGTCGATGGCGCTCGGCTCTCTCGTGGCCAGAAAACCTGAGATGAGAATAATGGACCATTATTTACAAGGCGAGTAATCCCGCGACCTAATATTTTCTTTGTATTTTATATTTAGTCAAGTTTTACGGGTTCATCAGATTTCGCGCCCAGATACTGGCATTCTCCCCTGAATGTCAGATTATCATCCTTGATTGCGCCTGACGTTTCCTTAACCCATATAAGAATGTTTTTATCCTTCAGCAAGCCGGGCTTGACGATTTTCAGGTCTCCTTGCCACCTGTCCCCAAGCATTTTGGCAGAAGTGACGAATGATTGACCTGGTATGACTCAGAATGAATCGCTGCATTGTGCCAAATTAGCTCCCTATCGTCAATCCGAACCGTCGTCGTTGGTCGCGCGATCGACATGAACTTTTTGCACAAGCTCGAAAGAAGCTTGCGCTGTTAAAGGTCGGCTTCAGATTTGTTCCATCTACGTATGTTGCTCACTGGTACTAGGTCGTGAACTGATTGAACCTTTCCTCGTCCATTCCATTCCTTCCGGTTACTACTTACTTCCAATCTCCTTTGATACATCAAAAGGTACCCATAGAGAGAGACTATCATACAGTACGTCTCATTGATACCCAATTACACCTAGATTACACGACTTTATTATACTTGGATACTAGTTAGAGAATGTCGATTTTACATGTATGTCCGCTGCGACCTAGACCATCGGATGATTGCTGTACATAACAGTATGTCCCATCTGCGGTGGTGGTGTTGGGGTAACCGCATATTGCATCTGCGGTGGCATATGGATCGCTACTGGAGCGGAACCAGGTTGCGCAATATTATTGTTGTACTGGGTTAGAGGGAACTGCTGTGGTTTTCCATATTCGGCATCAAAGGTCTGCTGCACTGCAGGTTTGCGGTCCAAAAAAGTCGCCTCGGAGACTGATTTGGTCCAGACCTCGTTGCCGCGAGATCTCCCAATGCGCGCGAATGTCCCGAGAATGATGCTGTAGATGAGGACTGGAACATTGATGAGAAGGAGATGGATATCAAGAGTTTGAGAAGCTTACGGATAATCCAGACGACGAATGAGCTACCCTCGAGGGCCAACATTTCATCACAAAGGGTGATACCAAGGCCTAAAGGAAACAGTTTGAGCAAATGGCGAGAAGAAAAGGTCCAGCCATACTGGTAAGATCCTCTTCGCCACAACCAACTGAGAACAAGGCGTTGTACCAAGCAGCTATTCGGATAGCTGCCGCAAGCCAGATGATCCAAAGCACATCTAGCAGTTCCTTCAGCGTCATTTGAGTAAACTAAAAGAAGATACATACGGAGTGTAGGCAGCTCAACTACAACCCAGTTGATGGCCGCTCCTCTTCGACATGCTCCTACGATCAGCCTGATGGCAAGACTTAGTGATATTGTTAATCGGAATCAAGAAGAACATACGAGACGGAGAATGCAATCAAAGTCAAAGCTCCTGCCAGAAGAGCAACAGCTTCGAAATCAGGCGCACTGATGAAGATTTGGGTCGAGAAGCTGAGAATGTGTGCGGTGATCCCAACGACCACAAGAGACAGCAGCAGCGACAGGCCTGTTAACCCATCAGAGAGCTATACAAAGATATATAGTAAAAAACATACTGAGGACGATCAAGCGCAAAACGGAAATGAAGGACATGACTGTCAAGGGAAAGAATGGGCGTCGAGGAAGAAACCCGGAAGAAGGGGAACAAAGACGCAAATGCAGCACATCTTGTTCCCTTTTATTCGAAACCGCCACTGCTAAAAGAGTCTCATTGTGGTTGCCCCGAGTTGACCATCGCATATCTGTCACTTGTCAATGTGGAGCGTCACGGTTGACATTTTGAGAGCATTAATCCATATTCAACGAGCGCTTCGATGGGCGCTTCGACGAACTGACCGACCCAAGATCTTTGTCCTGGAAAAACATAATCAGACGCGTTTATAGCCTGTTTCAGCGGTATTGTAGCTGGCAGCGCATACTGATAGGCATCCTGTCTGCGAAAAGACGCATCATTGACGCATCATGCAATTATCTTGGCAACCTTTCGGAATCGCAGCGGGATTACCTGCTGTATCGCAACGGATAACTCTATTTCTAGCCTTGGAGATTCATGTTTTGCGACGAAATCGGTGGAATAATGGTATGGCTGCTGTAGTTGCTCGATGCTGAAGGTCATAGGCACGTGTGACATGGGCTCCCACGGTCGCGTCGCTGATGTATGCTTCCGAATCTGGACAAAAAACTCTGTATTCATCCAGAATGATGATTGATACAATATTTACTATGGCGGACGCGTCCAAGTTTTTGAGGTCAACTGGGTCGCGGAAGCACTATGCGTCGACAAAGAACGCGCTCTCGGCAGGCTCGATGTTTCCATTCGACCACCTCGGGACGGACGTCGCCATATAAGATGAGGCGGCAGAATGCAGGTACCCCAAAAGAAGAGTCTAGTTCGTCACCACCGCTCATCCAAGATACTGGTAATGGTATCCCATCTTCCTCGGCTTGCCAAAGCGATGATGGGTCCGGTGAATTTGTCGATCCGGGACTCGGCTGATGGAATAGTAGGCAGAGCAGACTTTGGAGACCCGTTCGAATTGGTATCGTGTCAAAGTCCATCGCAAGATGTCGAACTGGTTATACTTGAGTATAGCTGGACAATGAAGGCAATATGGACTCACTTGATGCATTTATCAAGTATGAGTTGAAGGACTGAACGAGCTCTTCCATCTCGCTGCTGGCTTTCCATATGGCATATTCGTTGACCGAACGCCATCCAGAGATAATGTAAATCCTAGCAGACGAATTTACATCGCCATAGAATGTCAATGGATAAGACGAATATGCAGATTGCCGATTCGCAAGTCTGTAGAGCAGTGAGAGAACTGGTCTGCTGGTGAAGCTGAAGGCTGGCATCAGCTCGAACATCATGATTTCGGTCAGCGGCATGATTGGAGGTCAAATTGGAACGAACACCACCAGAGTCCAAGTTATTTATTGTGTTCCGATCAGAAATCTTACAGCGCTTCCCAAAAATAATGTCCGGGGAGAAACTACTATTGTTTTCAACTAGGAAATTGAAACTGGACCTCGGCACAAAGTCATCTGTGCCGATGTGTTAACGGCTTGAGGCGACCGCCAAACACCCACCGCTGCCGAGGAATCCGCACACTGCACGCAGTAAAGCTTGGCGTCCGCCCACTCAACTTCCTGGTTAGGATATTCCTCTTTGAGAACAACCCTTCTCCCGAGGACATTATTTTTGGGATCCGCTGTAATGCTTTGTAGCAAGCATCCCGAGTCAATCCCGTTGCGGATAACCTCAAGACCGGGTGTTGGCTTCGATTCACTGTGACAAATGGGCGCTATATTCAGAACTTGGTTATATCAAAAGCTAAGGGTCGTCGAAATCGCTTTAGCGAGTATGCTGGGAAAAGAAAGCATCAGCCGAGGGAAGATATATGGAATTTGTCAAACCTACTTGTGTACAGTAAACAAGGGGTGCAAGGAGTTCAGCCAGCTACGGGATCATTGGTTTTCTATTGATATAGCAATAGGATGGTGGGACCCACAAGTAACTTGAAACAGGCGCGCATGGCAATGTTTGTGTCGTTATCCCGGGCGTCCCATTTTCGTATGCCGAGCACCAGCCTGTTTCATTGACGAACCCAAAGGTCTTTGCATTGTCGAGAAGAGTATTAAAGATGGGCTGGGTGTCAAATACAGTCACTTGGTCGAGATCGGGATGTTTATTTTTGAAGCTCTGGACCATGTTGGCAAGATCCGTGTTGTAGTCGTTGACGAATTGGGTGAACGCCGAAACGGCCGCTGGTCCTTGTTGCAAGACCAATGGGGCCCTGTTCGTCGGAGGCACAGTAAGGAACAAGAAGGATCGCGCTCCTTCGCTATGAAGTTGCTCAAGCTGGGTCTCCAATCGATTCATGAGCGTCAGATAGAACTCTGGTTGACTGATATTGGTCTAGGATAACGCTTAGCATGTCTAGAATGCATCCCGGTGCGGGGGAACATACCCAGCCGGCGGAATTTCCCTATATAACGAATTATTCGTCAATCTTGTCGAGAAAAAAACAAGTGAATAATTCGACCCACCACATCATTTATACCAATCCAGATGGCAAATAGGGAATTTGAGCTGTTCCATTGAGCTGCAGGCGGTCTCGGGGCCAGGAATTCGGTAAATTGCGAGACCTGCTGTACCACCGACCTGGACGACGCATCAAAGACCAACCTCGGTGAAAGCTTCAGGCCGCTTACAAAACCGTAGGGAGAAACGGTGGAACCAAAGCGCTATCTATGGTTGCACCTGAAGAACATTTCAGCGGGATAGACAAGATTTTGACCCGCCACTGACCACCTGACGCCAGATTGAATACCTTGCCGAAGCCAAGTCAGCTGCTGCGAACGACGTGGACTATTGCACCCACTTTGGTGTCTGTGACGTTGTATGTGCCACCTGGAAAAGATGAGGTGGCTGAATTCTAGGTGAAGAAAACGAACCAAGGAATTGAACCCAGTTGGGTCCGTTCGACGAGGTCTACATGACGATCAAGGATTCGGTCGACGAGTCAAAAGAAGGCTGCTCACAAACCCTGGGACAGGAGAGTCTACGCCTGCAGATACGTTGTAGCCTGTGACGAGGTTAAGACTGGTGAAAACCACCGAGTTCGTCTCACCATCTGTCGTGTAAGAGTCGCCGAAGACGAAAAGGTACTTGGTGTGACGCCAAATAAGCTCCCAATTCATGCCTGAAATCGCAGAATTACCTTGGTTTTCGCCCAGGTGAGTTTTCCAGCAGCAGGCGAGATTACCAACAAAAAGGCGATTAGCAGAGAGAACAGCATAGTCTGGGAGAGCTGGTCTTTGCACGTCGCACAGTTCAGCTTATTTTAAAGGTCCAGAATCCGAGGAAACCCCTTTTATGAGCCAGGAAACCATTCGGAGCGGCCGGGATCAGAGCACGAAGCAAGGTACATCAGCTGGCCGGAAAAGGAAGCATAACCATGTGACCTTTTTTCAATCGTCATCGTGCTCGACGTCGAGGTCGTCGTCGCCCATGATATCGGTGAGCGGACCTAGACGGCCTCGTTTTTTTCATCGCTAATATTGCTCAGGCATTCTTCATATTCAATCAGAAAGGCGAGGTGGCTATAAATTATTCGCTGGTTCCGATAACCATCCTGACCGCTTTTTTAGGTTCTGATTTCACGACTATATCGGACCGATTTCAAGTGGGTTCTACTGGGTTTGGAGAGGATATTGTTTGACGGATTCACCAAAGACGGTCCATTGCCGACGTGTTCCGGATACAGGTCGTCTCCAACAGCGATGTCCGGTCCCCCATCATCACCTTAGGGTCAACCAGCTTTTTCCATGTCCGAATCAACAATCTCTACGTCGTAGCGGTTACCAAGTCCGTATTTCTCTCAGTCCAAGCACCATTTATCCCTGACTTGTTCCAGAAATAACGCCAATGCGGCCCTGGTTTTCGAGTTTTGCTATCGGTTTATCAATATTGCAAAATCCTACTTTGGTAAGATTGACGAGGAGTCGATAAAGAACAATTTTGTTCTCATATACGAGCTCATTGACGGCAAGTAGAGTCCTCTATCCCTCGGATTTCTACTGACGGTCGATTACAGAAATATGCGATTTTGGTTATCCACAAAACAGCGAGATTGATACGCTCAAGTCGTATATTACCACCGAGAGCGTCGTTTCGTCTGCTATTGCTGTGGTGGGCTCCCATTTTCTTTTCTGCTACGTTTCGCTGAACGAGTCGCAGGAAGAATCTTCCAAGATTACAGCGCAGGCGACCGGGGCAACGAGCTGGCGACGTGGAGACGTCAAATACAAGAAGAATGAGGCTTTCGTGGATGTCATTGAGACAGTGAATCTGAGCATGAGTGCTAAAGGTGCGTCTGGTAAAACCGTTCTATTACTTTCCTTCAATGACCTGCTGCTAGGAAATGTCCTTCGTGCCGACGTCGATGGTCATATCCAAATGCGAGCTTATCTTTCCGGGACGCCAGAGTGCAAATTTGGGCTCAACGACAAGCTGGTGATTGACAAGAGCCAGCAAGGCAGCGGTGGCAGCGATGCGGTCGAACTGGACGACTGTAGATTCCACCAATGTGTCCGTCTCAACGACTTTGACGCCGACCGGTCTATCAGTTTCATCCCTCCAGACGGAGAATTCGAATTAATGGGGTGAGACCTTGTTTCTGCTGTAATGACTGAGGACTGATGGTTACAGGTACCGAGCCACCTCGAATGTCAAGCTTCCTCTGCGTATTATCACCACCGTCACCGAGATTGGGACCTCGCGGGTCTCGTACGACATTACGGTCAAGACAAACTTTAATAACAAGCTTTCTGCCACCAATGTTGTGCTTCGTATACCGACACCCCTTAATACGACCGGCGTCGACTGTCAAGCGGCCAACGGCAAAGCCAAATATGTTCCTGGGGAGAATGTCATTATCTGGAAGCATGTTTTTTCTTCTTTATTTCGGCCTTGATGCTAACCGACTTAGAGTTCCAAGGATACAAGGCGGGCTAGAATGCTCATTCTCTGGTGTGGCTGAATTGACAAGCACCACGACCCGACAAGTTTGGGCAAGGCCGCCCATCGACATCGAATTTCAAGTCTTGATGTTCACCGCGTCTGGCCTTATTGTGCGGTTCCTCAAGGTCTTTGAGAAGAGCGGTTATACCAGCGTCAAATGGGTCCGATATCTCACCAAGGCCAGTGGGACATACCAAGTTCGGGTGCGTAATTTCTCTCATCTCGACTACGAAACCTCATTCCATTCCAGTTCTAGTATACCTGGATTCTATGGATGTATTCTAGACAACTTTCTGTATTGCGATAATAGTTTGATTATTTTATTTCTCGTATTTGTTCCTTGTTTGGCCCGAATTGAAACCGTCACGGCACGACGCGTTTTGCGCTTTTACCGACGACAACCCTTTTGGAGCGGCCCAGCGAGCGGAAATGTTCTGGAGGTGGTCAGCGCCGTTCATCCTTGTTACTCTGAGCTCAAGGCCTCGGCTTTCCTGCACAGATTCGGATTCCATGGAAATGGCTCCTCGATTGACAGCCTCCTCGACAAGGAGGACGTTTCGCTGGAAGCACTGCTCGACGAGGACGACCTGCTTCAGGAATGCAAGGTCCAAAATACCAGGCTTATCGATTATTTCCAGCGGGCAGATGTGCTGCAAAGATTAATGGGATATGTGACAGGCCAGATTGAGCTGGAGGAACAGGGCCAATTCAAGTCCGTCTCATTTCTCTCATTTTCCCTGTATTTACTTATTCAATCCCTAGATATCCGCATACTGCAACCGAAGTCTTGTGCAGCGAAATATGGTCCATCGTGGAGACATGCATCAACGAGCAAAAACAGCTTCTGGTGCCCTTTTGGGAATCGGTTTTGGATAGGTCGCCGCAGGAGATGAAGCTGCAGATGATAATGGCTTCTAGATTCGCCAAGGTGAATGCGGTGTTCCTTAGCAAGAAGCCAGCAGAGGTGGGCATCTTTCCTCTGAGCGAGCGAGCTCTGCTGATGACCGGTTTTCAGATGATTGCCTTTATTCAGGCACAGCCGGCCTTATTGGAGAGAATGCTGCGTCATATAGAAAATCCCTCGTTTATGGATCTTCTAGTGCGCCTTATTCAAATGGATGACGTCCCAGGCGGTAATGGGGTTCTCGAGGTGCGTCGTATCCTAATTCTGAGGGATACATTCTAAACCTCCTGCAGTGGCTCTCGTCTCAAGGCCTCATGCGCCGGCTTCTCGATTTTCTCTCCCCCGAATTCTCCTCAGATATCCACCAAGTCGCCTCTGAGATGCTCAAGGGCATTCTCGCTCTCGCCACACCTTCTCCCGGAGACGGATTCCAGAATGGTCCGGCTTCCAATCGTTTCGCCCGCGAACTGGCGAGCAGAGAAAGCATCCTGACGTTAGCAAGCTATATGCTCAGAGACTTTGGACCCACCAAAAATGTCGCCGAGCCAGAAGAAGGCTCTCCTCTAGACTCCGATTCGCGTATCGCCCCAACATTTGAATCTTCAACGTCTTCTGTCATGCATTCTACCGCTGTCGTCATCGAGCTCATACGAAAAAACAACGCCGATTATTTCGAACCCTATCTTTTTCATACCCTCCGGAACCGCTTAATCCAGGTCCAGCAGCAATTGCCGCATGGAGACGATGGAAGAGAAATGCTCGAGTCGTCGATGCGAGAGATGGTCGAGAGAATTGGAGTGGTGCATTTGGGACCGGTGCTGGATATTATGTGCCAGAATATGGAGACATTGGCTGGCTTTCTCAAGTCACCTCGTTCTGCTGTGAGTAATCCTCAATGCTTTTGCTGATCTCGGCTGATGTTCTATAGGAAGGACCTGTGCACACGACCGTTGGATTCGTCGTCCCATTGACCTTTGAGCGGTTTCGCCTCTGCGAGCTCTTTGCGGAATTGCTCCATTGCTCTAATATGTCCATTCTGAACCGTCCAGCAGAATTCGACCACATTTATGATGCTCAAGGAAGACTGCAAGGGGGATTATCGGCTCTGGAGGAATTGGCCAAGGTGATAGCGTTCAATAGCGGCGGAGAAGAGCGGGATGCAGAGGTCATGGACGATTCACCTCATATCGAGCCTTCACTGGAGCTTCCCGTCACCCGAAGTCTGTCGCACGACACCGGGTCTCTCATTGATTCCGACGAAGACATGAGCGACGACGATACAGAGCCTGGTAGCTCTGACGACGAAGCCATGGAAGAAATCGCGATGTACGACGAGCAGCCGCCTCAGCCGGCACAGGAGCCTCGTTTACCGGTTCCCCCGATAATGGTCCCATCATCTCCGAATGTCGCCTCTTTACCGTCACCTTCCGAGATTGCAGCTCAAGGCGCAGCGCTTTCTAGGGCGACTTTTGCAGGCCCTGAGGTGGAAGCATCGGCTATTCCTCGACCAGGTAGTTCGAAGCGCAATTCTCGACGTTTAAGCGTCGCTCCAGATTCTCCGCTTGTTCCTGGTGAAAGCATGAAGGCTTGTCTGTTAAAAGTCAACGTCCTGTCGATATTAATGGTGAGCGACATTTTGTCTGGTAGTCCCAAAGTTAACGAGATATCCAGGACCTGTTTTACGAATACCCATGGAACAATTTTCTCCATAGCGCCGTCTATGATGTGATTCACCAGATTCTTACCGGCAATGTCGAATCTGGGTACAACAGAGAATTGACCATTTCTCTTTTCCGAGATGCACGATTGATGCATCGTATCGTCGAGATGCAGAGGCATAATGATGTCGAAAGGTATGTTTATTTGCTTTAGAGATTGTACAAGGTCTTATTGGATACAGTACCAAGCCAAAAGGTCTTCGTCTCGGATACATGGGGCACCTTACGCTCATTTCGGAAGATGTTATCATCGCCATGGACCGTTTTCCCCCCGATTTACAAAAGATTATATCGCAATTTGCGCCAGATCCCGAGTGGAAAGATTATGTCAATGGAAGGTATAATGAGACGAAGCAGAGGGATACGAGTTTGCTTGGAGGTGGGAAACCTGCTGTTTCGACGAGAGCCGGGATGAAATGGAAGGTGGATGAAGCTGAATCTGGGAAGACGCCGACGACGCCCGATACGCCGCATCCGGAGAATGGACTGGTTAATGGAGGCGAGAGCAATGGCACCTTCACACGGTCAAACAGTGTCAGGCCAACCAGGGAAAACAGTGCTGACTTTGGGGCGCCTATGGATGACGATGACGACGACGACGACAACCATGATGTAGCGCCTCATGTAGGTCTTGTCTTGGCTTTTGACCCTGGACCAAGCTGATTTGCTTTTGCAGTTTTCGCGATATCTCGCTGACGAGATGGGTTTCGGGAGCCCTGGCTCGGATGACGAAGACGAAGATGGGGGATGGCTTTCGAGGTCGACGTTCACATTGAGTAGTCCACCAGTTACGTCTCGGCATCAGAGTCTCGAACGGAAACCGCTGAGCGCTTCTGGATTTGATGTTAGTGGCGTCCATCCTTTGTTCTTTAATGCTAAGGCGGTGGTTTTAGGACGCATTCGACCCTTCAGCTTCACACGGAGAGGACCCTTTCAGCTCAGATGATGTTTGTTCTTCTATCATTTGATTGCTTCTTGTGCTAATCCCTTCCGCAGGACGCTTTTGGCGCATTCTCCGAAGGATCTTCCAGTGGAAGCGCGGATCCTTTTACATTCTCGTCATCGTTTTCGGACGAAATGGAGGAATCTTCATTCGATTCCTTTGGTGATTTCGGAGACTTCCAGAGCGCTGGCAGTCCGTTGGAAGACGGACAGCTGACGCCTACAGCTGGAAGCTGGGCGAGCCTGGAAGACGTACCAAGATCACCGCATAGTCCCGAAGAGGAGAAGCGAATGAGCTAAAACATGGACTAGTGTATATATGTACGCTTTAGACAGACAATGGTAGATTTCTCTTTAATATTCAGATTTGAACTGGTATCCACCAGCTCGGTCGATCGCCGTGAATGATAATGTGGCGAGCTCCTTGTTGTTGTCGGCCAAAAGACATTCGATCTTGTCGCCTGCCACGACAGGGCCAACTCCAGATGGTGTCCCTGTCAGCACAAGGTCTCCTTCCTGAAAGTTCTGGGTCAGATGGAAGCAATATCGACAAGAAATTAAGGTACCTCCAAGGTCATAATCGATGAAACGTGCTCGATAAGACGGGGAATACGGAAAAGCATGTCGGCAGTCGTGCCATTCTGCTTAAACTCTCCGTTGATCTGGATGGAAACAAGGTCATTTTAGAAATTTAATGGCTTGGCTTGACGCTACCTTTAGCGATATCTTCAAGTCGTGTGGGTCCTTGACCTCTTCTTTAGGGATAAAGTTTCTGTATGAGCATTAGCCGCGACCAAGAGGACTTGTTATGCTGTTTGACCCAATCGGTGTGAAGGTGTCCAAGCCTTTCGATGTCGTCCAAGGCAAGCCACGCTTCTTAACATGCTCTTGGATATTTCTGGCCGTCATGTCCACAGCGAGAGCTTGGCAAACATAAGATTTGCTTGGAAAAACAAAAGCGTCCGCATACCGTAGCCTGCAACATGAGACATTGCATTTACTTCAGGGATGTCCCTTCCGCCCTTGCCAATGATGAAGCCAAGCTCAACTGGACTGTTTCAGCACAAGATTTTTATACTGCAATGAGGCAGGCGACACCTTCGTGATGGGCAAGGACGCCACTGGGAATTTCGACCTGGCCTCCATTGCCAAGGTAGCTCGTTGTCGGTTTGAGGAAAAAGAAAGGCTCCTTTGGAGCGGTATTCGAAAGCTCTTTGATATGCTCGGCATAGTTCCTACCAATGGCAACAATCTATTGCTGATCATCAAGACCCAAACCAATGGTAGATTTCCAAGAGAAAGTACCTTTTTGCCTTGCTGCCGGAAAGCTGCAGCCATGGTGGTTGTCGAAAAAGCAGAGAATAATCCCAAAATGGACGTGTTCTCTCATTGCTCGTCTTCCGAGGGAGGCCGATGCCGAACCGAAAAATCCCGATTTAAACTTTACACCATCGTCCTGTTTGCTGCAATGCTCCTCCTTCAACCACCATATCGCTTTAAGGCCCTGTATTTTGCATGCTTACGCCGATAAGCAAGCATGCTGTAGTTGGCTCCTCAGTCGGCCGTCAAGCCGAGTCTTGTCAGATTTGCTTGGCATGGTAGCAAATTGCCCAGATAAACTTGGGTCTTCACCTTTTATAAAGACGGCGGGTTGGGGTTGATCATCATCATCGACATGTCCTCCGCAAACAATTCCTCATTTTCCAGGTCGGTTTCCCTTTGCATTCCGCCTCTTTTTTCCCTGACAGGCTTTGACAGGGCACCAGAGGAGCACCTTGGCGCCTCATGGGAGATTGCTGTGGTTGTCGTTGTGGGTGCGTCCTATCTTTTTTTTCTGGTTCGTCCAGCTGCTGACGAACTCTTCAGTCTTCATTTTCGTCGCTTTAATAACCACCACAGCATTCCATGTACGGCGGAAACGCAGACGCCTTGCCATGGACCTCGAAGACCAACGGACTGCTGCTGAATCCCAGGACCGAGGGCGTCAAGAAAAGATGGAATCCAATTTCGATTCGCGGTTGACTAAGGTCCGTTCCTGTTCATCTTTCGTTTTGCTGCAAAAAATTCATAGGAGAATATAGCCTCCGGCTGCTGCTTCCTCGAAACGATCGTCTCGCACGTCGTTCATCGACCATCCTTCCCAAAAGCCACCCAAATATTACTGGGACAAACGGTGATCCCATAAACCGACATTCTCTTGACGCCTGGTCAGTTCATTCAGCTTCTTCATCATGTCTTTTTCTAACGATTCGTTGCAGAACCATACTGTATCATCATTTCAACTGTACACATGTCCATTATTACTATCCATGGCTCTAATACGCTTCTGCACTGTTGTTTCGAGTACACCAATGGCGTTCGCTTTCTTCATGTCTTCTCCGTGATGGATTTTCCGACATTCGGGTTTGGACGCTGTTCTTTCTCTTAGGCTTGGTCACTTTCTCTCGGGGCCAAGGCGGTTCGTTTGATTAGGCGGCTCGTCTTTCTTAGCATCCCTTGGCGCGACGGGACCGAGCCGATCTACGCTTTCAGGGTCGCGACGCTTCTCGGACCTCTTTTGTGTCGCGATGCAGGATAGCGAGCGCATCGTGAGGGCTCGTGAGGACGAGGCAACTTTACCGCTGACGATATCATTTTTGTCTTGGAAATATATGCCGACATCTGCCGAGGAGCCGCGCTACGCTGGTCCGTGACCTCAATAGCTTCTTTCAGCTTCTTCCTCCTTCTGATAGCTTGCCAAGACAAAGTGTCGGATATGCCGGGTCTTGGCGACCGCGCATGTTTTAGTATGCAGATGTTCCCAAGAAGGAGTGAGGAAGGAAGGAAGGCATGCATGGTTTTTCATTTCTGTCGCTATCTTTTTTTCCTGAATAGTTTTTTTCGCCGGTGAGACAAGTCGCCGGGATCTTTAATATGCATCGATTGACAGCCTTACTTAGCTACAGCGAAAATGGCTCGTAGGCTGGGCTTTTCATTATTCTGTCTTGAATTTTTCAGTGAATACCTGGATCCTGTGATCGTGATCGACGTTGCAACTCATGGGGCTCCATTCTTGATCTGTGTGAACCGACGAGCTTCTTTACTCGCGACATGCAATAAAAGGCGCTCTTCAGCCATATAAACGTGAAAGCGGCATCCAGCAGGCCATGGTCATTACCAAGAGTCTTCTGAGTCGGTCTCAGGTTCTGCCAGGCATAGAAGGCGAACTGGTGTGTCGTCGCTTACTCAAGTTCTATGAATAACAAGTGTGCTACAGTGATCTCGCACCTGCGCTATGGTAAAGCAGCTCCGTCTGAAACAATACCATCTTGTCAGTGTTGAGAACTCCGATTCAAGTGTCCAACGCAATGATACGGACTGTCAAGATTTCGATTTTCTTCCGAAGAATTTGTTGGGGCCGAAATACTCGAGATGGAAGGATACAGAGCGTCATATCGGACGTCCAGGACCTTCGCTCGTTCTTGTTGACGCAGCTGAGATGGGAAAGACTTCTTGAGGTCATGGACACGAGCAATCTGATGGGCGTTGGATTGATAGATGAGGCATCGCCTTGTTTATATTTCTTGATCTAGCACAAAGCTCTGGACTCTGCGTTTTAGACTCTGCGACTATGTAAGCTTATTGTATATATATCCAAAAATAACAAAGACCTTTATATTTTGAACATGTATACACTTTGAGACGATTTTGAGTATACCTGCTTAAAATATAGAGTAAAGCAAGTAAATTTGATTTCCAGATCTCTCCAATAGGCTCCAGATTGAATTCTCCGATACTGAGATCACTGGCTGGATGGATCTTTTCATTCTGCGCCCCAAACAGCGTGAAGAGCACCGGACCTGGAAATTGATGAGAGAACCTGGAACAAGACCTCGGCGTCTCTCTCTTTTAAGCGTAATACGAAACCGGCGTTTATATCCCTTCTCCCGTTCGTTGAATATCTTCTGCTACCGGGAAGACATCAAGCTTTGATCGCTGTCCTTGGGCCGTACATATTGTATGTGTGGCGTTGTGATGACATCATCCGGCTTGATGGAAGCACTACCGCATATGCAAAGTTCTTCGTGGAACAAGATTTACCTCAAACTACATAGAATTTATCGACCTCTGGAGTGTCGATTCTCTTTGACTATTTCGAGTGTACATCTTGAGAAGGTACATGCAACTATCAGTTATCACTCGATCAGTAACCACAACGGTTCTGTGATTGACAAGCGACAGTGCTCTTAGAAGAACAATGACATATCAAGAGACATGTTCTATATGGACTGAGTCCGGGATTCCCAGGAGAACAAGAACAAGATATCCCAGTCGACAAGGCTACGGTCAAATGTTCGTTTCCTAGGCCAAACACATGAAAAGGCCTGCGATAGTGAAGATCCTCTTCCGTTTGTTTTCTGCCAGCATCTGGTCTGCTGATCCTGTCTTTTCACGTTCCACTCTTTATTAGTGATGATTCTCATTATCTGGTACGTCTTTTATCGAACGGTCGAAATAAGCTGCTTATTCCAGAGCGCTCCAGTCTTTTTTTACTACATCTGGCGGGCAATGGCGTCGCCCTTGATGTCGGTGTTGAGGCGGGTCAAATGGCTTTCTCTGGGAGTAGCATATCGGTTTCGTGGATAAGGAATGACTCGACCGACTCAGACACCTTTTTCTTGGTAGGGATGAATGCTCAGAACCAGCATGGAGTCGCAACATTTGTGGAATGCAACGGGGCACTGTCGGGTAGCTCCGATTTCGTTCTGAGTTCAGATGCTATTATATTTGATGGAACATTTGGGTAAGGATCCACCCCTCACGACCGATGCGAGCTAAACCGTAGTCAGGCTGTACACGATCTTGGCATTCAACGAGTCCAAGTAACTTCAACTACTTGATCTTTGAGATAGACCGCTAATGACGGTATATTGTAGTCCTACGCAGCAAGCTACGGCCTTGGCTCACACCACTAGCTTCAATATTTTGACGACAGGTCACGTTCCGGTTTTCTCAAGCACACATGTTCTACCGGCAAGCCATGCTCCGAATCTTACAAGTTCACTGATTCCGACTCCTTCCTCAAATCCTCCTTCAAATTCGATTTTCAAGGCTTCTGATTCTGCTTCCTCTAGGTAGTGCTTGGGTCTTGGTTCTCGATCAAATGCTGAAGTCAATTTGACAGTAGTCAAAGCACTACAGACGGCATAATTACTGCTACCTCACCGTTTGACTCGTCACTACCTTCGAGCTTCCCGGGATCAAGCCAGGGCTGGCGAGTACAATATCCTCTTGTCTACCGCAAACCGTTAAAAAAGGGTCTGCGCCACTAGTCTTAGCAGCAGCGCTCCAGCGAGTACCACGACGGCTGTTCTACCCTCCAGTATTCCTCCTGCAATTGTTCCACAAGGTGGGCTGGGTGAGGGGGATGCGGGGCAAGACCTTATCAGTATTCAACTGGCTTTGAACTGGCAATCGCTAGTCCGGAATTCAACCTTCAGTACTCAAATCAATGAGGGCATGCCTGGACTCATTGCCACGGCTTTGGCCATCAACGGTCAGTTCCAATTCAATATCTGCATGCACTTTCATGTGCTGAGCTTTTTAGTTACTCGCGTTCACACTTGTGAACTACAGGTAGTGATCCCGAGTAAGTACGCTGGCCCAGCGGACTCTGACGACCTCGGAACTCAGTGGATGGGCTACATTGATCCCAATTTAGTCGACACTCTGGCAGCCAAAGTTGACAAAGGGCAACTCGATGGCGGAAATTCAAGCGGCATCATTAACCACCTTGCTCAACACTTGGTTCCCGGCAGCGTCGCCAAAGTTACGGATCCCGTGCTTGGGAATACAGGCCCGCAAGTGTCTCTTTTATTGGTTACCAAGAAATAGAACTCACTTGTTATTTAGAACGATAACTTCAACGTGGTACATCCCAATGCCGCCGAAGAGCACGATCGAACCCAGCATCTCATCGCGGCGTTCAAACACTCCAGTAATAGTCGGAAGCGTTTTGGGGACACTGGCCAGCCTGCTTCTCGTTGGATTCGCTTTGCTGGTAAAGCTGCGACGCCGTGAACGACTTCGGTTGCCGTTTACCTACGACCCAGAAACATCTGAGGTATATCCTACCGTCGGTAAAACCCCTCCAGAGGATGCAGTGGAAACCGATCGACAAGGACTCGACTCGAGTGCAACACTGCAAAGACGATCCTCGGAAAGACCAGATGATCCTGACAATTGTCTAGTGACTCGCCAGCTATCTTTGCGCTCGAATGCTTCTACAATACGACAACAGATTCTCCGAGAGAAAACAGAAATTGTCACAGCTCGCATCAATGCCCTGGAAACTCTTGTGGAATCTTCGAGCACGAGACTTGTTGATGCGGAGGTTGAGATTGAGAGACTGAGGATGGAAAATCGATGGCTACGGCAGCAGGAGCAGTCTGATTGGGCACTTGGATTGACTGACGAACCTCCGCCTGCATATATTCTTGATTCAACAGACACTTGCTTTCAGATTTAGTTAGCCACAAATAATCACAAAGCCACGACAACCATTTCCCCGTATCCGTCAAAGATCTAGAGGTGACACTTTACTAGGAGCTGCATACTGATCGGATGCAAAAATGAGCCTGCCATGAAGTTGTCACTAAATGCTTCGGTGATGCAGAGATGCCGACACTCGGCAACCCTGATCAAACCTTGATCCAACACCCTTGCCGACTGGGATCCTCCGATCGAAGCTAGAAAACAGACGATACTGACAGTCGGTGAATTCTGAACCAACTGGAGTGGCTTGTGATTTTAATTACTGTAAATTGAGAAAACACCATAAGTTAAACAGAGGATGATCTGTCACAGGACTATGTGGCAATTTGATGGAATAGCAACCACAATTTCCTTGACCCACTTGACTGTCGTCATGGGGGGCTACTGCTGCGCTTGATTCAATCTCAGACAAATGTATTGAAACATCATATTTTCTGACATTTCATGGTAAAGCAATCACCGTCCTGTCATTGACAATGTGCATCAGAAACCTCTATATGTCAGATGACCTAACGACAGGCACCGCAAGCAGAAACTATATGACAGGCGACCTGATATCACCTCCTTTAAAGCTTGGGCGCACCCACCATCACTCTCTTTTATTCCAGCTTCGCAAAAAGGTGAGTGTAATACATGATTCTTCTGCACAATATCAATATCAATCCAGCTGTCACGCCAAATCATGGTGTCTATATTCCATCCTGAGGGTCTTCCCTCGAAAATATATGGCCTCGATGGACCTGCGCTCCGTGGAGCCGACCAGAGTCTAATCAGCATCACATTTGACGAGACTTTGAACTGGAAATTGGTGGCCGAGAACGCAACCCACAGCCATAAAATATATAATGCCATGCCAGCTCTTGTTGCTATCAATCTTGGTATTGATGGTAAGTTTATATTGAATTCCCACTGGCAGTTACATTTATCCGAGTCTTCCAGTTACTGAGGTCCAGACTTATGGGCTGCAACCTGAAAGTCCAAGCTCTTACACTGGACCGGATGACAATATCAATCTCGGCACTCAGTGGATGGGCTATATCCATGCCGACTTGGTAGAAACTCTGGCAGACAAGGTCAACAAAGGCCAACTTGATCATGGAAATTTGAGTATCCTAGAAGGCCTCACTCCGCACCTGGTTCGTGGCAGTCTCACCAGCATTGAAGATCCGTTAGTGTCTCCTTTATTCATGTTTATCAGCGGCCATTGTATTCAGTTGCTATCTAGAACATTATGGTACATTCCAAAACTCGGCTCAATGACTCAGCTCAGCACCATCTGGGCACGGCGAAGAACTCCAGTCATAGTTGGGATCATCTTGGCGGTGACCATACTACTCGCCCTTGGATTTGTCTTTCTGTGGAAATTGCGCCGCCGGAAACAACGCTCGCAAGTACGGGGCGTGTATCCCTATCCTTATCCCAAACCTCCTTCAGAGTTGATGGAACTTGAGCTACAGGAAGTCAAGACGAGTATGGATGCGCCTACAGCGTATTCCGAGCAGCGAGCTCGGGCCTTGCAAGATGATCTTCGAAATAGTCCTGCGCCACGCTCTCCATCCTTTATCTCCACTGCCTCGACAATACGGCAACAGATTTTACTGGAGAAATGTGAAATCGTCACAGCCCGTATCAAAGCTTTGGAATCTTTGGTGGAATCTTCCAGTATGAGGCTTACTGATGCAGAGGTTGAGATAGGGAGACTCCGAATGGAGAATCAACGGTTACGGGAACAAGAGCAGTCTGATTGGGCACTGGGATTGACAGATGAGCTGCCACCTGCGTATGCTGATCTAGTACAAGCCTCGTTACCAGGACCATCATCGGAACCTTGCGTAGCACAGGCTCTGATGAGGGATCATCCAATCTAGTAATCAGCCCTCGGCAACTGTGATGTGCAGTTACTGCCATAGAAACTTTCACAGATCCAGTCATTGCACATACTTAGCTCTGAACTTGTTTTTGAGTGGCTGTTGAACTTCTCCGGAACATTCAGTACTATAGTCCGTGTTCTCCTCAATTATCAGGGAACTGAGATTGATCCACAGATAGCAGCTCTCATTGGTGCTCGTTGGATGGGAGAGAAAGATGCCTAGGATTCTTCTAGCCAGCATGACGACCTTTATCGTTCAGCATGGATTTGAGTTGGCTCACTCACCTTTGTTCCTTCATGATGTTCCGCTTCTTTCTGTATGTTTCCATTCTGTAGCCATGCCTTCAAGAGCGATAGACTTATCATCGTTCAACCAGACTTTCTTCTCTTCCCCTACTTCCCCTGATAGGTATTGTCGCTCTCGAAATCACTGCACCCTCGACCGTGGCCTTTGAATCCGGGAGCATCTCGGGAACATGGAGCGAAGCAGACAGTACTTTGGATCGATTTTTCCTGATAATCCGGCACTCCAATGGAGTCTCGAACCCTGTGCTCACTCCACCCACTAGTGACTACTATGGACACTTCTAGGAAATCCTCTAGGGAATATGAAATGCGAGGTCTTGCGGGGAATCTCCTGCTTTTGGTCATTGTGTAGGCCTTTGATCAGCTTTCGGCTTCCCTTTATCGGATACTCATCTAGAAATTACAGGGACTATTCCATCCAGGCTTTCGAAGACTTCGAGTAATTTCGCATCCTTGACGGTAGTGAGCTCACTGAGACCATTCTAGCGGCCAAGAACCTTAGTTCGAGTCACATATTCCAAGTGATAAATGAGACAGGTACACCGGGTAGGTGAGAAATTTGTTCCAATGTTGTTCTGGAAACCTTATGAAATGATGCATGAATATTCAGTGGCCCAGTGATCACGAGCCAACCTATATCTCAACCTCGTTTATTTCCGATTTTGGGTGAGCGCCTCTGTTTCGATGATCGAAGAATCTGCACTGAAGCTCTTCGTTAGGTCAGGCCCAGTTTTCAATGTTATAAGAGCATCTTTTCCTGACTCTTACGCTACAGAGCCTCGACGGATAGGCCGTCTGCGACGCAGCACGGGCATATTGGAGCTGGTTCAAAGAGGTAAGAATTTCTTGTTTGAGTGGTTAATTAACCCAGGTACTAAGCCCAATCGTTCAAAGTATAGGGCCTACGACTCGGTGAGTGGAATGTTCATACTGTATGAAGTACCAATGTTTACATCACAGTGGCTTGCTCCACAACGCTAGCACCAGCACCTCAGAATCAACCTATCCCTCTGGATCTTCAGTCCCAATTGAGACGGACTCGGCATTGTTCAACGGGGCTGCCGGGGGTATGTGGACTATCTTGTACTATGTTGAAGCTTGAGCGTTTCCTGATGCTGCTCAGTGTGTTGATGCCAACTAGTACTTACCGTCCGACCACTCACAGGGCTTGAAGGACTCCCTCAGAGGCTAGAGGATCTTAGGGAAGATCTCGACTATCCCAAAGAACGGTTATCATCATTGGAAGTGTCTTGGAAGTGTCTTGGGATCCCTAGGCTTCATCGCTCTTGCGGCCATGTTCACGCTTCGACGATTTAAATGGTTGGCACGAGTTCCACCTTTCGACAAAGAACAGCTTGGGTTTGAAAGATCCTAGAGTCGTAGCATATTGTTGGAAACTACGCATCATGTTCAACGAGGCATCAGTCCATTTCCATTGGTCACACAGCCCGATATTCGGCGAGACACGAAAGGAGTAACCGGCCTGGAAGGTCAGCCAACTGTTGAATTGTCTCAGATTGATCCAGGCCCTGGAAACATCCCAGAAATTCTACCACAATCCGAGCATGCGTCGGCTAGATGCTGCAGTTGCAGGAACTAGTGGCGGCTTCGAGTACGCGGCTTGTTAATGCCGAGACCGAGATTAAAAGACTCAGACTTCAGATCCAGGGTGTCCGGAGTCAGGAGCATTTTAATTGGGCGCTTGGGTTGACATCACCATCACCACCTGCATATATTGATCCAGTACGAAGCTCTTGATGCAAAGAATATTTCATCCGCAAAAAATGCCATGATCGTAATTACCCGCGGCCTTCAACTTCCTTTTGTAACATTCCGACGACAACATTCAGTCATGAGGTTGGCTGAATCAACAGATGCTGAGCTGCAACGTTTGGCAGTGATGTGATAGATAGATAGATAAATTACACGGTATACGTCCCTAGTAGAAAAACCGGAGTTCTGGAATTCTCCTGATGAGTCCAGCGCAGAGTCCAAGAGACCCCCTCATCATTGTCCCAGCACAATTGAAATTGTTGTCATGACTCCACAGATCAAAACAGGAGGGTATCGTCATCCTAAAATGAGGAACATTCTTGTTCAATCATCTGATCAAGCCGTTGAAAAGTCGGATGCAATTGATTGACATTAAAGGTGATGCGGCAGGAGGAGATAGTGATTTGGATACAATTTGGCTGATAGTTGACTTCAGCAGTGACGGCTCAGATGCGTTCAGTGACTTCGTGACCACCTCTGGTAAATCATCTGGGGTCTACAAACTTGACTCTGGTGGAGCTCTCAAAACTGGGTGAGCCTTCAGTTTTTGCTCTCTGAACAAAGCATATGTGCTGATTCTTGCAATGGTAGTGAACATTCTGTCCAAGCCTTCCAAGATCTCTCGTAACAGTCACTTTCCATTCATTAGATGGTCATGTAAACTGAGCGCTCCATAGGGGGAACACACCTTTAAGCACCAGGCACACATTCCAAGTCATAGATGTGGCCAGCACTACAATCTCAACTGCTAGGTGAGCAATTGTATTGTTGCAAGATATATTTTCACATTTAAATCAGGTATGTGGCAGTCTGTGATCTTCACAAGGATCTATTGATAGACATTTTGCACCAAGATCAACGGCTAAAACATCTGCGACAAATCAAGTCGGTACTGGTTCCGAGAGGTCATTATCTTATTCTATATCACTTCAAAAATCCAGAGACTCACTGTTAGTATCAGTTTGACCAGGCCTGCAATGTGAATGAGTGTTGATATCCAGTGGCAATGTTTTACTGATGCATGTTGCCTTGACAGCACCAGCAGCTCAGAATCAACCACTCCATTCAGTTCTTCTGTCACATACTCAAGCCTGGCATCATTCCCTGCCGAGTATATCAATTCATGCATTAGCCACTGCGTAGAAATTCATATTGTCTGACAGGACTCAGGGAAATACCTCCTCGACCCAAGTGGGAGCTCCCATCAAGTCTCATTATTCGAAAAGAAATTCCATCATCATTGGAAGTGTCCTGGGATCCCTTATGCTGATCGCTCTTGTCACCATATTTGTGTTGCGACGACCCAAATGCATGGCACAAGTTCGATGTTTTGATGAAGAACATCTTGGATTCCATAGATCCATGAATCATGGAATATCACAAGAGAACTTCCAGCCTGTTCAACAAACCATCAGGCCATTTCCATTGGTTACACAGTCTGATGTTCAGGGGGAGGTCAAGGGAACCGCAGAACCTGTGGAACCTCGAGCAACTGTTCAGCTGTCCAAGATTGATCCCACTACTGCTGCTCAAAACATACCAGAAAGACTCCAACAATCTGACCAAGCCTCAACCAGGACAATGCTATTGGAGGAATTGGTGGCCTCGTCCAATACACGACTTATTGATGCCGAGGCTGAAATTGAAAGACTCAGACTTGAGATCCAACGGGGTCAGGGTCAGGAGTCCTTTGGATTCAGGGATGAGCCACCACCAGCATATGTTGATCAAAGACGAGGTTCTTGATGCAAGGTACATTCTTATGGTCGTTTTATCTACAGGCTATTTGGAATGGTATCTCCACTTGCTCACATATGATATACAATATCAGTGGGATAGAGTCTGTCCTTCGGCAACAGGCACAAGTCCCCATGTGGATTCCATTGTCTTTCAGTCACTGACTGTATCCATTGCTTCTCAGATAGGTCTGGGATCAGGCCATCCTGCAAGACTTTATATATGATGGCTTCATGGTACTATCTAAGCAGCTCATGACTTTCCACTGTCTTTTTTGTTGCAGCACCCAGCCTGCAATCATTTTGGTGCATTCCACAGATTGGTGGACTCATATTTGCTGCTTGATCAATGATGGCCTCTTCCCCACTAGTCTCCCCGATGTGGCTGTCCTGAATTTTGCTTGCACCCAACAAACGAGCCGACATGTGAGACATTGAGATTACCAATCCAGACCAGCAACAAATGGCTTTGATCTGAAATTGAAGACTACACCAAAATGAACTTGATGGCAACTTCCGCGCCTGTGGGAACTGCCATGTGATCCCCGTGTTCTTTGATGGCAGAGCTCTGAATGTTGATCATACCCCACAAACACAAGTCGGACTTGTAATAAGCTCTAAGTCTGAAAATGTAAATTCATCTGTACCAGAAAACTGTCTTGTAATGTCATGTGTACCTTCTTTGTAGTTTCACTTCATGCGATGCCACTATCCTACACCTTCCCAATGTCGACCCTTGCCATGGAGGTTGCTTTGATTCCAAGTATGGCCCTGAAATGCTGGGGATATTTGAACAGACCAAGGAGTCAATTGAGCCCAACATGGTGTCGGAGAGCAAGCCATAACTTCAGACTATTTATCATTTGACTGGCAAGGGCCTGACATTGTCATTGGTCCCCATTATCAGTAATTTTAGACCAAAATGTGTCCAACATGGAAAGCACCTGTTCTTCCGGGTATTAGTACACTCAGGAGCCTTGTGTCGCTCCTTGAGAACTCTCCAAAACGCATGCTGGGTGTGAAAAGTATGATATCATTCATACCAGCCACTACTGTGCTAGTGGGAAAGTCATCAGGTGACTATCCCATTAAGGGCAGTCTTGGAGCTGGTCTGGGGACTGCTACGAGCTCACAAGTAAGACTCATAATGCAAGTAGGCTTGCTTAATCTGACACTGATTCAAAGCTACATGCCTATGTTCGGCAGTCCTGATCCGATTGTCGCCCTGACCAATCAAATTAATCACTCATCAATTTGATTTTGAAGTCGGCAACAGTGAACGGCTCTTGTTCGATCATCATGCCCTTGAAAATTTCTTGATCACTGATCTCAGTTCAAACATTGGGCAAGCTTGACACTCCAAAAGTATCCGCCATCATGAAGTGTTCTTTGCTGCGCAAGAAGGATGCTCGGCATTCTCTTTAATGACCTAAAAACTGTCATCTTGAGGATCGGGTTCAAGTTGGCTCATTCCCTTTTGTTCTTTCACAATGTTGCTCTTTATTTCGTATGTCTCAATTTCTGTGCCCGCATTCTCAAACAAAATCACTTATTGTGAATATAGATATCTCTATATTCCATTGCTGGGAGCGGCCGCTTTTGGAATCACTCTACCGTTAACTGTTGTCTTCCGTAGTAGTGTTTCTGTAACCTGGACGGGAGCGGGCAGCGACTTGACCCTGTTTTTCCTGATACTCGACTTCAATGGCAACGAGGACCCGCGCAACATCCTATTCAACCCTATGTCTACGTCTGGTGAAAATTCTGGTCTCTATACAATCCAGGGTTCTATCAGCTTTACAAGTAGGGATCCTTTGAATACTGGGTGAGTGTGACTTGTTGAATTTGCTGAACCCTCCAAGATGGAGTATAACTCTTGGACTGGTAGCGAACATTCCATTCAGGCCTTCCAAGACCCATTGTAATAATTTTCCTATTCATTAGAGGGCGTTTCAGCTAACATGTCTCTTAGCGGCAAGGAGCCCCTGAGCACTATGCACATATTCCAAGTTGTTGATGCAGTGATCCCAACAATCCCAACTCTGAGGTGGGACATTTGGTTCAATGATCCGCTTCAAGTTTTTATGAAATGATTGCTGAATACTCAGTGACTCAAAGATCGCGAGCCAATCCACGTTTTCAACTCTCAAATCATTCCTTTCTGATGATCTTGGGTGAGCCATGATTGTTCTACAGATCTATACTAACATGGGCATTAGGTGAGTCACACTGTGTGATTCAAACCAGAATTTGCTTGACATTTGCCACAGAAGCTCGACAGTATCATTGGGATCAAATCAAGTCAGTACTGGTTCCCAGAGGTGACTATATCTTTCCATATTGGTGTATTGATCCAAGGACTCACTAATGATATCAGACTTAAACCTGCGACGTAAATGAATGTTTATTTCCAGTGACAACATTGATCTTACTCCCATTGTCTTGAAAGCACCAGCAGCTCGGAAACAACCATTGTCACCCGTCCCTCTCTCACAGCCAACACCAGCTCCGCATCATTGCCTACTGAGTGCATAAATAAACATTCCTTTTTGTCCAAAAACTCATATCGTCCAACAGGACTCAGGGCAATAATTCATCAGCCCCAGGATCTTATGCCAAGTCTCAATCCAGAAAAAAATCCATCATCATTGGGGCTGTCCTCGGATCCGTCACACTCTTTGCTCTTTTTGCCATACTTGTGCTTCGCCGATCCAAATGGGTCGCACAAGTTGGATATTTCAGCAAAGAAGACCGTGGAACATCAAGATCTGAGAACCCTGGCATATCATTGGAAACTGGACAGCCTGATCAAGGCATCAGTCCAGTTCCATCCGCTACACAGCTTGATCCTCGGCAAGAAGTAAAGGGAATGACTGAACCGGAACCTCAACCAACTGTCCAACCATCTCACAGTCGTCCCAACACCACTTGCACCATTTCAGACAATGTACACCAATCTACCCCAGTACCAGCCAGGATGCTGACATTGGAAGAATTGATGGTGTCATCGAGTACGCCGCTTGTTGAACTCCAAAGGATGAGACTGGAGATCCAGGGGTTCCAAGATCAGGACCAGGTGGATTTGGAAACTGAGTCCAAAGATGATGAACCCCCAGCGTACAGCGTTCGTTGATCTGTTTCCTCGTTTTGACTCTTGATTAGTATGAACACCTTAGTATGTTGAAGAATATAAGGCAAGTCCTGAAGTTGTTGTTCCTTGACTCGGTTGATCCAGAGATGCCGATGTCAGGTATCACCAGGGGCAGAGACCGAGGCATTCCATCTGGAATGCCTTACACCCCTTCCGAAGGCATTCCAGAGGCATTCCCTGATCATGGGGCTGCCATGTGACATGGCTTTTGTTCGCATCTGGGCCTGTGCCTGGGAACTGAATGCCCACTGGGTGATGACACCACCATATGAGTCATCACAATCCTGTGTTTTCACAAGTCCGACATTGGTCTTCTTGAGGCTCTAGTAGCCTCACATCACAATTATGCATGGGAAAATACAATAGGCACTCCACAATGACTGATGCATGGAGTGCATAGCAACTTTCATTAATCAGCAAACACACTGAAGACAAATAGAAGCTGGACTATGTTCAACAACGGACTTGTGAGAAGCGACAATAATGATGAGTCAGCTATGTGCCTCATCACCCAGTGGGGCATTCATTTCCCAGGCCCAGGCCCAGATGCGAACAAAGGCCATGTCACATGGCAGCCCCATGATCAGGGAATGCCTTGGTCTCCGCCCCTGGTGTATGTAGTCCTGATGAAAATCATTGCCATGGTGATCCTCCGGTCAAAGATCACGCAGCAGTATATGGCTCATCCCAGGACTGTCATCATCATTCTAAACATCTACCCGGGTTGCCCTTGACGGTCTCAAGGACTTTGCCTGCGTGAGATGGATGCTCTAGGATTCCCGAGATGACCTGAATACCCTTGGACTTTTGGTGTGGACTCAATCTTTGACTTCTTGCCTTCATTCCATTTGTTCCCCAATGATATCCCTTTTTATTTTGTATGTTGCCATTTTCCAGCGGTGCCTTGAAAATAATTTGACCTACCGTGAATATAGAGCTCTCTTTCTTCCCTTGATGGGAGCTGCTACTTTGGAAATCACAGTACCTTTGACCCTTGTCTTTCATGGCAGCGTGTCTGGGACTTGGACTGGAGCAGACAGAGGTTTGGCTGGATTCTTCCTGATAGTTGACTTCAATGAGCACTCGGAGCGCCCGCCATTGAATGCCATCACACCTGTCCCAACTTCTGGTAAATTCTCTGGGGTGTATACGTGGCAGAGCACTGAGTCGAATAATGCACTGAAATTGGACGTCGGGTGAGCCTTCAACTTGTTTACTCTCCGTAGCAGACTCTAATCCACGGAATTTGTAGGGAGCATTCAATCCAAGCTTTCCGAGACCTTGAGTGATTTTCCGACTCTCAGAGACGATGATTGATCAAGCTAACGGTTTTCATAGCTCACTCACGCCTTTGAGTTCCAGCCATATATTCCAAGTCATCAGTGCAACAAGCACCACACATAGGTGGGACATTAATGCTCCTCTTCATGTCCTGATTATGATTGATATTATTCAGTGGTCTTAGCAACTTACCTGTCAGCACGAGTCGATCAGCATCTTCAACCTCAAAATCCTTCGTTTCCGATCTTGGGTGAGCATTAATAGTCTGGTTAATGATCAGCAGATCTGTACTGAAGTATGATCTCAGGTGAGTCCGAGCTTGTGATCTTGGAACAGAAGAGCAAGTTTCCTGATACTTTGTAGAGGCTCGACAACTGCAACGTCTGCATCAAATCAGCCTAGTGCAGGGTCCCACAGGTAAATAGCGCTTCTTCTGCTGCTCTATTCAATCCAAAGACTCACTGTAACAGCGTGGAGAGCCCCACAATGTCAGTATCATTGATATCCAGTGGAAATATGCGATTGATATCCGTCTCCTTGACAGTAGCATCACGTCAGATTCGACTTCATCTTCCAGCTACTCTGTTTCAATCAACACAAGCTCGCCATTCTCCCCTACTCAGTAAATCCAAAATTCTACTTACTATCGAGACACTGATGTCATTTCCCAGGACTCCGACCCCATCGGCACAGGGATCTCACGTCATGTCTCAGGGATCCAAAAGAAATTCCATCATCATTGGAAGTGTTTTAGGATCCCTTACTTTCGTTGGTCTTGTCACCATATTCGGGCTTTGGCGATCCAAATGGATGGCACAAATTCGACGTTTCGACAAAGAACACCTTGGACTAACAAGATCCGAGAGTCGTGGAGCTGCACACCCCAATCAACAAGGCATCAGTCCATTTCCATTGGTTACAGAGCCTGGATATCGGCGAGAAAAAGGGAGCGCTGGACAGGAAGCTCAACAAACAGTGCAATCATCGCAGAGCAATCTCATTGGAAACATCCTGGAAAATGTCCCACAGCAATCCGAGCGGGCGGCAGCCAGGGATCTATTACAGGAATTGATGGCATCTGCGAGTACGCGCCTCGTTGAGCTTGAAAGACTCAGACTCGAGATGCGTTCAGCAGATGAGTTGGAGGACAAGCAACCTCCATCGTACGATGACTTGGTTCGTTGATCTGTCACTAGGTATGATGAAGAAGTGTCTACAGATTGAGATGTATTTATATTTCACATGACTGGGTGATGGAGTCTTTCATTGGGTAACTTGAGTCTCTCATATTCCGATTTTTGTCAAAACAATGGATGATATACACTTGATCATGCCCACTCACTCAAAGTGTAACTCGTTTTTCACGACGAAATTGAGCACATTCTAGGAGCTTGTTACTCCCATTGTCTGAATAGTCCGCGGTACTGTTGTTACAAAAAGACAAATATAAGTGTCGCTAGCAAATTGATTCGAAAGGTCAAGTTGCCAGCAAGCAGACGAAAGTTCGAATACAAAATCACGACCTCTTTTCACCTGGTCGCCAGCTGACGCTGTCTCAAGATCGCCGCTTCTCTAGCCTTCAGGAGTTCCTCCAGCAGAGTAACTCGCTCCGTCAGAACCTCTCTCAAACCAATCCTCCCTTCGACCGATGCCTGGGTGCCCCCCATACCATCCAAAAGACGTTTCAGCTCCGAGACTTCGTGACGCAAATCCATGCCTTGCAGTGGATTACGACTTCTAACAGGAAGTGGTGCTATAGGTGACAAAAGATGACCAGGTTCTGTGGGCATTTGAACCTGAGCAAATGGAAGAGAGGAAGCTGGAAGTGTCAAGTCGTCCCTTGGAGGCGTCGCTGGAGTCGTGACAATCGTAGGAATTGGAATCGGTAATTGCGGCGGGCTGGGACCGGCCTGGGAATTTCGTTTCTCGATGATGTCGTAGTGAGAATAGCCGTAGGATGGCAGAGGCTCCTTTTCATCTCGAAGTTGTTCATCGTTCTGTTCCTCATCTGCACTGATATCGATGACGCTAGGAGAGCTGCGCAAGGAAGAAGCGAGGGCTGCTCGAACCATCTTTTCATGGTAGAATTTGTTTGTTTCTCTCTTTCTCCTTGACCTTCGTCTCAGAGCAATGAGGCAGAAGGCGAGCAGAGCGAGAAGAACAATGGCTCCAACGACACTGCCTGCGATGATCAATGTTCGCGAGGCTTTTGTGACCCGGGATAACGATTGAGCCGAGCTGGTGGGGCTATTTATAGCGGGATACTCAGGCCCAAGGTTCAAAGAATAGAAATATAACGACTCACCGAAGCGGTGAAGTAGTAGACAGTACAGGTACTGTAGATGATGCAGTTGCTGCCTGCGTTATAGCAACAGAGCTACGTCGCTTTAGATTGTAAGAACTCAAAAGGGGAGGATGTTTCTCACCCGGCAGGCGCGGTAGGGGTACTATTGCAAATTTCTCAGTGTCCCATTCAGATCGTATGCGCCACTCACCCTACGGCGCTGATTTGAGTACTGGTGCTACTCTCCGTCAATGCAGTCGATATTGAAGTGCTTTGCAAAATCAGTTACTTGCCAATGGATCAGAGGAGTATCTACCTATTAGTAGTCGGCGCCTGTCTGTTTGAAGGGGTCAGGAAGCATCGATGGTGAGCCCATCACTAACTTACCCTCCTGTGGCAGAGGCGGTCGATGTTGGAGCGTCAGTCCTATAAGAAAGAATGATATGAGGTATTTTCGCAACTTGACTTGAACTCGTACTTGGAAGGCTCCCCACCGTCATCCGGATCGGAGTTACTGATTGTGAATTTATTGCTGGATGCCAGTGGGGGAGGTGGGCCATTCTTTGAATTTAACGGTGTCAAACTGGGTATAGTGTATTAGGACAAGATAACAGATTGATAATTGCAGGCCTACAATGAGTTTGGATCATCCTTGAAGGCCTCTATAATCCATTGCCTGGCGGAATTAGCCTCAGAAAAGTGCTCTGATATCAACTGAAAGAGTGACATACCCCGCCACTGCCGGACAGATGGGGAACGAGAAGGCGATCCCTTCAGATTTGCCATTACTCTTAACCTGATTCAATGCAATGGGAGGTAATGGTCCACTTTGGATATCAGTCTGAAGAGCCTGCAGAAAAAATGAGGATGGATCTGATTTGGCTCTAGTCCAGTTTCCAGAACATGGTTGCCCGGCATAGAGGACTGGCGGAACAGATAGACTGAGAGCCAGGGTTCCACCCGTTGCGTAGAATGCCAGAAAACTGAAGAATATCAGCCACTCTTCCAACTAATAAACCCAACGAACCATAGACCAGGCAACATTGCAGGAGTAAGGGAAGGAGCGCGAGGGGACGAGAAGATCTAAGAGAGAGAGGATGGGCTATCCATCATCTCAACTGTGCACAGGAATACTTCTATTGATATTGATCATCTTTGGCAATACCTGTGCCTACGGGAACGAACAATGCCTTCATCAACGCCGCAGCATACTATATATCAATCACTGTCGGAAGTATTTACAAATATTGGATGGAGATTCGACGGCTATGTATGATTAGTTCCCGAGAGCTACTAGCTTGATGGGAATCTGATCTGCGGGAGAACGTCACTGAGCGTGATTCATATGAATGCTAAGGGACCAATTTTGATGAGATGGATGTATTTGGTCATACCGTGATATCATAGACGTCACTTGATCATCCTTTCCCAGGATTGTAATTTGAGCTTCGAGACCTGCGAGGATGGCGGATTGACGCAAGTGTGCTTCGTAAGAAGGCCGCCAGTAGGCAGCCATCAGCACATCTCGGCACCAGTCAGACGGTTTTGGGAAATTAAACTTGCCCGGGGATGTTTTGGCGGAGAGGAGTGCGGGATGGTGGAGGAGGGGGTTGCGTAGAGATGGGAGGCGGAGATGTTGGGCACGGAAATGCCGAAAAACATACCCCGGCATTGTTCGGGAGAGTGGCACGTGGAGTTCCCACGTAGAGGGTGCCAAGCCACGGTAGCTACAAAAAAAAGATGATTCTATTCAGGCAACCCGGTTGCTGACAACAACCCGCGCTGGAAGCGAAGGAGGGTTGCCGACTAAGTTTATGAGGATTGCTGAGATCACCAAGTCCGGCCGTGAGCGTGACAAAGGCCGTTATCTATAGATAAGATTGGCAATGAGATAATACCAACACCACTTGAATATCAGCTTCCAGCAGAGTCAAACCATGCAGAGACTATCATATTGTGGTACTTCACAGCATGTGTGACACAAGAACAAATGATTCTGCCTCGACTCGAGAAACTCGTGCAAATGAGCTGCCAAAGAGAGCCGGTGCCCTAAAATTTGGTCACTTCTCGACAATCAATGTGTTGTAAGGCTCTATATCTAAACTGCCTTTCAAGCCAGAAAGGGCTGTGAGAGAAATGGAAAGCACAGATGTATCAATTGTCTGCCATAAGTAGTGTATTTATACTATGCACGACTCAGAGACTCATGTTTATCTCAAGACAAGGCTAGCTGTCTGGGTCCAGATGCTTCAGAACTAGAGGAAATAAGTAATACCATATTGTATCCAAGATTGGTTTGAAAGGCTAGGAGGTGGGCACTTTATGGGTCTCACTTGAAGTCACACCTCCTCAGGTGCTGTATCTATGGTATGCTAGGAGCACCAAAACATATGAACAGGTCAAAGATCAAGAAGCCGTACCCCAAATACATATATGTCATCCTGGAGTCAAATGTCGCATCAAGAGTTACAAGAACAGTGAAATAACTACTTAATTATAAAGAAGAAACTGAAGTCTCGTGTTGCACGTGGTTGCTGGCCCGGCAACCAGGTTGTTGATTAGATTAATCCCAAAAAAACCATAGTAAAGATCTGGTATGATTAGTGTCACTTCAAGTGGTCCCTGTCTCTCTATATGACGGAGGAGGAGAGTCGGACACTTCTAGGGCCCAATCCGACTGTTCCTGGTCCCTTAACCGCAGATTCTCAGCCCTCAGCCGTTGTATTTCGGCTTCCGCATCCTGAAGTCGAGGTACCAATCCTTCCAGATCCGCAATGCGAGCTGTAACACTCTGCGATTGTGCTCGAATATGTTGCTGACGAACAGTCGGTGCCTCGGACACGGTTGTCGGAGACCCGGAGTCTGGATTTGAATCAAGATTATGATTCTCTGAGTCATGATCCTGTGCTAGCGGGACCCGTGCAGGCTGGGGATGCTCGTTGAAGGCTGTGATGATCATTTCTTCTCGTTTCGTTCTGCGGCGACGAGCCCGACGCGGGCTACAGACGAAAAACAAAATGACCAACATGAGCAGCACTGCCCCCACCACGGAGAAACTTATTATGCGGCTGAGAGATGTGCCAGGGGATATAGCAGAGCTAAGAACGAAATCATTGTCATGTTTTCCACGGTGAAGATATCACTGCTGACTTTGATGCGCAGTGACCTAGTGCCACGAGAAGCATGATAATACTGATATGAGACGGTATTTTAGCTCGGATCTCTGAATAGAGGAAGATAAAACGCACCATAGTAGCAAAATCATCTCAAGAACAAAGACAAAAGCAAAGAGAAACAGGGCGATGAAGGTAGGAGAGATGAAGAGCTGAGCATCATCCCAGCCGAATTCTTGGCATCCACGTTGCAGGTGTTAGACATCCCCACGGAAGCCATGGACAAGGCGCAGATGAAAGACTTGTTTCCGTTTCCGATATGCGGGGAGCCGAATTGGGACCCGGAAAGTCTATCCCCTGAATCTCCAGCATATTAAATACATATATACTTGACTCTCTCGAGACAAACACCCTTGTCATACTTGCATTAAGTACTAGATATCTCTTGAATTGAATATGCACCATAACCAATCGCCTCGGCAGAAGGATGAGATTTTATGTAGGCTGCGGCCAGGGCATAGGTTTTTTGCAGCGCCAGTGCGAGCGCGCAAGCGGCTGCAAGCGCAAAGGCAAATCAGTGGATGGAGCGGCCCACAATGAAAGTGGGTGCATAGATATCAGAATATGTGTTGAAGAGCTCACAATGAACGCTCCACAATGTCCTCAAGGTCTTGAAAACTTGAAAAAATTTGACTCTGATTTAGCCCCGACCTTGTATGGCGCTTTCATGACGCTTTCAAGATCTTTCATGCCATTTGCATGATCTTGCACTCCGCTCTCATGCTCTTTCATGGTCTTCTCATTCACTTCCATGAAATTATATCCTTGGCTGCCATTTTACTGATAAAGGTTGTCTGTGAGGGATTTGAAGCATTCAGAGCCGAGACCAGAGGTGGTTGGGTCAATATTCCTCCTTTAAGACAATACATAGAAAGTTGTTTCAAGTCACTATTAGGAAATATATGCAGAGATATATTTCATTACTTGATCTTCATCAATTAATACAGCCTATGATCCACCGTCAAGCCGAGGAAAAAACCCGCCTACCGGACCATGTTTAAATGACTCCCCTGTCCTGTTAAATGGAAAACAGTGGGATTATCATATTTTGGGAGAGCTCAGTTCTTGAAATATGAGCAGAAATACCATTGCTGGTATAAAAACAACAAATCACTGTTGCAACATTCCCATGCTCGCATCAAGGCATCAGCGCTCGCATCAACCTTGCACAGTGCTTGCACTTGCGCTGCAAAAAACCTATGCCCCTGCGGCCAGGTGTGTAATTCTTCTGGAAAAGAAGCCAACGGGTGGTGTGGAATGCACCCTAATGATAATATTCTGGACCAATATTGGCAAAGGGAAAGACCCGAGAGATATGCGCATCCATTTTACAATGTACAAAAGTCAGTTGAGTCACAAAGTCAACATTATTGAGAACCATCGATGAATCCTTTGGAGACACAATTTCTTTGAGCTACGTTAAACGAGAGAAATATGTTACCCATGTTGGATGACATGTCTCTAGGTCGCGCCTATGGTGCTTCTCTATACATATCTTGGCGGGAAAGAACTCCACTATCGAAATTGTTATAATTCAATTTACGGTGACAATGAGAGAGAATTTCTTGAGAAAGACGCGTGAAAATCAATGCATGTCGCGTGTAGACCGCAGAAAATGGAGGACGTTTCTGAAATGGGACTTCCGCGTTCAAGAATTTCCGCACGGAAATCAAGACGGAAATTGTGCCGTTCGGCAGCACTCAGGGGTGACTCTCACATTATCCTTGGTGCTATGCTGGATGTCACAGCTAGATACATGGATACCGTAGACATACTTATAATGATCAATAGTGACTCGAGAACCTTAACCTTGCTCGAGCCAGTCCATCAAAATGGATACTTACTCTGCAGGGGCTTGAAACGCCTGGTTGAACCTGGAAATGCTTCAAAATGCTCGAATCTATGCGGTGAGCCGGTAACTTACTCGACGCATGTATGAACTTAACTGCCGCCGTGTCCTCTGGACCATCATTTCGGTGAATTATGAATTGGCGGTTCAGTTCAGCTTTTCAGGGTTAATCAAACACACGTGTCATCCTATGATTCAGACGAAGTACATTAACCACCATGACATTGAGCACAGAGCTGCGCTGTCTCTTCTTCAACTTTGATATTGCTCTAATAGCTCCTTTTTCGCCCAGCGGTCCTTGAATAGTGCCAAAGCAGTGGAGAGTAGGTACATATCAAAGGCCCGTCAAATGCTGCAAGAGCTGTTTATGTAACCGTCGACAGTCCATTTGCACTGCCATGCAGATAATTTAATCGCAGCCCGTGTCGATTCAGGCTCCGCTTGGGCAGGCCGCTCTTTGCCGGCGGAAATTCTGCCGGTCACATGTCGTCCACCCGCGGAGAATCGGATTCAGAAACTTTGTGAGAAAATGAGCACAAAGACGGTAGGATGAGAGAATACCAAAACCACGTGCTGTCTGTCAAATAGATGCCAAGCAATTCGCACGGCCCTTTAACAGACTTATAAACTACAAGACGAATCGAGAGCTGTATACCTGACCAGTGACTGTACATTTTTTGTTCATTTCAGTACTTCAAGTGGTCCCTGCGATACTCGGCTCTCTATATGACGGAGGAGGAGAATCGGTTAATCCTCTTGCCCAATCCGACTGCTCCTGGTCCCGCAACCACTGATTCTCAGCCCTCAGCCTCGCTATTTCGGCTTCTGCATCATGGAGTCGAGGTACTAATCCCTCCAGTTCCGTGATTTTAGCCGTGATATTCTGGGACTGTGCTCGAAGATGCTGCTGACGAGGAGTCGGTGCCTCGGAAACGGTTGGAGACGGCGGCAGTTGCCTCTGATCAATGTTGCGATGCTGTGAGTCATGATCCTGTGCCACCGCAATGGCTAGGTTCTGACTGAAATGGAGGATGTGGGTTTGACTCGAGGCAGCGACCTCTCCTTGGTCGAGGGCCATGCTACGCATTTCTTCTCGGTTTTCTCGTCGTCGACGAGCCCGACGAGGGCTGCAGAAGAAAAACAACATAAATAGCACGAGTAGGACTGCCCCCGCCACAGAGAAACTTATTATGACTGAGGATAATTTACCAGAAGATGAATTGGACCTAAGAAAGAATGATGATATTTCCATGAAGATATTGCAGACTCACGTGCAATGGCCCAGTCCCACCAGAGACATGACAACACTAGTCCAAGAGCCAATACTTCAGTGCCTATCTCAAACATAAACTGGACACAAACACACCCCAGTTGCCCAAGCATCTCAAAAATTCGGAGAGAAAGCAACAAATAGGACGATGAAGGTAAGAAGTACGAAGAGCTGTCATCATTTTGGCCTGTCCAAAAGTTACTTATCATTCCACGAAATCCTGGATATCCCCACGGAAACCATCGACAGGGGACGGGTAGACATGTCAGACCCCAGAGCCGATTGAATACGGACCGGGACACAGCGAAATTGATCGCAGTCTATTCTGGGCTGCATCCCACTCAGCCTCTTGGTAGCCAATGATCGATATTCACGAATGAAACGAAAGACTATTGGGCCGCGTTATTGAAGTTTTGACTTTGATCTGTTTGTTCTGAAGCGACCTTTCGCTCCAAATCCACGATGGAGCCCTTTCTGAAAGAATGGACTTTCGAGTTGGGCAGCTGATTCCCAAGGAACTCAATTTGACTGCAAGAGAGTTTCTGTATGTCTGGTGAATATGTGACAGGAGACTCGAGAGGATCTCACTGTCAGAGTTTAGCTTCACGGTGCATTGACGATAAAGACACCTCCCTAGAAGATGTGCGTGAAAATCGATATACTATCAATGGTTGGTTAGTCAGCCACCGGCAGCGCAGCAGGAATTGATTAAGCTATGACTGATTTCCCAAGCCGCATCGCCTCTCCCAATAAGAATTTCAGGTCCATCAGCACATGAAACAGAATTGGGACAAGATAAATTGAAGTGCAAGGGTGAAGAACCAGAGTTCTGCAAAAATTCTTCTCAACACTTCACTCACACTTCTCGACACTTCGATTCTCGGTTTCCTTTTTGGGCCATGTTATGTCATCATTGTTGACATATTTCTTGCTTCACCGCATCACTATGGAGCGAGTTGCTGAACTTCATCAGTCATTGTACAATGTAAGCTCCTAGAATGGGTGTATATAGCTTATAAGGTCCCCACATGTTGAAGCCATCACTTCATAGTATTATCCGACTCTCAAATGAGTTATGAGCAGGACCACCACCCGCATTTCCTCAATGATCACTTTTAGTGGCAAAGCTTGCTGTTTTAAAACACCATTGAAGAACTTTCATCAGTTTGTATGATGTATGTTGACTTTGGGCCAACTCATGCATGACTCTTTGCCACTGCTCCATGGCACTTCAGTTTTTATTCATGACACTTCAGTCTCTTCTTGATCTATTGTTTGTGCTTGGTCAGAAAGTGACCCAAAGATGTCAACTATGTCATTTTCTGTTCTAAATATGGGCTAGCTCCCAATGAGCTGTGGAATACAATGTAGCTCATAACATAAGCCAAATGGGCATTGGAACACATCATATCTTTTGCGTGCACTTCACTCGCGGCCAAACGGCGAACTGGCATGTTGACTTGATCATTGCAATAGTTGGGACCATGCTTTGAGAGACCAAAGTGAGAAATAGCCAGAACATAGACAATAAACTCACTTCCAATTCAGATTCCCCTTCAATGTATGGCTCATAGCCTTCTCGAGGATCAAGGGCAAACGGCGAATTTTTTTGGCCGAGGTCACGTGGATGTTACTGTCATGTCAACTTGCATCTCGCTGTTCAATTACATTTCTGGCTCAAATGTGGAACATGCGATGCTTCAAACATGTTTTGACTGGCTTGACAAAGTCATCCTCAATTCTTTGCCAACTCTTTGATCAGCACTTCTCAACACTTCACTGACACTTCTTGACACAAACCGACACTTCAGGACTCTTTCCTCAACACTTCAAATTTCTTCACACACTTCACACAACACTTCAAAAAACCTATGCCCGAGTCGACGGATCGCACTGCACCGTCAACCGATCACCACCAGGCCAGCGGCCATGCTATAATGAGTGAATGGCCGACTACCTGGGGGTGGCCGACCAACTGACCATCGATAGTATGTCGCGTCAAATACACCGGGAAATTCACACAGCCCTTAGCAAATTTCTGGATGGCAGATAGGAAACAGACATGGATATGATACAGTGAGATTCTCGTAGTGGTCCAGACCCTAATATCGGACGTATCTTGTTGCTTGCTCCAATATTGGCAAAAACTATCCAATTTCGCACAAACGGACGACACGATTATAGCGAGTACTGGTGACTTGGCTGAGAGGCATCATTTCCAGGGAAACAGCCTCCCAAACGCCCAATCTTGATCTAACGACCCGCTGCGGCTGTCTACACTGCATCAGAAAAGGGTGTTTCGGGATCGTCGAGTCGGTCGCGGTCACCTGACGCGGGTGTCGGGACCTACATACTATGTTACATAACATAGTTCATCCTTAATGAATGGAAACAGAACTCAGTTCATGAGATTCTGTGGCAACTCCATGGTGACAAACCTTTCCCCAGTCCCGCTTGAGGTTTTGCTGCAGATAAGCCGGGTCGCATTCTTCCGGTTTGGATAATCATATCCATTCTGGACTACAGGATGAATTCGGTATACTTCAATAATGACTAGCAATTCTGGGTTGATGTTATTCTTTCAAGTAGTCGCTGCGATACTTGGCTCTCTATACGATGGAGGTGGGGAATTGGGTATCCCGCGTGTCCAATCCCCCTGGTCCTGGTCCCTTAACCACTGATTATTGGCCCTCATCCCCTGTCTTTTTGTTCCCGCACTCATAGGTTGAGGTACCACTCCTTCCTGCTCCGGGCTTCGAGCCGTGATAATCTGTTGTTGGCGAATCGTCGGTGTCTCGGAAACAGTCGGACCCACCGACAGGCGAGGATGATCATTCAGAGGTTCTGAGTTATGATCCTGCTGTCGGACACCCGGCAGCTCTGGAATCTCATAGACATCGAGGATATGGGTCTGACTCGAAGCAGTGAATTCTGTATGCCGGGGATTCTCGTCCACGTCGGAGATGCGCACTTTTCCTTGATGATTTTTGTAAACGAAGAACAAAACGACCAATAGGAATGGCACCACTGCCACCGCTGTGCCTATGACCGCTGTTGATAGAGCGCTGGAGGGTAGATTGGCGAGAAAGGGATTGTTATGATCATTTTCTGTTATTGTAATTTCAGACTCAGACTCACCTGCAACGACCGAGTCCTGCTAGAAGCATGATAACACTAGACGAGAGAAAAGATTTCGATGCCAATTCTCGTCATATGTCTGAGCTGCACGCACCATATCTGGCCAAGCATTTGAAGATTGAAAAAAACAGTAAAAGAGAGCGATCCAGGAAGGGATAAAAAGCTGTCAATCATCTAAACCTGTCCATTTTTCAGAGAATATCGGGATCAACTAAGATCAGTCACAACTTTACAACCAACAAGTGCCGGATATCACTTGGAAACCATCGAGTCTAATGGCGGCTGGAAAGACCTTCATATGACATGCCGAGAAGCCGGATGTCATAGCGCCGAAATGACGTGCAGTCGACTTGTCTTGTTGAGTAGATGAATTGGAAGGCAGTGAAATTAACTATTGGATGTTCAATAAACTCTTCTTTCTTTCCTCATCGTCAAACTGCAACAGGATTCATGCTGCGTTTCTTAATCTCATCATGTTCAGAGAATTGTATGGACACTGATTGCAGCTGGGATAAATATGAAGGAGAGCTGGTAGGTTCAAGTGTTTCAGATGCTCCCTGTCATGCTTGGGTCTCGATACGATGGAGGTGAAGAGTTAGTTAATCCTAGTGCCCAAGCCGACTGCTCCTGGCCCCGCAACCACTGAATCTCTGCCGTCAGCCTCTGTATTTCGGCTTCCGCATCCTGAAGTCGAGGTGCCAATGCTTCCAGCTCCGTGATTCGAGCTGTCAGACTCTGGGATTGTGCTTGAATCTGTTGTTGGCGAATCGTCGGTGCCTCGGAAACGGTCGGAGAGTGTGACAATGAAATCGGATCGACATTATGAGGCGTGACCTCGTCATGATCCTGTGCTAATGAGACAGCGAGGGTCTGAGAGACATCCAGGATGTGGGTTTGATTCGAGGCAGTGATCTCCGTCAGCTGGGGATGCTGGTTGAAGGCAGTGATGACCATTTCTTCTCGTTTTGCTCGTCGGAGAGCCCAACGAGGACTGCAGAAGAAAACAAAAATGAGCAGCCCGAGCAGTACTGCCCCTCCCACGGAGCACACTATTATGATGGGTGTTTGAGAGGATATATCGGACCTAAGGAAAAAATCGTTATGATGTTTTCCATTGTGAAAATATTATTGCCGACTTTGATGCGCAGTGACCTGGTGTCACGAGAAGCATGATAATGCTGCTACAATAGACACTATTTTAGAGCGGATATCAAGCTCAGAAGAGGAGAGAACCCACCATGGTACCAAAAGCATCTCAAACAGTGCGAAGATAAAATCAAAGAGGGGATCAATATAAGAGGGACGAAGTCTATCATCTTAGTATGTTGTTTTTATACAATAGAGAGATCTCACGAAGTTCTTTCCCGAGCGATCACTGGTTCCACTCATCCATTCCATCTTTTCCTTCAGCATCCGCAATCTCAACAAGATTTATTTGTTCTTTGGATAGATTCTGATGAACAGAAACTCGCATATCTATAGAATGTCCTTGCACCACTCAATCTCCCTTTGGTATGACTCGTACTGTACTGTAGAGCACTTCACGCGATCTCTCTTGTATTCCACTCTCCATATGGTGGAGGCGGGCCGGGAGAGTTAGACGATCCCGGTGCCCAATCCGAGTGCTCATGCTCTCGCAACCACTGATACTCTCCCCTCAGCCGCCGTATTTCAATTTCCGCATCCAGAGGTCGAGGTACCATTCCTTCTAGCTCTGCGATTCGACCCGTGTTATCCTGGGAACGTGCTCGAATCTGTTGTTGACCAATGGTTGATGCTTGGGAAGCGACCGACGACTCGGGATGATCAACTTCATCGGAATGTTCCGAGCTACGATCATGTCGAGGGAGAGCCGGGAGCTCTGGAATCTCATAGACATCGAGGAGGCGGGCCTGACTCGACGAAGCAGCGATTCTAACATTCTCGGGATCCTCATCGAGGACCTCGGAGTTGCGCTTTACTCGTCGTGCCCTTCGGCAATTATTGTAGAGGAAACACGACAGGCATGACAGAAATGGTAGTAGTACCAGTGCCAGAAGGCCGAACTTGATGCCTGTGTCGATTGAAGATCGAGATCTGGAGGATATATTGGCCATGGTGAGAAAGAGATTGTTGTCAGGTTCTCTACATCACTTCAGACTCACATCTGGCAGTGACCCAGCCGCGCCAGGAGCATCATAACACTAGTGAGAGACGATTTTTCAGTGTCAGTATCAATCATAGCCTGAGATAAACACACCAAATGTGTCCTAACATCTCAAGAACAAGGACACGACAAAAGTGAGCGATCAAGGTATGAGGGACGAAGAGCTGTCCATCACTCGTCCACTTTTCATAGAATAGCGGGAGCTATTCAGAGCAATCAAACTCCAATGTTCCCCCTACCAACAAGTATCCTGGAAACCATCTGGCATCGATGCCACAAGGTGCGGCTGAAAAGACCTTCATATGGTATGCCGAGATGCCGAATGCCGACAGTGGGGAAGTGATCCGACTTGTCTGGTTGGATAGATGACAAGTGTGAAGTTGTGATATTTTGTAGATGAGTGTGGGCACATTGGAACCGGTCAAATGCGACAAAGGACGATCGTGATCTTCCAACTCGCAATCCTTTACCGAAACCGATTTGAGCAGGGTCGCTGTATCAAAGGAGTGATATTAAAAAGAGTGATACAGTATTTACAAGCTTCAAGTGGCACGGTTTAACCCGAGGTCGAGATAAGACGGAGGCGGCATATCGACCAATGCCTGCGACTCTTCCTGCTCCCGGAACCGCTCATTCTCCTTCCGTAAACGCTGGATTTCTCGCTCGGCATTCGCCAATGCTTCTGAATCCAGCGTGCTGCCTGTTGTACTGTGAACTCGGGCTCGAGGCTGCGGTTCACGGACAATGCCTGTGTATGCTGTCGCATGAGACGAAGATGCGGAACTATCAGTATCAATGGGACGTTGATACTCGGACATCTGAGCAGCGGACCCTGATTTCTCAGATACGTGAGAGATGGATTCACTGGTCAAAGGAAAGACTGTAGCCAGCGGCTGCCTTTCGTCTCGTGAATCGACATTGTTTGCGACCATGGCCTGTTCGAAGGGTGCGATGCTGAGACTGCCATGGCGCTTCCGGTCTGCTCGAGGGTTCAAAAAGACTCGCTTGAGACAAAATGCCACGATCGCGAGCACCGCTAGGGCACCCACTGCAGCACCGACTATGACTCCAGTCTTGGACTTTGTGGTTTGTGGGACAACTGCGATTGAATCGGAAGGTCTAAAAAACGAACTAATGAACTCCTGTATAAATGAAGACGTGAAGTGACTGACGATGGTACCCCAGGATTCGATTGAGAGGGGGAGCCTGAAGTTTGTCCAAGTTGTAGAGAAGTAGATTTTGGTGTTCCGGTTGTCCTAGAGGGCCTCAGATCATATAGTAAACGCAAGAGGAGTCTCTCACCCAGTGGAACTAGCAGTCTTCGAGCTGCTCAAGTCGGAAAATTCAATACCCGGTCGAAGGACGTATGCAACATGTTCTCACCTGGAAATAGTATTACTATCTTGCCCGGCGGCGTGGGTTTGATCTTGAGGCGACGAAGTAGATATCGTAGCACTAAGTTCTGGTGAGCAGGCAATAGTGGGTCAATAGAATCATAAATACCCCGTTTCGCTGTTCAAGTCAGTCAGCTGGAGGACAAGACAGAAGAGGTAAAGACTTACTCATGCGTCGTGATGATGATTGTTGTTTTTGCGGTTGTCTGTAAGGTCGGTTGTGAGGTTCTGGTGAAGGTAAGAGTATGTATGGTATGAGACAATGCGAGTCGTACGTCGTACTAGGCGTCACCACCACGTCCGAGTCCGCAAACGTGTAACTTGCGCTTGTCGCCAGAATTTGGAAGTTCCCATTGTTTGCCCCGTTACTGGAATTGATGTAGTGTTGAAAATGTTTGGATTTACGTAGACTCACTTTGGATCGACGTTGAATGCCTCCATAACATAGCTCCTGGAATTGCGATGAGCGCGGGCAAATCGATTGGAATGTCATTACCCAACCGGTATGCTTGGGCAATTCTGAAACGAGAAGGCTTGCCCATTCGTGGCCCCATCGCTGTTAACCCCAGTGGATTGGAGGAATCCAGTTTGTGATGCATCGAGGTTGCGAGGCCGAACGAAGAAATCAGTCGGGTCACTCGATATTCTGGAGTAGGTAATAGCGCAGAATTTCCCAAGAATCATCTCTTCTGGGACAGATAGCGAGAGCGCCAGGGCTCCTGAAGCACATAATATGACAAAGCTGAAATATAATCAGCAGCAATCTCGCAAGTAGCCTGCAACCGACCATAGATGACCCCGCATCTGGAGAGCCGGGGAAGGAAAGGGGGAAAAAAGGAAGGTATTCAATTTCAAGGGAAGGAAAGAGCGAAATAATGAGCGCTCGTCCTATTTATGATTTGTACAATATCCGAACTTCTGGACCGGCCGACATACCTGTCTTGTACATGTCATGATTGACCTTGAAACCCTGATGAGTTTGATGATGAATCAGTTTGCAATGTGAAAGCTCGTGCCAGCGCCGATGAGCGCCCAAACTTGCAATTGTATTATATGACCATTGCCCAGTCACTTTTTTCATGGGTATTCCAACGAGCGCTCCAATATATCATTTCCCGCCTGGGCCCATATTGAGAACGTAACATATTGTACGTCCATGTAGTTGAAAAGCTGCCAGTTGACAATAGCAGATACGAGGCAGCTCGAATTGGCGATCGAGAATCGTGCGAGTTTGCGGGACGCGAGCCGGCGGCGCAAGGCAGAAACATGCATGTTGCCTTTTCTTGAGAGTTCCCACGGTCATACTCTCGATTTGGGCGCCAGAAGAATGGTCATGTTTTACAGCCATTATGCAAGTATATTTACTAGCTGTCATGCACCAATATGTCTCTAGAGAGGCTATAGTTTTATGGGCACTGGCAGTGCGAAGTCGGCAATCAAACTCTCGGCCTCGGGGTAATATCCGAATTTATCTCATTCCGTGTTTCGGATGCAGGGATCGGTCAAACTCGGTCTAGGCTGTGCCTGCGACGTCGGGATCTACATAATCCGGCGCAAGTCCTTGAAAATTCCTATTTCCGGCGCCATTGTAGCCTTCTGCTAGGCCTCAGGACTCGTTTATGTCAGGAGTTGGTTATGCAAGTTCCGTCCTTCAACAACATAGGGCATCAATATCCAAGAAGCAGTGAGCAGCATTACTGTATCGCCAAATGCGAATGCGCGACCTTGACAGCGCCACTACAGCGACCCCGTCGGAGATACTTCCATTTTCGGATCTGGGCGTCCCATATTTTGTTTGCAAATCCATTCCCACCCCTGACGGAGGCGCTGCAGTGACAGGAGATGCTGTATCATGGACTCAATGTTGTTCTATGGGGAGAAGCGTGATGGTGATGGTCTTTGGCTCGAGGACAAGGTCAGATTAGTTAGAAAAGGATTTACCCAAAAGGAGGGGCGAGACATGGACTGGCGTTGCTCGCACTGAGTCTATTCGCTTCTGTTGCGCAATGCGCTATGCTTGCTGCTTACCGATATCACATGTCCGCCCCCGCCACTCCTCACGATCGCCATCGCTGTCCGTCTCCGACATCTCCGCGCCAGATGTCTCGGCATACCTCGGCAAGAGGCATGCCGAAAATCCCCCACCTCTGCACCTCTGCCAGGAAGCCCCCTTTCGTTGGTTTGGGCAAGCAATTATTGTCTTTGTTTGGAGACTACTGTATATGAAGATAAACTTTGTACATTCTTGTTCAATAAAAACAGCTAAAACCTTGATGTTTGATTAACAAAAAAGCTTTGTGTTACGCCGGGGAGATCACCGCGGAACCCCCTTGCACTCGCCGCTAGGGCTCACTGCATGAGGCTTTTTTCTCTTCAGCTTATATTTGGGATTTAATTGATTGGAGAAAGACAATATTCAGGAGAGTCAGCAGACACAGGGCAATTTTATGGCTTACAAGAAGATGAGATGATGCGATACTTATGCACACCATAACTCCGTGTCCCACTAGCGTGTCCAGGTGAGTCTATTTGCCTCCCTTACTAGATGTACTGAATTCCCTGAAATTGCATGACCTGGACGGGTTTGGGCTGTACATGTTAATCAACCGGTGAAAGTGACTAGTTCAATGCTTGCTTGGACATATGGATTGAATTCTGCTGTACGTACGAACTTGTTGTGTATCTGTTACAAATAGATACTTGAGTCCGATTGTTCTCGAGTCTTACTTATGAATGACAGAGAGATCTAGCTTTTGGAGCCCAAGGCATCACAGTAGCTTGATTGGAAGTGGGAGGGATCAAACCTTACGGAGCCCAAGGCGTCGCTAAAGGGTTGATATTCAAGATACAGGAGCCCACGGCATCACAGTATGTTGATCGGAAGAGAATCTGGCATTCACGCAGAGATTTGGTTAAAGAGCTGAAGAGCTAGTTCAAATGGTAGGTAAGTACATTGGTTTCTTAACCGTACATCTACTTGATCTTATATACTTAAATACTAGAAGGTCTGGAAGGTAGTAGAATGTAGTAGAATGTAATGGAAAGAAATGGAACATACTGGAAGAAATATGGAATAAATGGAGCTAATTCTGATCCGGGCAGCTCGCGAGAATTACAAAGGCTCACATTGCTCGTATTGTACTCTATTCCACGACAGAACTGGAGTAGTCAATAGCAATCAAGGAAATAAATGGAGATCACAGAAACGATTCTGTAGTTTGTATGTGTGAGTTTATCAAGGTTCTGAGCCTCGAAGGGTGCGAGTTAAACCCATCTCTGCATAAGATGGAGGCGGTGAATCTGACAACCCCAAAGCCCAATCTGAGTGCTCCTGATCTCTAAACCACTGTAATTCTGCCCTGAGCCTCTGGATCTCAGCTTGTGCATCATGAAATCGAGGTACTAGTCCTTCCAATTCTACGATCCGAGTGCTGATATCATCGGAATGCTCCCGAAGTTGCTGTTGTCGGAGTGTGGGTGAAGACGAAGATAGTGATTCGGAACGAGAATGATCAACATCTTTTGTCTGGATTTGTGATGTGCGATCTGAGACTGTGTATTTGACATCCTGTAGCTCAGAAACTGAAGCAAGATTCGGTCGAGTCCTAGGGATATCAAGGATTGTGCAGCTCGAATTCTTTAACAAGCCCCTCATGTCATGCTCCACTGTGATTGTCTGCTTGAACAGCCCATCGTCCAATTCTACAGTACCATGCGCAATCATGGGCTCTGTGAATGCAGAGATATGCAGATCTTGTATCCGACACTTGGTAGGGTGGAGCAGATTACGCTTGAATCTCTTGGTTCGCTGTATAAGACGAAATCGGATGCATGTGGCAAACAGAGTGAGAAGGACAATAGCTCCAACCACACTGCCGACAATGATTGGTGTTCGTGAGGCTGTTCCCGAACCACTCATGACCGGTGAAGATACAGGGACACCTGTAGAGTCAATTCTGCTAGCATATTTTGGATCAGATATGGAGAAAAATACTATTATTACTGACCCAAGTGGCGAAGATATCCTGACTGACCCAGATGGCAAAGAAGTTGCTGGTGCTTGTGCCGCATGAGCTAGAGATGCAGTTCCCTGGAAGCTGGTAGCACCAGATCTGAAGCAGCTCAAATCATTGAACAACTCAAACAGGAGGTCATCTCTCACCTGGTAGAGAAACTAGAGCTGATATTATACATTTATCATTGTCTGATATAACTTGCATGATGCAGCTATGTCACCGACCTGAGAGTGATTTCAGTATCTGCAGTCGATGTTGAAGTAAATATTAGATTTCTTTGCAGGTAAGTCACTAGTTAGTGGATAGAAGAACTATCACCTATTGTCAGATTCAGTCTGTCTAATTGAAGGGTCAGTGAGGATCAACAAGGACCAATATTGAGCATTCTCAACTTACCCTGCTGAAACCGTGATAGAGGATGGAGTTCTTGTTGGTGATTTGGTCCTGAGAGATTGGATTATTCACAATATAAATGCAACTTGAAATCATACGGGGTATCAGTCTTCGCTCCGCCATCTGGGTCACTGACTTCAAAAATGGGGCTTGATGCCAGAACTGGATTATCAACTTTTGATGCCCTACCAAACGATCAAATTTATTATGAAAGTGGCAAGAAAACCATATTTGGGCATACGTTGGATCATCGGTAAATGCCTCAACAACGTATTGTCTAGAGAACATCAGACAATTGAAACACATGTCAACCTGGCTTACATACCCCACAGGCACTCGCGGGCAAGCGCTGAATGAGAAGGCAGGTCCCCTGGTTTTATTACTCTCAACTGCCTCAACAAGGCCTATCGTTGAATCCAATGGGCGGAGCTGTAGAAAGAATGCAGAAGGGTCCACTTGGTCCACTCTTTTCCAAGTGATACCGCAGGGTTGTCCAATAACCGCAGTTTGTGGAACAATGAATGTGAGAGCCATGGTTCCCAAAGCATAGACTGTGAAGAAACTAAGAGATATCAATGAGTGTTCTGGGTGCCAAGCAGAACCAACCATAGAGCATACAACATTACAACCTGAGTGTGAGCAGAGAACAGCCAGGTGGATAAAATTGTTAAGAGTGAGAAAGGGAAGAAAAGATGATAACATACCGCCTTCCACCTTCATATAACTGAGGGATCATTCCCCGAGTCCTTCAAGAATCTCTTAATGCAACATATTTGCCGATCAATATTACTACAGATGAGCGCCGAACGGAAAACGGATTAGATCAGGATAATTTCTCACGTCCTAGAAACCCAATGCCACAGGGCGTTGTTAGAATGGACTTTTATATGGCACCCTGATCATCTAATTATTGGGATCAGCATATGCGAATGATATATCAAGCTCCTTCGGACCACTTAATGTCCATTCAAACTAAGAATTTTGTGCCTTGACCAAATAACCAAATACAACAAATCTTCTTGTCAAACTAAGTCTCATCGATGAGTTGGAAGAAAAGAATGTCACTAGTGACTACAGTGTCGGTATGATATGTCTGATACATCAGCCCTTGCCACTGTATCACCGGTGTATCAGCCTTCTGATATCATGCAGAAAACGCAGTGACTCAAGTTGTGCCTTTTTACTTCCTTCCTTCCTTCCTTCCAGTGTTTGATCTATCAGAATCAGAATCAAGGAGTATCAATCTGAAATGGTTCTGGTTCTCGGGCCGGTAGTATGGCAGTAAGAGTTTTATAACCCAAATTGAGTGACCAATATGATGTTCTCTCAACTACTGCACCTCTGTTCTTGGCGTGAATCATTCCAACTCCAAGGTACAAGCTATAATATTATGATGAGATTGTTGTCGCAGCTCCTGTTGACAGAAGTTGTGAGGAAAGTATCATGACTTATATCATGATGGCGGGGAAATTAAATTAACCCGGCCCTCAGAAGTTGTCTGTGATGGTTCACACCTTCCTTTCTGGGATATGAGGGCGGTTTCAAGTTTAGAGGGCCAGTTCTTTCGGGCGCACAGCTACTGAGTTATAAGGGTGAAGAAAAGTGGGGATGTCCAGTTCTGGGGGTGAGCAACATTATAGAAACTATGAACATGCTTAAATAAAATTTCTGTCTTGCCAGAACCTTGTTACACGGGGGAATCTCTCTTACGCTCGCCACTGGGCTGACTGCGTCGAGTCATTTCGCTCGCCACGGGGCCGATTGCATCGAGCTACTCACACAGAGGTGTTGGTGTCACATCTCCGCATGTCACACCTCCAACATCTCCGCCCCCACCACTCCTCATGATTGCCCTCGATGTCCTCAAAATCTCCGCCTACTATCATTAGCCAGGATATGATAATCGTGATCGGGCGGTCTAGATATGATAATCTTCATTTTTCGCTCCCTTGAGGCCCCGGTACCATCCTAGGAAAATCAGCAGATATGAATAAACCATGAAAGAGTGTACATGCAGGATCTTGAAGAAATTTACTCAGTGAGCATCAAATGAAAAATGTAAGAGTCCTGAGAATTTGGGTGAAAATGAGTTCCTTGGTCACCGTCTTTGACTTGACCATGTTTTGGGCCGAATTCTCTCTGAATGCTCGAGATATGACATTCAGACAATACAAGAATTTTTTATTTGAGCCAAAAGTGATGTAGAAAGACCTGGAAATGAAGATTATCACGAAAAAAAATAGGGTGTGACACTGTGTGACAAAATTATCATATCCCAGTCCTGGTGTCTCCAGCGGAGTCCAGCATTGGAAAAAAATAATTGACCTCATATTTGAGGTTTTCCTAGTCTATAGTCCATATTCACCAAGTTTGGTGACCACAGCTATCCGCGTTGAAGAGTTTCCAGGGTCATTATCATATCTAGGCTAATGATAGTACAACATCTCCTCGGCGGCGGGAGTCCCCGCCAGATGTCTCGGCATACCTCGGCAAGAGGCATGCCGAAAATCCCGCACCTCTGCCAGGAAGTCCCCTTCTGTTGGTTGGGAAGCAAGTAATTATTGTCTTCATTTGATGGAGAATACTGTACATGAAGATAAACTTTGTACCTTGCTCTTATTAGTTGGGATTTAATTGATTGGAGAAAGACAATACTTGAGACACCAAGCAAAAGTACCAGACACAGAGCAATTTCATGGCTTACATGGTGATGTCAGGTTCGGAGATGATGCGACACTTATGCACACCACAGAAGTCCGTGTCCCGCTACCGTGCCACCCTCCCCGCACTGTCACACCCACACAAACATCTCCGGGTGAGTTTGCTCTTGCCAGATGTACTGAACCCCCCAGGAATTGTATGACGGCCTGGGTGGGTGCAAGCTATACACATATCGATCAACAGGTGAAAGTGACTAGTTCAATGGCTGCTTGGACATATGGATTGAATTCTGCTGTATGTACAAAACTGGAGTAGTAAATAGCGATCAAGGAAATAAATGGAGATCACAGAAACGATTCTGTAGTTTGTATGTGTGAGTTTATCAAGGCCTTGAGCCTCGAGGGGTGCGAGTTAAACCCATCTCTGCATAAGACGGAGGCGGTGAATCTGACAGCCCCAAAGCCCAATCTGAGTGCTCCTGATCTCTAAACCACTGTAATTCTGCCCTGAGCCTCTGAATCTCAGTGTGTGCATCATGAAGCTGTGGTTCTAAACCTTCCAAATCCAGGATACGACCTGTAATATCATATGAGTGCTCTCGAAGCTGTTGTTGTCGGATGGTGAGAGAAGATGAGGAAGTTGATGTAGAATGATGAAGCTCCGCAGCATGCTGCTCTGATGAGACAGTCTCTTTGATCTCCAGTTGCTCAGCAACAGGGTCGAGATGTGGCAGAGTGTCAGAGATTTTGAAGACTGTATGGCTCGAGAAATTGACACTGGAGTGTTGGTTATGATCCAGGCCACTGCGTCTGGGTTTGAACAGTCCACTTTCAAGATTTCCAACATCACTTCCTCCAATGGCAGCAGTAAATTCCGAGATATGCAGATCTTGCATCCGATTTTCTGAGTCTCGAGAGTGGACTGTGAGGAGTTTCAGTCTTTTCACTCGTCGGATCACAGTGAATCGGATGAGAATGAGGGAAAGAAGGACAAGCGCCCCAAGGACACTAGCTGCAATAATTGCTGTTGTATCTGTACTATCAGAAGTTGAAGACAGCCCTGTGGAGTTGGTTCCAGAGACTGATGTTGTTGGAAGCCTTTTAAATATCAACAGGTATCTTTGATGCCAATGAAAATTTACTTCACAGGTGAGTTTCTATTGAGGTCAGTAAGGTATCATCAATATTTCACCAGTTAAAAACTCACATGGATGCGGTTGATGGATCATGGATGCTGAAGGTACTAGGGTTAGAATCTCAAATAGATGGATATAGAACCAGACGTCATACGTTGTAGCTGTTGTGCCGCTATCAGAAGCTGTAATCTCAAAGGTGTTGCTTGATGCCAACAGAGTGTTGGATGCTGTGGCACTGAGTGCTTCAACAATATAGTTGCTGTCCACATGTAACATCAGCCAAGCAGCATACAACCAAAAAAGGACGAACCCAACCGGTAACCTGGGGCAACTGCTGAAGGAAAAGCCGATCCCACTGGGATTTCCATCACTCTCAATGGAAAGAGATTGAACTTGAATGCTGGATGGAGTAACTTGACGAAGCTGGAGAAAGAATGCAGAAGGGTCTTGGGCCGCTCTGGTCCAGTTCATGCTGCAGGGTTGTCCAATAACCGCAATTGATGGTACAATTAGCTCGAGGGCCATGGTTGCTGATATATAGACTGCAAGAAAACTAAGACCCATCACTCAGTATTTCAGCTGACACATGTGGATGATTACCATAGAGTACACCACATCATAACGGGACTAGTAGAAGAGACAAGCAAAGCCAGAAGAATCTAGAGTGAGAGAGAGAGGAGAGAGGATAGCAATCTGTCCATCGATTCTCTGAAGATGAGGATGTCAGTACAGCACATTTATCAATAAATGTCTATTCTAATTTCTAAGTTATCTCAAAGAACCCATCGGCAGCAACCACGCACAATTGCGGACCAAACTTGTAATACTCCAGTAGTCTTTCCCCTACCTAGAAACCAGCAAATCCCAGGCCACAAGGCACGGTTGGCAGATCCCATCATGACAGCGGGATTGTGAAGTACATGATCTGATTGTTCTAGTTGTCCAGTTCGATGAGTTGAAAAAAACACTTCTTCATAGCTATGCAAATGACCAAAACCTAAAGCTTCAAGGGGTATGAGTTGACAACTCCATAGCTCCATAGGATGGAGGTGGAGAGTCTGATAACCCCAATGCCCAATCAGACTGCTCCTGAACTCTCAACCATTGATTCTCCATCTTCAATCTCTGAATCTCAACTTGTGCATCATGAAGCTGGGGCACCAGACCTTCCAGCTCCAGGATACGGCCTGTGATATCATGAGAGTGTTCTCGAAGCTGTTGTTGTCGGATGGTGAGAGAAGATGAAGATATTGATGCAGAACGATCAAGCTCCGCAGCATGCTCCTCTGATGAGTGATCTGAGACTGTGTCCTTGATCTCCCGTCGCTCAGCAACCGGGCCGAGATATGAGAGAGTCTCAGAGACATTGAAGACTGTATGGCTCGAAGTATCTGAGAAATCCACACTTAGGCGTGCATCCGAGTCAGGGTCCAAAGTAGTGGGTCTATGCTTGAATAGTCCACTTTCAAGTTCCGCAACATCATCTCCGATGATAGCCTCTGTGAATGCAGAGATATGCAGATCTTGCATCCGATTCTGCGGGGGGCGGGACAACCCAAATCTTCGGGCTCGTCGGACAAGGCCAAATCGAACGCACAGAGCAAGTAGAGCGAGAAAGACAATGGCTCCGACACTCCCTGCAATGATCGGGGTCCGTGGCATCCGTTTGTTAGGGACAGACCCGGGCCTGCTTTGCCCAAATCCTTAGCCTGATCTGCAGAGGACAATAGAATGACTGACCCAAAGGGTGAAGAATTCGGCTGGACGGCCGATGTTGTAGGACCAGAACTAGGTCGCTTTAGATTATCGAAACTCAAAAAGAGATGGCTTCTCGCCTGGCAGAGTCGCTAGGGGTACTATTGTAAATTTATCAGTCTCCCATTCAGCTCATATGCGCCACTCACCCCACGATGCTGATTTGAACACTGCCGCCACTCTCCGTCAATGTGGTCGATATTGAAGCGCTTTGCAAAGTAAGTTACTTGTCAGTGGATCAGAAGCATATCTACTCATTGCTAGTTGGGCTCGGCGTCTGTCTGTTTTGATGGGTCAGGGAGCTTTAATGTGAGCTCATCGCCAACTTACCCTCCTGGAACAGTGACGGACGAGATATTACTCGTGTCTGGAGGGTTGGTTCTATAAGGTAGAATGATATGAGATATTTAATTTAGGCAGCGTAACTTGAACTCGTACGGGGGACTCTGATCTATGATTTCGAATCTATTGCTGGCTGCCAGTGCGGGATCCGACGATGTCACACTAGGTACAGTGCATTCGGACAAGATAACAGATCGATAATTGCAGGCCTACTTTGAGTTTGGTTCATCCTGGAAGGCCTCTAGAATCCACTGCCTGGCGGAATTAGCCATAGAAAAGTGCTCTGATATCAACTGAAAGAGTGACATACCCGACCGCCAGCACCGGACAGCTGGGTAACGAGAAGGTGGTCCCTTCAGTTTCACCAGCAGTCGTAATTGGAGGAAGTGTAAAGGGAAATAATAATTTTCCACCTTGGTTATCAGTCTGTCGAGCCTGCACAAAGAACGTAGAAGGATCTGAATCGGCTCTAGTCCAGTTTCCATAACATGGTTGTCCAACAAACATGACTTGAGGTACGGATAGAATGAGAGCATGGATTCCCAAAGTGTGGTATGCTCTAAACCTGGATAACAGATATCAGTCAGTATTTTTCACCCACATGGTGAACCAACCATATGGTACTAGCATGAACCACCATAATGAGTGTGACTAGAGGAAGAGGATGCTAGATAAAAGCGGGCAGGCGGGGAAAAGTAGATATCAGTTGTCACCAATACTTCCTTCCACCTTTCATAGGAGTATATCAGGATATCCCGCACCTTCCCGCACACTAGCAACCATCGAGGCCACCAGGTGCTGTAGTAACAAACCTTCATCCAATCAGCTGCCGAGCTCAGAACTCAGCATATGTGTATCTATAAATGGATGCATAATATATCAATGCCAGCAACAACTCATTGTAAGGAATCATTGTCACACTGATATATATAGTCCAACCTTGATATTGTGCCCTTTGAGGCCAGTTAGGAACAGCATCAACACTGTTTGGTTATGTTGCTCTTACACTCATTGACATCCTATCCTTTGCTATCTGTTCACCAACCTGAGGAGTGCTATACCTTACCTGTACCTTCTTTGTCGAGAATCTTTTACATATCCATCACAGACCATGGACCATTGGTTGAGACTATAACTACGTCAACCTCGATCTTCAAAAATCTCTGCTCCATTTATGGGGATTTTGCCTGAGTACTATTGTGCTTGGTCACCAGGTCAATCTTGGCTTGTGCTGCATATGCTTATAGATGTTACTCCACCTTGTTTGTTGAACCCGACTATATGAGGCTGGTACAACAGCTAGAAATAAGGTCAGTCCAGACAATCGCAAGACTGCTCAAGACTGTTTCATTGCGGAACAAGATCTTCCGGCCTTGGAAAATCGACGCCACCGGGAATGGCCAAGAGAGCGTTGAGCTATTTCGCTCGCCGCGAGGCCATTGCACCAAGCTACCCACACGGAGATGTCGTTGTCACATCTCCGCTCCCACCACTCCTCACGATCGTCATCGCTGCGCTCAAGATCTCCGCGCCAGATGTCTCGGCATACCTCGGCAAGAGGCATGCCGAAAATCCCGCACCTCTGCCGAGAAGTCAGTCCCCTTCCATTTGTTGGAAAGCGAGTAATCATTGTCTTCATTTGATGGAGAATACTGTATGTGAAGATAAACTTTGTACCTTGCTTTCATTCAAGACAAAACAGCTGAAAATTTAATCTTCAATTAACAAAAAAGATTTGCATTCTCCCCCGCGTCCCGCCCTTACACTAGTTGCTAGTGCTTACTGTGTCAGGCCTTTTTTCTATTCAGCTATATATTTGGGATTTGATTGATTGGAGGAACACAATGCTTAGGAGACTCAGTAAACGTACCAGACACACAGCAATTTTATGGCTTACATGAAGATGAGATGATGCAATACTTATGCACGCCACAACTTGTCACCCTCCCCGAACTGTCACACCCGCACAAAGATCTCCGACTGAGTATATTTTCTCCTCTTTCCAAATGTACTAAATTCCCAGAAATTGCATGCTCTGGACAGGTTTGGGCTATATACAGATCAATCAACCAGTGAAAGTGACTAGCCCAATGGGCTGCTTGGACGTATGGATTGAATTCTGCTATATGTACAAAACCGGAGTAGCAATCATTGAGTTATCAGGGAAATAAGTGGAAATGAGAGAAATGATTCTATAAGGGTGAATTTACAGCTCGAGTGTCAAGGAGTACGAGTAGAACCCATCTCTCGATAAGATGGAGGTGGTGAATTAGACAGCCCTAAAGCCCAATCTGAATGCTCCTGATCCCTGAACCACTGTAGCTCTGCCCTGAGTCTCTGGATCTCAGTGTGTGCATCATGAAGCTGTGGCACCAGGCCTTCCAACTCCAGGATACGACCTGTAATATCATGTGAGTGTTCTCGAAGTTGTTGTTGTCGGATGTTGAGAGAAGACAAGGAAATTGATTCAGAACGATCAAGCTCCTCAGCCGCCTGCCCTGATGAAAGAGTCTCCTTGATCTCCAGTTGCTCAGCAACAGGGTCAAGATGCGGCAGAGTGCGAGAGACATTGAGGACTGTATGGCTCGAAGTATTAGAGAAGTCATCACTTGAGCATTGCTCAGGATCCGAGCTAGTGGGTTTATCCTTGGATAGTCCACTCTCAAGAGATACCATATCATCTCCCCCAATATTAATGGCCTCTTTGAATGCAGAGATATGTAGAACTTGTATCCGATTTTTCGGCGGGTGGGTCCCTCCAAATCTTCTAGCTCGTCGGAGAAGACCGACTCGGACACACAGACCAACCAGAGCGAGAAGGACAATGGCTCCAACGACACTGCCTGCAATGATTGGAACTCGTGAGACTTTTGTGGCCTGGGATGATGATATGGCTGAGCTTGCAGGGCTAGTTTTAGCCGGATAATCAGGCCCGAGATTCGAAGAGCAGGAATTTAATGACTTACTTAAGCAGTGAAGTAGTAGTAGACAGTGCAGATGTTGTTGCACTTGCCGCCTGTGTTGTAGCGCCAGAACTAGGTCGCTTTAGATTATCGGAATTCAAAAGAGGAATATTTCTCACCCGCTAGAGGCGATAGTAGGGGTACTATTCCAGATTTATCAGTGTCCCATTCAGGTCATTAAGGTTGTGGCAATATTCCACCAGTGAAAAACTCACATGGATGTGATTGATGGATGGAGTATGCTGAAGGCAGGGGTTAAAATTTCAAATATATGGATATAGAACCAGACATCATACGTTGTAGCTGATGTGCTGCTATCAGAATCTGTAATCTTAAAGATGTTGCTTGATGCCAACACAGTGCTGGATGATGTGTCATCGAGCGCTTCGACAATATAGTTGCTGTCACATGTGACATCAGCCAAGCAGCGCACAACCCACAAATGACAAACCCAACAGGTACCCTGGGGCAACTGTTGAAGGAGAAGCCAATCCCACTGGTATTTCCATCACTCTCGATGGAAAGAGATTGAACTTGAATGTTGGATGGAGAAACTTGACGAAGCCGAAGAAAGAATGCAGAAGGGTCTTGGGCCGCTCTGATCCAGTTCATACTGCATGGTTGTCCAATGACCGCAATTGATGGTACAGTTAGCTCGAGAGCCATAGTTGCCGATGTATAGACTGCAAGAAAACTAAGGCCTATCACCCAGTATTCCAGCTGACATATATGCATGATTACCATAGAGTATACCACATCATGGCCTGACCAGTGGTAGAGAAAAAGCAAAGCCAGAAGAGTCTGGCCTGAAAGAAAGGAGGGAGAGTAGCAATTGATGTCTATTCCAAGTAATCTAATATCATTAGTTTGGCATTTTGATTGTTGCAGCTTTTCTTCGGTTGCCGTCCAACAAATTTACAATCACGCAAGCTCGTGAGCAGTCGCGAGTATGTCCTTACGTACCACAAGCTCACATGTTCTCGCCTCTTGTACTTATCTTCCGACCCCGCCGAAGGACACCGTTAAATACCTGTCCATAGCTTTGGATGCGGGATGTAAGCTCGTTCCATTCAGCTTTAGCCACCGATGTCTTATTATACTCCCTCCACAAAACAATAAAAGTCGAAACACCCGGGCCGCAAGCCCAAAAAGGGCCAAATCCGGCAATCAAACTGCCAAAGTTCTGATTCGGCAGCAACCATAAAGATTGCGGACTAAACCCGTAGCAATCTACTAGTTTTTCCCATAGTACCCAGAAACTAGCAACACCACAAAGCGCTGTTGGCAGATCCCATCATGACAGCGGGATTGTGAAGTACATGATTTGATTGTTTTAGTTGTCTAGTTCGATGAGTTTAAAGAAAACAGTTCTTCATAGCTATACAAATGTCCAAAACCTAAAACTTCAAGGGGTATGGGTTTACAACTGCATTTCTCCATAGGATGGAGGTGGAGAGTCTGATAACCCCAATGCCCAATCTGACTGTTCCTGATTCCGAAACCACTGCAGCTCTGCCTGAAGTCTCTGAATCTCGGCTTGTGCATCATGAAACCGTGGCACCAGACCTTCCAGCTCCAGGATACGGCCTGTGATATCATCAGAGTGTTCTCGAAGCTGCTGTTGTCGGATGGTAAGAGAAGATGAAGATATTGATGCAGAACGATCAAGCTCCGCAGCATGCTCCTCTGATGAGTGATCTGAGATTGTGTCCTTGATCTCCCGTCGCTCAGCAACCGGGCCGAGATATGAGAGAGTCTCAGAGACATTGAAGACTGTATGGCTCGAAGTATCTGAGAAATCCACACTTGTGCGCGGGTCAGGGTCCAAGGTAGTGGGTCTATGCTTGAATAGTCCACTTTCAAGTTCTGCAACATTATCTCCGATAATAGCCTCTGTGAATGCAGAGATATGCAGATCTTGCGTTCGATTCAGAGGGTGGAACGAATTAGATCTCTGGGCTCGTCGGACAAGGCCAAATCGAATGCACAGAGCAAGCAGGACGAGAAGGACGATGCCTCCAACAACACCGCCTGCAATTATCGGGGTTTGTGAGCGTTTGTTAGGGACGGACCCGGGCCTGCTTTTCCAACATCCTTAGCCTGATCTTCAGAGAGCAATAGAATGACTGACCCGAACGGTGAAGAATTTGGCTGGATAGATGGAAATAGTATTGAAATTGTAGCACTAGAACTAGGTCTAGATTATTGAAACTCAAAAGGGGAGGGTTTTTCTCACCTGGCAGAGGCGGTAGGGGTACTATTGCAAATTTCTCGGTGTGCCATTCAGATCGTATGCGCCACTCACCTTCCGACGGTGATTTGAATGCTGACACTACTCTCCGTCAATGCAGTCGATATTGAAGCACTTTGCAAAATCAGTTACTTGTCAGTGGATCAGAAGCATATCTACTCATTGCTAGTTGGGCTCGGCGTCTGTCTGTTTTGATGGGTCAGGGAGCTTTAATGTGAGCTCATCGCCAACTTACCCTCCTGGAACAGTGACGGACGATGTTGGAGTGTCACCGCCATCTGAACCAGAGTCCTTGATTTCGAAGATATTGCTGATTGTCAGTTCAGAATGTGGGTCACCTGAATTTAACGATGTGGAACTGAGTACAATGTGTCAGGACAATTTAACAGATCGATAATTGCAGGCCTACTTTGAGTTTGGATCATCCTTGAAGGCCTCTATAATCCATTGCCTGGCGGGATTAGCCTTAGGAAAGTGCTCTGATATCAACTGAAAGAGTGACATACCCGACCATCAGCTCCGGACAGCTGGGTAACGAGAAGGCGGTCCCCTCAGATTTACCAGCACTCGTAATTGGAGGAAGTGTAAAGGGAGAAAATAATGATTTTCCACCTTGGTTATCAGTCTGTCGAGCCTGCACAAAGAACGTAGAGGGATCTGAGTCGGCTCTAGTCCAGTTTCCATAACATGGTTGTCCAACAAACATGAGTTGAGGTACGAATAGAGAAAGAGCACGGATTCTCAAGATGTAGCATGCGATAAACCTGGATAACAGATATCAGTCAGTATCTTTAACCCGCATGGTGAACCAACCATATGATGGCATGGACTAGTACCATAATGAGTGGGAGTAGAGAGAGGAGGGAAAAGTAGATATCAGTTGTCATAATCACGACGCTTCGGCCTTTCATAGTCTAGTTGTTACTGTCTTTCTCTTCACTGGCTTCTATGTTGATTGACAGATGTGCTGCACCAACACATTCCTTGGAGGACTAGATCAAGATATCCCGCACCTTCTCGCGCGCTAACAACCATCGATGGGCGCACCGGCTGCTGTAGTAAACACCTTCAGACATGCCGATCATCCAATCGGCTATCGAGCTCAAAACTCAGCATATATATAAATGGATGGACAATATATCAATGCCAGCAACAATTGATTGACATCCTATCCTGTCCTATCTATTCACCCACCTGAGGAATGCCATGTCTTATAAACCTGTATCTTCTTTGTCGGGAATGTTTTACATATCCAAGGACCATTGGTTGTTGCTAGTCTCTCCTAGAAAGATTACATGCATTGCCATCAAAGATGTACAACCACGGTGGTTGTTACTATAACTACCGCAACTCCGATCAAAGATTCCTCGTTCCATCTATGGGTATTGTGCTCGAGTGCTGTTGTTCTTGGCCACCAGGTCGATATTGGCTTGTATTCCGCATGAAACATTCTTGAACAGTCTTGCAATTGTCTGGAGTGACCTTGTTCCTAGTTGTTATACCAGACTGAGATAGTTGGCAGGCCAACAGAGAAGGTGGAATAACATCTACCAGCATACTAGGATCTTCCCGCCTTGGCAACTCGACGTCACTACGTCACTGGCATGGACGAGACAATGTCATATGACCCGCCGATGGCTAGCGGATGACGAAACACCGATCACGCTGTCACTATCTGTCACACTCGAGCTTGACATGATCGAGCTGTCACTGTGAATGCGGCCCCTCTGCGGCCCCTCGGAGCAAGGCACGGTCTGAAGACAATCCTAGACCTCTCTCTATCGAATATTCGTCTGAAAACCCCCCAAAATGCCTCTGAATCAAGCTCCGGACCATCTCAGGGCTATTGATGTACCGCTGGAACAACCTTCTTACGAGGCAATGCCACCCCGGCCCACGCGTCAAAAACCCTCGTTCTTTTGAAATTGACAATTGTTGATATATTGAGCCGACCGATCATCCTGAATTTCCCCACAAGAGCAGAACCCTATTGTACCCCGCACCTCATTCCTGCCCGCAACCTTCATCTCATATGTCGACGCCAGACCTTTCTCAGAAATCCAAACCTGCTTCTGTTCATCGTAGAAAACGACTAAGGGTCGCCACCGACAATGCTGGACATCGGCACAAACGAGACGTGTTGAACGACGATTTTGTTGTACGTTGGATTTGGTTGGATTTGCGTTAGTCAATCTGACGTTTTTCTAGAATCTAGCGCGTTTATTACCTGGCTTGGCCAACACCCGAAAGCTTACCAAGTCGCTCATTGTTCACGAAGCCATTGCGCATCAGCAGTTTCAGCGTCGTCAACGTTGTTTAGCTGCTGACGAGCTCCGTAAAATGATTGCAGAGAGGGATGCCTTGGTCGCTCAGGTCAATGCTCAGCGTATAAGGCTTGGAGAAGCCCCGGATCTACCGAAACCCCCCGTCACTGACAATATCAAACTGCTGTTCAAAGTTGACGACGAGGTCTTTGGCGATTTCCTCAATGGTTTTGCAGGGGAAGAAGTCTTGGATGAGCAGGAGGATAGCGACGACAACGACGACGATGCTCGAACGCATAAATCCTGCAGCAGTCGAAACTCGTCGCCCGAGGGGTCGACGGTCCCGGCTTCCCCTTTCTCATCGACGTCGGACCAGTCTCCTCTGACCAGCAATACTGGTCCTCAATTTGACGATATACTGGCCATGATCGCTGCGGCTGATGCCCAGACCCCAGAATCGACATTTGATTACGGGCCAGAATTCTCTGCTATTGTAAGCAATTCGACGCCTTTGTTTCATTGCTAATTCGTGTTCAGACATCGCACCAGACCCAGATCTCCATGTGCCGCAACGACACAGTCGAAGCTGCTGGAGCCCTTTTCAGCACCGTCGCTCCTTATAGCTTCGATTTGAACTTCAACACGACGAAATCGTCTTCTAATTGGACTTGGCCTGCACATCTCGCGCCTCAGAATAGCGGTCCGGCTTTCGGTTACGCGCCCGACGATGAAGGCACTGCTGCGGATGTGATATTTGGAACAAGTGGAATGAGCGGTGGTTTCAATGTGAATTACAATTATGCGTACGTCATTTCTTTTTTCGCTGCGTTTCTGGCGAGGTTGACCGTGTTATCAGACCTGTTTCTTTCCCATTCGTATCACAATAGCGTCGGAATTCCTCTTCAATCGACAACTGGAGCTCTTTTATCTATCCTTGATGCGCCGCGGACCGCTATCGTCCGATTACTAATGGGCTAGTCCTTTTGGGTTCCAGATTATTCGATTCGATCCATTACCCGCCCTGCCCAGTGCCAAGCGCTATAACATTTGTACCCTGTACTACCAAGTTTCTTACCTTATTTACCTATCCCAGGGTGCTCGAGCACATCAGCTTTGTCACGATATCCATGTGTTTCTATGGGTAATAAAGCTGTCATTGTAACGAGTATTTAATGCAATTCAGTTCGAGATATCTCTGCCTTGAATCAATTCTACCGGGTATCACCTACAGATTCTTCTTCGCGAACTGAACAACCTGTTCAGCCCATTCCTCTCCTTGACCTGTTCCCAAAGCCCAATGGACACTGACATGATTATGTCCCTTGGCTGAAGCGGTCGTGACCTTTATCCCATGTCTCTCCGCCAAAGTCTCCAAAAAGACCTTCCCAATTTCCTTTATACCATCGGTGTCGCACTCGGCCTCGATGCAAAGAAGAGGAGGCAGTTTTCCACTTCGACCTGGCTCACAAGCGCAACAGAATCCTTCTTGAACGATTCATCGACGCTTCCCCAGTGCATGACAAAGAGAGCATCTGGCAGCGCTCCGGCAATGTATCGATATGCTCCAGCAATCAGAACCGCACCCTTGATTCTGGGATGCAATTTGTCGGAATAGAGTTCTGGTAATGCAAGGACTGTCGTGGCGAGATTGGCTCCGGCAGAGTGAGAAACCAGGAAGAGAGAATCGATAGCTGGAGTCGAGACACTACCGAAAACAAGTGCTGCTGGGTGGTCGACGACCCATAGCATGGCATCCCGGACATCCTGAGCTGGAGCTGGGAAGGTTACGGTCGGGACAAGTCGATAGTCGGGAATAATGGTAATGAACCCATGTTGAGCAAAGTAATAGCCAACATTGGCATAGGCCAACTCATTCGGTGCAGCGAGGGTTCGTTCGCCGCTGACCCAGCCACCGCCATAAACGAAGAAGAGAATGGGCGTTTTCTCTCCAGTTCTTTTGGACGGATAATAGATATCGAGCTGGAAATGGTCAGAAAAGGAAACGAACCAGGTGAAAAAGCATACCTGATGTCTGGAGGTTTCGCCATATTGAAAGGTTCGTTTCGGTATCGCCAGAATTTCGGCACTCCGAGCCTGTAGCAGCGGTCGGAAGATATCAATAGCTGGCTGTTCGTTAGACTAACATCAATGGAAGGCGAAGAAACGCACTGGGCTCAAGAATTGTAAGAAGGTCTTTTCCCTCCTTCGTAGCATTGAATTGAGCGAGTTTCTCCATTGTAGGATGTCGTCTCTACCTGCAAGACGCTTGTCTTTTATAATTTTACCTAACTGACGTGCGTACTATGCTTGGTGATCGAAGTTCGCGTCGCCAACATCCAAGGTTGACTGTAAAAGATGAGCTAGTCACGCCATCTCCGGGCAGTCAGCGCTGGTCAGCGGCGACCGTGAGAGGGCCCGGCAGGAGACAGCCGAATATGGTGTGGCGTCGTAAGCCGAATTATGCCAAATCCCGACGGACTGAGATTACTGTACAATGCTGAGTCAGTCTGCAAGCGTATGTCTTTGCTCCGGACACAAGAGGGAAAACACCTTTGTGGAGCTGCCACAAGCGGCTCGGTAGGATTTCTCGTGTCCCTGAGTACGCTTCTTTCATCCGGGCGTGCGCGCAGGATTTCCGGATACAATTCTGGAGAAAAGCTTAGCAGTAGTAGCGAGAGGAAGGAAACATGTTACGAATAAGTAGTCCAAGGTGCAATTAGTCTTGTTCTCTGAGCAAGGATGAAGACCTCGAATAGTCTTGTGCATACCTGGTCGCTCTACAGTCGATCCAGAATTCCGGGGCTTCACCTGTTCGGCAGTCAATAGCAAATTAGCAAAGACTAATGGATTAACGCACTTTGGAAAGAACTGGGAGAAATTGACGTCAACCATTGTCTCATAGGACGATGGCTGTGCACAACTTTTGGGGAGCGGTTAACAAATGGTTAACCGAGGTTGATGGCTGGGGATTTTAGGTTGAGCGGTAGAAGGACTTCGACGGTTCGACAATGAATCAGGTGTCCAGGAACGTCGCTCATCGCCTGTCTCGAGAAGATTGAATCGAATGGCACTGCCACGATTTCTTATCCAGGCAAGGAAATATGGCTAACTTGAAGGGATGGATCGTAAACGAGACAGACATGGAACCAGGAATACCGGTGACTTGAACGAAAGAAAGCGGGAATTCCAAAGGGAGGTGAGATGAGGAATATACATTAGTCCTAAGAAAACATGCAGCTATACCGAAGGAAATGTATCACGAATCAGCCTTTTTCTCCTGCATTGCCAGGAGACGTCTAGACATGAGATTTTCAGCGAAAACGTCAAACGGAAGAGATAATCAACGCACTGTCTCGCAGCCAGAACCATTTTTGCTTTTCGCTCCTTCAAACTCGCTTCCCGTTGCGCGGCAGTACTCTCCCACACAGCTTTTCCCCCAATCTCTTCTTCAGATATGGGTTCAGAGCTACTGGCGACCCGGTCTTTCAGTTTATACCGAGATATTAATGTCTCCTGAGCAGGTTGTGATTTGCCGGTGGCAGCAGTAGCACCAGCGGGACCTGGGGCATTCGAAGAAGGGGTATTGGGGTCTCGTGGAAAAAGGGTATAATAAGCATTCGGTGGCTGTGGAGACAGATAAGAAAAGGTCCGAATTACGGGCAAGGTCGCTCACCGCGTCCAAGAAGCCTTTTTCGAGGATTTTATTGGTCGTCCTTTCTACGCTGCCCGTTCGTAGCAGATCATATCGAATGTTTTCCCTGGAAAAGGTCTGGTTATTCCTTGGTCGTTATGGAGGCGCCTGATGCATACTGGGGAATATCGGGAAACATGGTAGACACCGTCTCGAGCTAGATGCTGTCAGACAAGGGTGGTCCGGCGCACAAGAAGCGCTTACCATGGTTGGGGATACAGTTTTCGGCCTGAAGCCTAGGATATCCGCTTGATTTCGTTCACCGTCGTTTCCTGGCACGAGCATGAGCTGGCGGAATCCAGTGAAGCAGCAGGAGCTAGCTTTACCTGAGGTCATCCAGCGAAATATAAAAACGATAACCGCAAACGCCACGATAACATTGACGACTTCACCCATTATTTGTCGGTGGCAGACGAGCAATGCGGAGAAAAGGTCGAAGAAGGAAATGGCACGTGAGAGCTCGGCAATTGCTCTGGTCCGATTACCTCATACGACGGCCACAATTTTGCTTTTGCTTCCTCCACCATGAGCATTCTACGACCGTTCAAGGCGTCCGACATGTTCAAATTCAATAATGTGCAAGTGGAAATCCTTGTGCCTCCTGCTGCGTCTCATTTTCCCCAGTAATCTCGACATTTGGACAGAAACGGCAAGGTGGCTTTTTTAGACCCCGGCAATATTTGACGCGTCTGCAGTACAATATCGGTTTCTATCTCAATTACTTGTCGACATGGCCAGATCTCTGCTGCGTCCAAGCGGCTCCCAGCGGCCGAACCATGGGATACGGTAAGCAAAAGCTGCTTTGCTGGCAGGACCATTACTGACGTTTTTTCAGTCATAGGCAAGGCTGAAGGCAGTGGCAATGAATGGCACGGTCATGTAACCGCCATCACGGTCGCTCCGGAATACCGCAGGCTTTCCCTGGGCCGAAAAATGATGAATCTTCTCGAGATGGTTTCGGACCAGACGTACAAGGGCTTTTTCGTCGACTTGTATGTCCGGTGCACCAATAATGTCGCTATCGACATGTACGAAGGATTTGGGTATAGCGTTTATAGAAGGGTCCAGGAGTATTATGGGAGCTTGGGCGTTGGGAAGGGAGGTCGGGACGAAGAGGATGCATTTGGTCAGTCTTTTTTTCTGTACAGGGCGGCGTAATGCTGATGCTTCATGGACAGATATGCGAAAACCTTTGTCTCGGGACCCTGCTCGTCGGTCAGTGCGGGCCAATGGTCGAGATATGCTTGTCAGCTGTCATGATGTATCATAACGCGTCTGAAGAGAGCGCCCCCTCGCCCTGACCATTCCATGGGCGATCTTTCAGTCTCGTCCTTTCGTTTACGGTTGGTTTGTAGCTGCTAATAGGTCCACGATCATGTTATTGGCTCTTCCAAACAGGTTATACATCTCTATGTCGGTTTGAACAATACGGTGCGGTGAAAAATATCGACGAAATGGAGTTCACTGTTGTTGAATGCGAGGCAGAGTCGACCAGCTTGTCCAGGAGGGCTTGAGATGAAGCCACGAGACGCCGGGGGCTTTTCTCGAGGTCAAGGTATGTCATTGGAGAGCGACCCCAGCAAAGAGAGATTAGGTCCTAGAATACGAGATTGAGCAAAGGGCAAACGATTCTGAAGCTGACTGATGCGGACCTCGGTCACCCTTCATCCTTCAGCGTCCAGGACCTTCGGTGCTCTATGGCAGGCGGTTCGGAATCCGGGTTTCTTTGTACTAGTCTCTCCTGAGTCCTAGACAGACTCGTTACGATCAACAAGTTGATGTGGCCCTGAATCAGGTACCAGTCAAGTCACTCTAGAAAAAAGAAACGAGAATTCTCACATCCGTGTACAAACAACAGGGGAATCGCATCGGCCAAATCACTCTTTTTTGTGCACATAATGCACGTTAAAGCTCCCATGACCTTCAATATCGATATTTCGGGTGAATTGAGGCAGTCGATTTGAGCTTCGGCTTTGCGCCAATCGAAGCCATTAGACCAGAATGCTGTCAACCTTTGGATGTCGGCGAGCGCTGCGCCGTATTTCTTGCCAGAGTCCTCGAGTTCGTCTGGGAAAACAACTATAGCGAGTTTTTGAAGCAGCAGGTGGAGTGATTGTTCAGAAATAGCTATGCCATTGAACGCTTTTCAGCCATGGTTTGTGCGATAAATCTGTTCAGGGACTATTTTAAGTATGATCCAGCGTTGTATAAGATAGCGCCTACCGGTGGGCTAATGATAGCTGCTGGAATAACCAATGTGTCGTCGATGATGATACTGCCGGTGCAACCAAACAACATGCAACACGCATATTTCCTTAAACGTCGACTTGATGGACTCAGACGATGATATCCAACTTGCAAGTACTTTCCAGTGAGTCTTGGTCAGAGCAACATATTTCCAGGTAGTACGTTGACATTTCCGCGCCCAGATAAATACATTAGAGATAGATGTCCTTCTCACACCCGATATATATTATACGCTGATAAGATAAAAGCCGCCTTCAAGATGAAGATGACACGATGGCCTCGGTGCTTGTATCAGCAGCGAGAATGCTGCGGCTAGCATTCTCGATGTCCTCCTTTGGCACCTCCCTATATAACCTGTCTTCCTTTTTATACATCTCCCAAAAGACACGACTCCCGTGCAATTGCGCCGCTGTGAAGATGCAATGCAGAATCGGTGTCAATATTTTGAACTCTATCGTCCATTTGTGCCAAAGCGAACCAAAGAGGACGAAGATCATGACTGTCTCTGTCGTGGTTCCAAAGAGGGTCGAAAAACACGCTACGCGAAAGACTTTACGCAGTAACCGATGGTTATCTGGATAAAGTCTGTAGAGGACTATTGCGACATGAGGATAGAACTCTGAGATGATGTCAAAAACACCTGTCATAGTGTCAGAGGCAGTATGATTGAAACGAAAGGGACTGACCCCAGACGAGACACAGGAGAAACTCGAGGACTGCATCCACTTCTCGCGGACTGAGACTGAGGATCATGGCGGTCTGTCCGATTAGAATGGTGCCGATGTGATGAGAAATGCTAATCGGAGAGATTTTGAGTCGGTAGATGAGCTCGAAGGCGTACATCGCGGTCAGGAGGTGACCCACCACCACAAGGACGTCGCCCATGGTTGCTCGCGACCCAGAAGCAAATGGGCTTTTCAGGAATTTTCCCAAGAAGAATACCGAGACGAACGGATACGCGCCGACGATGAGGATGACAATCTTCGCTGAACCAGCGAGGTGATGATTGACAAATGTACGTCTATTGGCCAAGCTGAGTTTGGCGAATCTGTCGCCGTAGAGTTTTGGAAGAAGGAATGGCTCAAGAAGATAGTGCTTGAGAAGGAAGAAACCGATGAGGAAGGACGAGAATATGACGCCGGAATAAGGAACCAGCCCAGAAATCAATTCCAGAGGGTCGCTCTCCAGATGGCTCGCTACGGAATAAGGATGGTCATGGTCATGGTCATGAAGTAGAACCATGGCTCGCAAGGGTCAAGCTTCGAATTAACGGAATATCTGATATGGGGTCAGTATTAATATCAAAGATTTGACGCCGGCCGCAGCAGGACCCCTGAAAAATTTTGTCAGCATACGGCCTCAGGCCCAAAATTTGTCCGCACCATAATCCAACACTTTTTGGCTTCCGAAGTCTCGGCCTTGGCTGCTGAGGCAGTTCCGGCTAAATTCTGTCCGCATCCGGCGGAGGGTGATATTTCAGGGGTCCTGCCGCAGCCTTGCTTGATGTAAAAATATCCGGTGAACAACCTTGATCGAGAAATGAACCGCTGAAAGCTCTTGTTGTCATCAAGCAAGGCTTAGCGGGCGTCCATTGGCTATCATCTAACAGCAATTCTGCGTTTGAGGTACGGAATTGAAAGAGTCCTAGAATAGACTGTAGCCTATAGATAGAATTCAGTATGTCGACAAATATAGATTCTATCTATAGAATCAAGTTGATTTGCTGCGTCGATAGGGGTCTGTTTTTAAATAAAAAAGTTCTAAAAACCGGTTTACAAACAGTTTTTAGAAACAAATGTTTATAAATGCCAGTTTGCTGTTTTTAAATCCAAACTTACCTAATCTCAGAAATGGCCGCCAAATCTGGAGAAGTCAGAGGTTTTACCATCTTTTCTATCTCCCAAGACATCTCTGGGAAGAGTCTGGCACCAGTATGAACCTTGGTCATGCTCGGAATGATCTGCAGTGGACTCAGACTGGAACAAATTTTGATGATGTTCCCACGTGTGACCGACCGCGGGCAGCGAGCTCGAGTTTGTTCTGGCATGTTCTAGCTGTGAAAGATCTAGAGTGCCTTGGATACCTGTAAAAATGACATTGTTCAGTCAGTATCTCACCAAAATATCCTCATCAGCAGCCAGAACTGACCCAAAAGTCCCCGCCACTGACCCTATTTAAAAATTGCAAACTGGGCCTATTCAGCAATGTTTTAAAAACCATGTTTATAAACACCTGTTTATAAGGTTTGCAAACATGTTCAATAAACAGACCCCTGTGCTGCGAGACGCTGCGCCGTCTTGTTTCCATTGTATTCACGAGAAATTATCGAAGACTGGGAATGTGGTAAAGCTTCAAGACACAGGTTTGTAGGCTTTATCTAGTCTCTCCTAGACAGACTTGTTATGATCAACAAGTTGATGTATAGATCTTTGTACCGCTAATGATACAGAGGCCACTCGATGCAGCTACCTCTTCATTTGACAAAGCATTTGGAGAGAGAGAGAGAATATTCCTGGTCGGATTCCTGCTCCTAGGCTAGCTGGGGTACGTCTCATTTCTGCTTCTTGAATCTTCGAATGCCAAGCTGACTCTGAGCTCCTGCTAGCAGCTCAAATAACATCATCCAATGGATCGTTCTCGACATGCAATTCGTCTTGAGGACAAGGCTATCCTTCCCTCCTGGTCTAAATGGCGTGGATGAGACGGTCAGAATAGAATGGCAAAGAAGAGATTTCAAATGCTATAAAGGTGCGTATTGTGTCGGACTCTATCATCGTCTTGGTGGCTCATTTAACCATTAGACCCGTCCTATCGCCCGAGTCGAGCTCAAGGGTCCGATGCGCTCGTGCTCGTTCCATTTCATCCGTGATGAGCGACTTAAGTTGATGGGGAAGATCACCCTACGGTTGTCTAGGTGAAGCTATCGTCAGCTATGTTTATTTTCTTTCTAACGCCCCCTTCCTTTTTCAAAGAGCAAGTTTCTCATCACCCAAGCACGAATATCATTCATTGCTATCCAGTCATGGTGGCGGCGAGAAATATAATGTTTTTCTAAATATTTTTCCCACCATTTTTCGTCTGGTTTTATTCGTCCCCAACGCAGTGAATTGGGGACACGGAGCCATCAGCTTTGATCTTATCTGCGTGAAAAAAAAAATAGAAGCCAGTAGTAGCAGCTAGTTTGGGAACATATGTCATAATAATTACAGTCGCCAGAACATTCAATTCTGCGAGGTTAGCTAACATTAGACATCTAGAAACGCATACGCATCCCATGATGTTTTTCTGGACGGGAAATCTTGTCATCTGAGTCTCCCCGCCGTCTCTTTCGAGACGGTCCGACTCCGGAATCCTCGGGCATCGTGTCCGAGCCGGGGGGACCATCCGGAATAAGCCGAAGTGGCTTCGTCGGATGGTGAATCGCTCGATAGATTGTTGCAAGGTGCCCAGGTTTTACTCCAGCGATCCCTTTGGTCGGATGGTTCGAGAGACCCCTGCCTGGTTCTTCTAGCCCCGCTGGCCAATTCTCCATTCTGACTCTGTTGTCTTTCAAAGTCTTTTGAAAGTCAATCCAAGGGAGCTTGGGCTGCTTGCCTTTGTATTGCAGATGAATTCCGTGTTTCTCTGGTTGAAGTGGTTAATTCAGATATAAACTAGCTCACAATAAAGACTTGCCCATCGCGTCAGTCAAGAACATTTTGATTTTATCAATCATCTCTTGCCTCGGGGGTAAGGGATCCGCTGGCAGTGATATATCACTTTAATGATTCAGCTATGTCACGAACTATTGGGTGGGTATCTTACCTTGAACTCATCATCCTGTGATTGTGATCTGGGTCGATCGCTGGCTGCGAGGTGGTCGCCTCAGACTGAGTGAAGTGTGTCATATTATCGGTATGAGTGTCCTTCCTTGCGGGTAATACTGATTGCATGCCCTGTTCTGGATTTAGGTATGTATCTCGCCATCTAAAGGCATCAATGATTGAAACTCAAGGAGCGTAAGTACCACCACTCACGATTCTCGTCCAGTATACGTAGGATAATTTGACGAAGATGTCTGAGGGACCACATCGTAATGTATGCTCTGCTCATAGTCTGGAACACTAGTGACGAGCGCTAAGCCCAAGATGAGGGAGGTGCATTGATCCTTACCTCTCGACCAGATTTGAGACAGACATCCTTGTTAACCTTGTCCAATTTGGATCTTGTTCATTTTCAGAAATTGGATATCCTGGTTCAAAACTGGGCCAACAGCGAATCAATGAACTAATATCACTGATGATACGCCCACTCACGATTCCACACTGGGATCATCTCGTCTGACTCCAGGTCCATGATCTGAGCCCGACGTGGTGTGATGCGCCACATCATCTACAGCCTCATGAGTTTGCAGAGGCAAACTGCTGGTGATGTTGGCCTTAGGTATTCTTTGGGAAGTGAGTCGTACCTTTTAAGCACATCATATCCATCAGACCAACGGTCAATATATCCCCGTCCTTGCCCGTCAATGGGATTAGATCCTTCATTGGAATCTCGCGGCCATGAAATTGGATTCCCATCCTGATAACTCTGATACCTGGTACATGATATGAGTTACACCTACAAGGGCTCGCCACGGACGTACGATGAATGTGTATTGGTTGTGTCTTGAATTGGTCGTGGTTGGTGCGAAGCTGATAAAGGTACATGTAGCGCTGAATCTGGGATATGCTCGAATGAGTGAGCCATTTCACTATTCAGTTCGAGTGGAGTGAGAACCCACCATATGGATTTACATCCGAGACGCTGAAGAGATTTGAAGCTTCATCGACATTGACGGGGCATGTTGACCTTGGAAAAAATGTAAAATCTCGGTCCGCTAGAACCTAATCTTTGTCAGCAAAGTGCTAAAAAAGGAGGACTTTGAGACGGCTGTGACCTGTGACTGTCGAATTGAATGAAATGGTACAGTAATAAACCTTCTTAAACATATCAGTTAACGTGGGGCGCTTACTCTTGAGTACGGCTGGGGGATTTGGGATGGGAGATTGGCAAAAGGCGGGCGTCCAGCTGCATCTGCAGATTCCCTATCACCGCCCTGAGAAACTATCAGCAAGTAGGCGCAAATTAAATGAGAACAGACCAATTCCTTCTGCACAGATGTTAGGATGTCATTCCAAGGTACATTCCGTCTAGAACACTCATTTCCCTGAGCGATAATTAGTGCTAGTTGCAGAGAAGGATCTTGTTCATACCAGTGAGACCAGAAGCTCAGTCAGATTCCCTGAGAATGCCTGCTCCTCCCTGGGTAGGGTCTCACCTAAGTTCCTCAAACGCCACTGCAAATGGCAGGCTTGGCATCCCGAGTTCTTCTGCACATCAATGCCCACAACTTTAGGATCCTCATCGAGGAAGGCCATAGCTGCGGCGTAACCATCTATTTTCTCTTCCCACTTTTCCCGGTCTTTCTCATCTTCCCAGCTTGGCCAGTATTCCCAACAGGTAAGGCATACCGCGGATGGACCGCCAGGTCATCCGCCATCCGCATCACAGGTATTCATTATTTTTGATCCAAGAACGCGGACCGCGGGAAACCTGCCAGCAGGTACCTGTCCCGCGGCAGATATTATGTAATATGATCAAATGATAGATTTTTACTGTATTTTAATGCATTAGAGACATTATATCCATTATTTTTGCATATCTTTGAGGTTTTAAGCTCATCTAGACCTGTGAAAACCATCAATATAATGATATCTGATGATTTATAGCAGGGAATACCTTCACCCACTGTGTGTTTGGTTCTTTGATGCTGGCCGCCATCCGCGGCATCCGCTTCCCACGGTCTGCGGGCCATCCGTCATCCGTATCCGCCAGGTATTCCCACGGATGAACCTGTCGGTACCCATGATCTCCCCGCCCCCGCGGTATGCCTTACCAACAGGTGTGTCCAGAATCTCGGATGGCATCACGGAAATCTGGTGCCAGTGGTGGTAGTGGTGATGGAAGGAAGTCCCGGACAGACATGCACCAGGCATCAATGAACTGACTTACACATGTCGGATATGAGAGATCCTCCGGCATCATACTCCAAAGTATGGCTGCACACCACGAGCGGATGTTCAGAGACCCGCTGTACTCAGAAACAGCGATGCAGTCGTCCATAGCCTGCCATTCTTTGAGGGTGTATCGTGTGACAGTATAACGAAGGTCAGAAGGATATATGTTGACCCAAGAGAGATACCGGTCATCATCAGCGTCTCGGGGTAGGTCAATGAGAAGTTGGCTGGCTTCTTTGAATCCATGGATTGTGTTTCTCCATAGCCATTTGGAAAAGTCGCGGTTGTGCTCACTACAAACAGACCTATGGAGTTCCTCAATGCTGTCCCAAAATACACCGAACTGCCACAAGGGCAGGTGAAGGGGTCCAGGAGAGCAATGATTTGGATGCACAGGTAGGTTTACTTGAAGCAGGTCAGATGTGTCAATGATGAATGTTGCACTCACTGAGCTAGACAAGGAGCACAAGAATTGTGGTTGAGATAGATGATGTGGTTTTGTTGAGTAGGCAACAAGTGAGATCTCATGAATAGCCAAGGTCTAACCCATTTTCCCATTTGCTTGTGGCAACTATGTCCAGCCTGATCCATCACTTTAGTGAATGAGCAATCCTCATAGCTTGGACTGTGTTGATCAAACCATCCACCCATCCCTTTCAGGATGGAACAATACCACCACCAATCTGTGATCCATTTTTGCATATCCCATTGCTCAGGATCACAACGCCCTTGCTCCCTTTCTGCACTCTCACATGCCATGGATGTCAACACTAGCCATACAATCATCGCAATACGCATCTTGAATGCTGCAGACTGGACTTGCCACTTCTTTGGAGTCTGCACAGGAGTTTGTGCGAGCCGTCTTTCCAAGGCTGCAGCTGCTGAGGTCCAGGGTGGTGGATGTGTACTCAACCAAGGGAAATCATCATCCATCAAGGCCTCATCTCCTTCATTCCACAGCCACACATCTTCTCTGTCATCACTGCCTTGCAATAAATCAAGGAAGACTCGCTTGTAGAGGCTGCTGGGAAGCCTACACAAGGACAAGGCCCTCCACAGAAATGCGACTCTCCGCCCGCCCTTGATTATCTTCCGCCCACGTACATTCACCATATTCCGCTCCCTCACATTGCGGATGAATTCTCGATCATCTGAGATTGCTGCATCCTCTGAGGACTGTAATATGAAAGAGGTCATGGTGGTGCCGGTGATACAGCTTTCGCGAGCTGCGGGTTTCCTGCTTCCGTGGCGCCGGGATGATCCGAGTCACAAAGACAGCTTGAATAGTTCCCAGAATAAGTATGGGAACAAGGGCATTACGGAAAAAGCCTATGACCAAGACCCAATCGATAGCGGTTATCGTATGCCGTCAGCGCTGCCGTCAAGCGCCCATCGGACTTTCTCCAAAGATCACCGGTACTCGGGTCTGCTTGCTCGGCTCTGTCAAATTTCATCGCTTCTTCTCAACGCCCACCTCGTCACATTCGCCTCAAGATTTCTATGCCGTCTCCATGTCGAAAATTCTATGGATCTCAGCTCTGGTATGTAAACCAGATTGCATTCCGTTACAAATCTCAGAGCTAACCTTTTTTCCATAGATGATGCAAAACCTCTGGAATAGCAGGGTTCCCTCGTCTGGGATGTCATGATAATGCGAGCCACGGTTGGTCCAGGTTACTATGCCCCAGACATCACCTGATCTGTTTCCCCAGGAAATTGCCATCGATAAGGGCGCTAGCTCGATCGATAACAATATATGCGCTGCTTCCGTCAACGATGTCTTCAACGATGCCCGGGCTTGTCCCGCTGTCTAGCTTGGTGACATTTGTCGGGATGGATATTTGCTGCTGGTCAAATTGGGGCGAAGAGGCAGCGGATCTGAGAAGCTGAAGCGCAGAGCTTGAGCAAGACGATCCAGTCAACGGCGCTCTGGGGCATCTATTGTTAGTCGAACGTCTACAGTCATCCAATAACCTCTTTGTCGGTTCGATCTGGTCTCATTTTCGTTTCCCTTTTGCTTATTGGTGCTTCCAGGTTGGAGGGAACAGTCAAGTCGGCCTCGTTTCATGCCATTCCTTCAGTCACTGTTTTCTTTGCCGACGCGCTTGTACGAGAATTCCACCATGTGCTGCAGGATTGAATACCACTTGGTCCTGTTCTCGGTCGCATCAGGTTTATTTATATATCCATATTCGTTTGGTTGAACACGCTATATTTACAATACACGCTACAGATATTTGGAAACCTGTTCCGTAGGTATCACCTTGATATCCTACAAACCTTTCTTCATGAATTGAACAGCTTGTTCTGCCCATTCCTCTCCTTCACCTGTTCCCAAAGCCCAGTTGAGACTGACATGATTATGACCCTTTGCTGAAGCAGTTGTGACCTTGATCCCAGGTCTCGCAGTCAAAGTGTCCACCAATGTTTTCCCAATTTCCTTCATGCCGTCGGTATCCGATTCCGCCTCGATGCAGAAGAGCGGGGGAAGCCTTTCGACCGCGACCTGGCTCATAAGAGCAACCGAATCCTTCTTGAACGACTCTTCGAGGCTTCCCCAGTGCATCACAAAGAGGTTATCTGGCGCCGCCCCAGCGATATACCGATACGACCCTGAAACCAGAACTGCGCCCTTGATTCTCGGATGCAGATTCTCAGAATAGAGTTCTGGTAATGCAAGGACGGTCGAAGCGATATTGGCGCCAGCAGAATGAGAGACGATGAAGAGAGAATCGATATCTGGGGATGAGACACCGCCGAAAACCAGTTCAGTTGGGTGATCGACGACCCATTGCATAGCATCGCGAACATCTTGAGCTGGAGCTGGGAAGGTTACACCCGGGACAAGTCGATAGTCGGGGATGATGGTAATGAAACCATGTTGAGCAAAGTAATAGCCAACATTGGCATAGACCAAATCATTCGGTGCAGCGAGGATTCGTTCGCCACTGACCCAGCCACCACCATAAACGAAGAAGAGAACTGGAGTTTTCTCACCAGCAGTCTTGGACGGATAATAAATGTCAAGCTGCATGAAACAGTCAGAAACAGGACATGGATCCAGCAGAAAAGCATACCTGGTGTCTGAGAGTTTCGCCATATTGGAAGGTTCGTTTCGGTGTCGCCAAAATCTCTGCACTTCGAGCCTGGAGGAGCGGTCGGAAGATATCAGTAGCTGGATAATGTTCGTTAGACAAATTGCAAAGGAATGTTTCGAAGAAACGCACTCGGAGCAATGGTTTTGAAAACATCTTTTTCTTTAGTGTTGAGTTGGGCAAGTTTCTCCATTGTGGAATGAGATCTCCTTGTTCTAAAGATCGAGCTCTTTTATATTCTTTCCCCGGAAGGCTTCCGCAAATGCAGGTGCCGCTGAATAATACTGTGCTTGGTGATCCAAATCGGAACCTGTGCAGTCTGAGCGACAAATGCGATTTTAGTCAAAGCGTTTCACGCAATGGTCTGGGGTGACGTCCGAGATGCTGCGACGTCCGAGATGCTACGACGTCCGAGATGCTGCGACGTCCGAGATGCTGTGACGTCTCAACTGGAGGGCAACAGCCCTAGACGCTCGCTAAACATAACGTAACCCCCAATATGGCCATTTGATTGTAGAAGCGTAAATAGCCATCAAGGGGGGTACGCTGGGCGCCTGAGCGAGCTGCGCTGGTGCGCCAACTGCGCTGGGTGCGCCAACTGCGCTGGGTGCGCCGACTGGGTGCCTAGCGTAGGAGGTTCTGGACATTAGAGACAGTGTTATTTGGCAAGTTTCTCTAGTCATTACAACCAGTTACAACCTCATCTGTCTTCGCAGGTTGCTCAAAATCCGCTTTGTCATGTTTTTCAGGTGCCGATTTAGTGTGCTCATTTTTTTACTCAGCTCAGGTAAATTTTCTTCCAGTTAGGTTTTACAGATGCAGGATTCATTTCTCTTGGTAGTATTTCAATGTCTAGCTATTAGCGGACACACCGGCCTTCTGGACCTCAATGAGGCCCAGTGCGTAGACTGGTTCCAAATGCGAATATGCACACCAGTGTCGGTCGATCTTGCTGCGGGGTCACTTATCTCTCGGTTTTTCACGATACTATCCCTTCAACTCATGAACACACTATCTTCCACCAATATTATCTTCCATGCTCTTCCATGCTCCAGCAACAAGATCTCGATTCCCTTTCCATTCGAATTATCCCGCTCTGATCCGGGAATATCTGCCAAGTCCGCGGCTTGGCATAAAATATTAATTTTAGCTTGCTCTGCTTCGCCCACCATGCCGAAAAATGCACGTCCTCCTCGTCTTGGGATTTTCTGCCCCAGTCCTTACAAACTGCGCAATCCCAAGAAGACCCAGACCATAGCTCGATCTGCAACAAGACAGATGCGAGGACGCCAGCTGGAACAGCGGATACGCGAAATAGAAGCGGAAGTTGCCCAGGCAGAAAGAGAAAGAGAAAAGGAAAAGCAAGAGCAAGAGCAAGAAGAAGGAGAAGGAGATTCCGACAGTGATGGGCTGGCAATGGTCAATGATTCTCGAGATGAGGATTTTATAGACGGAGAGTCAGATACGTCTGGGTCATATCCCGACCTTTCTTCTTCACAGCAACCCCTCTCCGAGCAGAATAACACCGTCAATCAAGACAACAACAAGAAGCGTCGCATTGAGCCTGACCAGGAAACGTCTATCCTTTATTCGCGCTGGCAGACTCTCCTTCCCCAATTGGTTGCGCCTTACCAGCATTTCCAAAACATCCACCATAGCCGGCCTTTGCCCTTGGGCCCTCAACGGCTCTCTCCTCGTTGTTTTGGGGGCTGCACCCTCAAGACATCCAAAGTACAGTGCCTGTATCTTGACTGTCGGACAATTTCCTCGTCCTTTTTGATGCTTAGCTGACCTCGCTTGTTTCAGCGGTCTACAAAAACAAGGTTACCTATTGCAATTGCCAGGACCTCTGTACAGTGCTGGTCGCCAATGGTCTTTTCCCCGCCACTCCCGACGCTCCACGAACCGCCTTTTCTTATGGTGTCCTCGAAATGTATAAATCTCTGTTCGAACGATCATGCGATGCGATCAACGCTATGTCATCTGCGCTACAGACTTTCTACGAGCGTCGGGGTTTCGCTTTTACGCACAAAAATGTGGGCCTGATCCGCATTTATGCTTATCCGGTGCTGATTTGGACTTTTCCTCCAGGGCGCGCTGGTGAAAGACACTTTCAGAATGTCATTGTCAGGCGCTGTTCAGTGGTATGATTGCCTAGGAGTTCTGGTGACAGAATCGGCGGTGAGAGCGGTGGCGCAATGCGCTGCTCACATCGAAGCTGTATCCAGCTCTGCGAAGCCTCCAGAGGAAGAAGTCGCCAGCGAACCTAATGATGAAGATGATGAGTGTACGGGAAAATTGAAGCCAGGACAATGCGCCCAGTTTCTCCAGGATCTTTGCCCTGCATGTTTCGGCGGACGCTTGTTCGGTTGTATGTTTCAAGAGTACGTTTTTCTTTGTTAAATTCCATTCGCTAACGATTCTGCAGGGGAGGTGATATCCATGTCAGCACGGATGGCAACTTCCATCATCGGCACTTCAAAAGCGCAGGGGATACACCGTCGTTTTACCGCCCCAGCCATTTTGTTTCCAAGAAAGATGTCGATGATACTCGTGCCAGCATCGATCTGGCTCGCAAGCGCCTAGCTCCCAAACAGAAGCTTCCCGACAAAGCTGTCGATGGTTGCAAAGAATCTCACCAGGCGGCCAAGCCTGAGCGAAAGAAAGGTCAACCACAGTTCAACGATCATGGCCTCATGTCCTTGGTTTGTCGTCATGATGTCCCCCTGTTATTTGCCAATATCGATACCCCTGGCGAAGGCCAACAGTATGCGGTCGCCCTGATCAATCAGTTATTCGCAATGCTACCAGCGCATGCGACGGTGGTTGTCCTCTATGATCTCGCTTGTGTTCTCGACAGAAGCTCAGAGCTGGTACGTTGATTATACTTCTCTCATATGATTCAAGATTCTCAGGTTTCTAGTACGAGATTTTTTCTCCCGACATTGCCTCCAGAATGCAATTTGCGACCACTGCCATGCATGCATACGCCCATCAATGGTCTTGTCAACTTGTTTTCAACCCAAGGATGCGGACTGGTCTCGGTATAACCGACGGAGAAGGTGTTGAACGTATTTGGTCAGCTCTCCGGGGCCTGATCCCCATTACTCGCCATGCCAGTGTAGGTCTTTTATTTCTGATGAGCTTCTTTATATGGATGATGATTTCAGCGCTCCCAACGCATCTGGATGCTGGATCGCTTGATTCAGTCAACTGCTGCCCAACACCGAGACACTCTGGGCGAATGGATACGCAACAAACTGATCTATTTGAAAGAGACAGTCCAGAAACATAAGACAGTTCTCCAGCTCTTTGGTGAACCATCATCTGTGATTCGAGCTCATTGGGAAGAACAAAAGGCTGAACAAACCTCCATTAGAGCTCGTAAGCCCTTTCAGGATTCATCACGGTCTTTATTTCTGACTTCTTGCATCAGATTTACCAGCACGGCTGAAGAAGGAGCTTGAGGATGTACTCACCCTTCAAAGCCAGATCAATTCGATTGACGCCACTATTCAGTTGATCCGTTCGACTATCCGTCAGAACACCAGCGGTACCAGTAAGACGGCTGCTCTAGCACAAATCAAGCTTCTTGAGGAGGCCCAGACCGACATGAAGGCTCACGCCGAGGTGCTTTATGCCTCGCTCAACGTCACCGATACCTATCCCGAGCTGCAGGGCATTGCTCTCGAATTCGTACAGATTCTTCTGTTGGCGAGGGATTTGAAGATAAGTTTGCGGAAACGGATCATTGGCAGCTTCTTTGAGACCGACCGACTTGACCAAGCTGTCGGCGGTGGAAATGAGGCCCTGGGTAAGCCGACGCTGCACATCCTGCAGCATTCACTGATCCATCTTCAGGGACCAAGGCCCATCAGATCACTTGGAAAGGCATCGGAAAACGGGCACCTGCTCTTGCCAACGATATAAGCAAATTCAATGGCTATGTCGATTCTCTGCAAGAGAAGGCTAACCAAAACCCTTCATATCACATTCCTATTCCCAACAAACTTCCTACTACCACGAAGGAACTTAGGGAAAACCGAGGACTTGCTTGAAGATGTTTGGATTTCGAACTCACCGAATGCTCGAATTCCTCGCTGGCTGCAAGATCCCGGGCTTCGGAATGCTATGTGCTCACAGCTTCGACTTGATCGCTGTCTCGAAGAGCGTCAACGTTTGGGACGGGAAGCAGATAACTTGTGCAGATGGTTTGGGCGAAGGTTCGCTGCATTAGAGTTGGCCATCCGCTGCGACGAATGTAAAGCTTTCTCAGCACCCTCAAATCCTGCTGACGAACATGATGTTTTAGTCAAAAACATTAGATGGCTCCTCTGTCAAAACCGGGACCATCTTCTTTCCTTGCGACTACGATGGGCGACCAGTATTGTACCTGTCCGACACTTCGATGTTCGAATTTCCAAAGCGACAGAGCTCGTGAGGCAGATCACTGGCCAAGCCGCCTGGCCCGCTTGAGATTTACACTGGCTGACTCCTATAATTCATAATGCTGAACCCGAAGATGAGGGTTGGTATGATTTGCCTGACGCTGAAGCCGATCTGGAGGAGCCAGGAGTTGCGCCACAGAGCGCTCAGCTCGCTGCTTTGATGGGTGTCCTTGACATTGATGGCAAA